>CM033722.1:57466170-57986170 GCA_019671005.1 Hibiscus mutabilis | reverse complement strand
TCATCAAACCATTCTCCCATGGTCTTTGTGATAATCAAGTCCATCTCTCGACAACCATGAATTCAAAGTTAATGGACAAAGATTGAAGCACTACAATGGTGCCCATGTGGAACGTAACAAAGAAGTGGTCAACTTAGGAGATGCATGAGCATGCTCTCCTTTCAATATTTTATTTTTCTTTTTCCTTTTCTTTTTATTTTCATTTTTATTTTTAGGAGATATTTTATTTTTCTTCATTATCTTTAGTTTTCAGGTTTTCTTTATTTTCTTTTTCACAACAAGACTCACAACTTCTATGCTAAGGAAATTTACTGCCAAGATCCTTGCCCCGGCAACCAATGAAGAAGATGCCGTGGCAACCTACATCGTGCCTGCACAAGCTGATGCCACGGCAACCAGCCCTGAAGATGCCACGGCAACTAAAGCTAAAGACATCCCGGCAACAAGAAAACAACCATCGCGTTCAAGCAAGAGAATCAAGACACCGACTAGAAGAAAACTAATCATCTACGATGACGAACTCTCGGAGTAAGTCCTCGTATGCATTTTTATTTTTTATTTTTATTATTTCTCGTTATTTTATGCATGCATTGAGGACAATGCCTCACTCGAGTTTGGGGGGGATTGTTATTAGTAGTTACCATGTTTAGTTACATTCACTTAAGTATTACATTTAGGATACATAAATTGCTTGCCATGCCTTTAATTGGAACAAGAATTGCTTAGATTTGATGAATATCCGATGATGACTTTGCCAATGCACTTAATTGATAGAATTTTTATTCTAGGATAACCATGGAAAAACTTAGAATTTTACTATGATGCTAAATTTGATGAAACACTGTTGTGGTTTGATTGATTTAAGGAATTCTAGTGAACTTAGGTTGATAATTAACAAATTGGGGGATTAGAATAAAAATTGGATGAATGCTAGAGGTGCCCGAAATTGGCTCTAGCATGTGCTAAAAAAAATTCACTAGAGGTGCCCGAAACTGGCTCTAGGATGTGTTAAAAAAAATTTAACTAGAGGTGCCCGAAACCGGCTCTAGTCGATTAAATTAACTTAAGAAAACTAAAAACAAAACACTAGAGGTGCCCAACACTGGCTATAGTTAAAACATGTTAAAAAGAACCCAATGAAGTAATTTGAAAACCTCTTGTTTGCATAGAATCCGAAAAATCAACTTGCACACAACTCTGCACACACTCACAAGCATTATAGTTTGATTCCGAGTAACTCCTCAGTTTTCCGAAAAATAAAAAGCCAATCATACTTTGTGCCCCGGTTCAGAGAATTGAAATCAAGTTCAAAGCTAAGTTTGTGAAAGTTGAAGTCTTGGCAGGTAATTATGAGTTTGCATTGCTTGAGGACAAGCAATAGTTCGAGTTGAGGGTGTGATAAGTGTTCAAAAGTACTATTTTTCTTACCCTTTTTACTCATATTATTGTTAGACTTGGGCTCATATTAGTTGCATAGTTAGCCATTCATGCATTAATCCATGTTTCCTTCCATCGTTGAGCTTGATTACATAACTTGGTAGTTTTTTGTGGAAAAGATCTTTGCTTTGGTGTGCTTTTTGTGTGTGTATGTGCAGGATCACTTGCCAAAGCAATGCCGAGCTAGTTGCGAGGGCAATGCATGAAGGATATGCGAGCTAGCTAGTTGCGAGCAATGCATGAAGGAGACGCCGAGCCAGTTGCAATGGCAATTGTCGACAAAGAGAAAATGCAATAGGGATGTCGAAATTAATGACTTTACAAGCCCAAGATGACATGGAGCAAGGCCCAAGCCCAAAGGAATTTGATTGCCATGCAGAGATTAAAGAATAATTAAATTCCAAGAAGATAGGAGAAGTTCTAATAGGAATAAAATTATAATAAAGAATTATATTCTTTAAAGATAATTTAATTCCAACTCAAACTCCTCCTCAAAGAAGGACTTTGGCCTAGCCCTATAAATAGCAATGAGATTTCGACAACTTCAAGAGAGAGAGCATTAGGGAAATTTCGACAAGTCCAAGGGAGAAAGCAAGGGATTTTCGACAAGCTTCATCTTTTCTTCCTTGTTCGATTGGGTTCATGCTAGGGATTATTTATCTTGTGTTTCTTTGGAACCTAGCCATGAACTAAATTTACTTGGCTATGGTTATTGTGTTTTGTGGTTGTGAGAAACTATTGGTTTTTGTTTAGGTAATAAGAGTTTGCACTTTTCTATTTCAAGGTTTATTCATTCTTGGTTCTTATTCTTGTTTGCGAGTGAATTGGGAGAGGATCTCGTGATTTCATCTATTTATCTAATATCGGGAGAGTTAGATTCAAGAAACGAATGAATATGATCTTTATTCAATCAATGATGGTGAAGATTATTCCGGCTTAGGAATAAGTTAAGGATTTCAACGGCTAAGAGGAGCGCAAGATTGGTTGTTGTTCACCCTTGATTCACGCGGGGATGTATTATCAAGGCATGTACAAATAGCTAGAGTTTCGACTTAGGGATAAGAATAAACCATTGAAGAACGCTCTGCCGAACCTTGAAGGTTGCTGCCCAGACGCCCAAGTAGTTGCCCAACTAGTCGCCCAAGCAACCATCGATTAGTTGCCAAGGCAACCCCGTTGTGCAAGTTGCCACGGCAACTGAATTGCCCGTGCACTCTTTTACCAAAACGATCTAATCGGCTATCACACCTCAACTCACGATAACCTGGCCTATCTCTCTCAATTGAATTCATCTTTTCTTTTACTTATTTGCTTTCTAGATTAGTTAAACTTCTATAATCTTTTATTTGTGTTTTTATTTTTACAGTGCAAGAGACTAGATTCTCGAAGTAGCACAAATCCCTGTGGAGACGATATCTTTTATACTATAACTTGCGACGTGTATACTTTCACATTTGTGTATCACTTATTACGCGCAACAGGTCCCCCTGAATTGAACCTGGTTGAAAAGAGCCTATAATGGGTGATGGCCGGGGGCCTTGCTACTCTTAGTAGAGGACAACAAGGATAATTCGGGTACCTCTTAGTACCAAAACTGCATATTGTGAGCCGTAGGAGCCAACCCTTTAGAGCCGTATCAAGTACTCGGTCCGTTAGTGGTCACCCTATTTAGGCTCTGGTGCCTTCTTTCTTGTTTATGTATAGTTTTTTTTATTACTCTATTTTTCATTTGGTACTAACTCGTTCCATTTTATTCTCATCACATTGATTTCACCTGCATCATTGCACAACATCATCACAATCTTGATTTTGCATTGCATCAATTTAGGACATATTTTGCATGCATATACATTCGTTTTCAAAATAAGAAAAAGCGACCGACTCAAGGGTGCCCTATATGTGGTCTTCTTGGATAAAGTAGAAGATCAGTCATTTCAAGCATCTATACGGAACCCGGTACAAAAAAAAAGATGGCAGACGATGAAAGATTGAAAAAAATCGAGCAAGACAAAAAAGAATTGCAAGCGAACATAGCCAAGAAGGTTGAGGAGCAGTTGGCGAGAGTCCAACAGGATATGAGGGAACAACTTGCAAAGTCACAACAAGACATCTTTGGGCCAAATGGCACAAATCTTTGGGATTGAAGCTTCCCAAGCCCTGGAGAGGCCTCTGTTGTAAATCCCACCGCAAATCCTAGACCCACTATTGGTGACGAGGATCTTATGTATCATCCGGGGTTCACGCCCGTTCAAACCAGATCTGACCCGTAAACTCAACCCTAGGTGATCATTTTTTGGGAAAGTCTCATCTACATCGGTTGGTACTTCGATCCCTATAAATCATCCATCTGCATCAGAAGTTAAGCTCGGGGGCAATCAAGCTGAAAATTTTATCTCAGAAATGGATCATCTGTTTGAGACCGAGAAACCGAAGGTGGAAGCTTCAAAGGAAATCGAAGATCGATGTAAGAGACTCGAGGAGAAGCTAGAGGCTATGGGAGTAGAGGATACCTTCAGTGGATTCGATGCCAGTGAACTCAGTCTTGTCCCAGATTTGGTTTTACCTCATAAATTTAAAGTCCCAGAGTTCGAGAAGTATGACGGGACAAGCTGTCCTCGCGCTCATCTTACTATGTTATGTTGAAAGATGACAGGATACGACCGACACGACAAGCTGTTAATTCACTGCTTTCAAGACAGTCTATCAGGATCTGCTGCCCGATGGTATAATCAATTGAGCCGACATCATATCAAATCCTAGAGAGACTTGGCAAAAGCTTTTCTGGAGCAATACCGACACGTCAATGACATGATGCTAGACCGATGACGTTACAACAGATGAAACAAAAACATAATGAAAGCTTCAGGCAGTACGCTCAGCGCTGGAGGGATATAGCAGTTCAGGTCCAACCCCCGCTCAGTGAGAAGGAGACGGTGGTCACATTTGTACAAACTTTAGAGGGTACGATCTTGGGTCGCTTGATAGGCAAAGCGACTACCAATTTTGCCGACCTCGTGTTATCCGGTGAGCTCATCGAGAATGCTTTCAAGACTGGCAAAATTGACGATGGGGGTAGTTCGTTCCATAAGAAGCCTTACCATGGAAGGAAAGACCAGGAAGTGAACTCTTCGGGAGTTTACAATGCAAATTATTCCAAGCCCAGCACAGTTGTGCAATTTAAGGCCGTGTCAAGTGCCCACGTTGCCTCAAGCCAAGGTTCTGGTTAGAGGAAGAACACTGAGAAGATAGAGTTCACTCCCCTGCCGATGTCGTACGGAGATCTGTATAAGGAACTGCTAAAAGCCCATATAGTGGTACATTTCCACCAGGCTCCGACGCAACCCCCATTCCCTAAGTGGTATGATCCTAACGCGAGTTGCGAATATCACGCTAGACAGGTGGGCCACACGATTGAAAATTGTTGGGGCTTCAAGAGGCTGATAGAAAGGTACCTCAAGCTCGGCGTTATAAGTATTAAAAACCCTACAAGTTTAGCCACAAGTGGGAACCCTTTACCGAAGCATGAAGATGCCAACTGAGGGTGTGGAAGGTTTTTTTACTGGACCATGTTAAGTATTGCACTGTCCTGACCATAGCAGGTCCCTTGTAGTTTTTATCACTTTTAGAGTAATACTTTTTGTAAACCAACTTCACCGACTTCAGTACAATAGTGGTGAGAGTATTTTGTAAGGAATCAAAACTACAAATAGCAATGCAAACATCTTTTGTTCATATCTGAGTCTTGAATATCCAAAATACATCACTTTAAAGTTTCAAAAATATTACGAGAACAATGTCAGATGATGTCATGTAATTTTAGGGCATCCACTCGGATAAAAGCTTATAGAACTCAGGACAAAGTCAGGGCACTGTCGCATGAAAAAACCAAGATCCTAACGAGACCAGTGAGGCGTCAGGGGTATCCCTTTGAGGGAAAGAAAAGTCATATCACATTCATGCATTTAGTTGCATTTATCTTGCATTAAATCATTTTGCATACGTCACACATCTATGTTCAGTGCATACACTAAAGTCACCTTGCATTTAGGATAGACACATGCATTTAGGCCTAAAATTCATGCATTTTTGTGTGTACATACAAACAGGTTCAAAATAAACCAAATAACCTCAGCCATTGGGGCAACAACACAACTACCAACCTCTAGCCATGAAGAAGGCCAAACACAAAGAGGATGCTGAAGCATCAATAAAAGGTAACAATGATAAATTTTGTGAACATTTACTGATTAATGTTTTTCCATTTTCAGGTCACACCTCTCCGCCAGTAGAGCAGCAGAAGTAGCATTTTCATATCTTGCCTGCATTATCAGATTTTGCTTTACCACTGATGGTACAACAATATAGATATCTTGAAGATCTCGTTTCTCCATTGATGGTGCAACAGATCTGAACCTTTTCCCAAGTAGATCAAATTTCTATTCAGGTCTTGTTTCTCCGCTAACGGTGCAGCCAGACCTAATTTTCTCGAGTTTTACTTCTTTGTACAGTTCAAGAAAAAAAACATCAAAAAAAAAGATTGGAAAAACTATAAAAAAATCATCAAAAGTTGAAAAATGAAAAAAAATGAAAAAATTAGAAAAAAAATTATCAACTTTCATCGCCCGATCTAGTCTCTCCGCTGATGGAGTGGACGGGTACAAGCTCCCGTCGTCCTCAGATCCTGCTTTTCGCTGATGGTGTAGCCAGTTCTAGGTAGTCATTATCCAAACTAGTCCACCGCTGATGGAGTGGCCGGGTCCAAGCTCTCGTCGTCCTCAGATCCTGATATCCGTTGATGGTGTAGCCGGTTCTAGGTCATCATTACCCGATCTAGTCTCTCTACTGAAGAGTGGCTAGGTACAAGCTATCGTCGTTCTCTGATCCTGCTCTCCGCTGATGGTGTAGTCAGTTCCAGGTCGTCATTATTTGATCTAGTCCTCCGCTGATTGAGTGGCTAGGTCTAAGCTGCAGTCGTCCTCTGATCATGCTTTCCGCTGATGGTGTAGCCGGTTCTAGGTCGTTATTATCTGATCTAGTCCTCCGCTGATGAAGTGGCTAGGTACAAGCTATCGTCGTCCTATGATCCTGCTCTCCGCTAATGGTGTAGCCAGTTCCAGGTCGTCATTACCCGATATAGTCTCTCTGCTGATGGAGTGGCTAGGTACAAGCTATCGTCGTCCTCTGATCCTACTCTCCGCTGATGGTGTAGCCGGTTCCAGGTCGTCATTATCTGATCTAGTCCTTCGCTGATGGAGTGGCTAGGTCCAAGCTGCAGTCGTCCTCTGATCCTGCTCTCCGCTGATGGTGTAACCAGTTCCAGGTCATCATTATCTGATCTAGTCCTCCGCTGATGAAGTGGCTAGGTCCAAGCTACAGTCGTCCTCTAATCTTTCTATCCGCTAATGGTGTAGCCGATTATTGGTTGTCATTATTCGATCCCATCTTCCGCTGATGGAGTGGCCATGTCTAAGCTACAGTCGTCCTCTAATCTTGCTCTCCGCTGATGGTGTAGTCGATTATTGGTCGTCATTATCCGATCCCGTCCTCCGCTGATGGAGTGGCCAGGTCTAAGCTCCCGTCGCCCTCGGATCTTGCTCTCCGCTGATGGTGTAGCCGGTTCCAGGTCGTTGTTATCCAATCTAGTCCTCCGCTGATGAAGTGGCTAGGTACAAGCGGCAGTCGTCCTCTTATCTTGCTCTCCGCTGATAGTGTAGTCGATTATTGGTCGTCATTATCCGATCCCGTCCTCCGCTGATGGAGTGCTATGTCCAGTTGTTGTTGTCCTACTTATCCGCTGATGGTGTAGTAGGGTTCCAGTTATTGTTCTGCTTCTCCGTTGATAAATCCAACGTTACTGATTTTCAAGTCCTTTTATTAATGGAAAAGAAAAAGAAGAAAGAGAAAAAAGAAGAAAAAATAAAAAAAAAGTAAAAAAGAAAAAGAAGAAAATAAGAAGAAAAAGAAAAAAAAGAAAAAAAAAAGAAAAAAAAAAGAAAAAAAAAAGAAAAATGAAATGAAAAGAGAAGAAAAATTCAAAATTTAAAATTTATCAACTTTCATCGCCCGATCTAGTCCACCGCTGATGGAATGGCTAGGTCCAAGTCGCAGTCGTCCTCTGATCATGCTCTCCGCTGATGGTGTAGCCGGTTCCAGGTCGCCATTATCTGATCTAGCCCCTCCGTTGATGGGGTGGTTGAATCCATGTTACCAACGTTCTCCGATCTTACTTCTCTGTTGATGGAGTAGTGGGGTCCAACATCTACCTTTTGATCCTGCCTCCTCGTCAGTGTTGTAGCTGGATCAAATTTTGTAGACCCTGTTTCTTCGTCAATGTTGTAGTTGGGTCAAATCTTCTCTAGGTATCATCGTCGTCAATAATGTAGCAAGCTGAACTCATTTTGCTCCCCAACAGACAACCCCCATTTTAAAGGTTTTGCTTCCCCAAGAGTGACAAAGTAGATCAACCAAGACAAGAAGGAAGACATGCGTCAAAGAGAAAGAAGATCTACTGAGGAAATGAGACATATGTCGAGAGAAGAAGCTCAACCGGACCAGACAAAATGGGTCATTCTTAGTCTTTGCTCTATCATTGTTACATAACAATGAGCAAAGAGGGGCAACTGTAATGACCCGTTTTAACCAAACCCTAAACTAAATCGACTCAAATCCAAACTTAACCCGACCCAGCCCGAAACCAAAAAAAACCCTAACCCTAATGCCATTAATCCACCCACCGCCGTTCGCCATTTCCGGTGACCAACCCCAAACTATAACCACAATCACCATAAACCCTAAATTCTAGATTCCCGAATTTAATCTAACCTAACTAGACAATACCCATACCCTGCCCATACCATATACTTCAACCGGCCATACCCCTAATCCCTGAAATTCAGGATCTACCCACCTTTATCAGATCTACGGCAACAAATTAAAATAGGGGAGTTAGTACATTAAAGGGGTTTGTAAGTGTTTGTAAAAGGGTTTGTTTTTAGATCCGAAAAGGGTTTGTAAAAGGGCTAGGTCGAAACAAAAATCAGTGTTTTCCGGTTTTAAAATGTAAGTGTTGATCCATTAAAAATTCGAGATTGAAGTTCCGATCACTTTTCTCTATGCATTTAAGTTTTTTTTGAAATCAAAAACCATTTTAGCCTCAAAATCGAGATCTTTTGTTTTAATCGAAAACAGGGGAAGGGAAGAGTCTGAAAGCTTACCTGCATTTGAAGTGGCCGTCGTTGCTCCTTCTCCGCTGCGAGGCCGTAGTGCCGATGAGCGGCGTACAACAATGAAGAGAGCGACGTCGTCCTCTAGGGTTTGAATGAGCAGATGGAGAGAAGAAGTGATATGTAGGTTTTTTTAACCCGTTTCGAATGATATAATAACCCATTCAGTATTGTTTTAACCGGCTAACCAAAACCGCGTCGTTTCAGGCGTCCGACCCGCGTGGTGACCCGATCCATGGGGAGGATCCGCGTGTCTTAAATGGGATAATTGCCACATCAGTCCCCTAAATACTACCCCGTTCATGTTTTTTCCGTGGGTTAATTACGCATTTAGTCCTTCTATTTTAATTTTATTTTTATTTTGGGTTAGTAGTCAAATTACGCCAGTGGTCCTTCCCTTTCTTTCCCGTTTTCACCTTTGTCCGTGGTTTTATCCAATCCCTATACTTTTGTGCGTGTTTATTTGTTGCTTTCAGCTTATGTTTCATTTCATTTTAGTCATCTGTTTAGTATTTATTTATTTATTTTTAGCACTTTTATTTTATGCCACTTATATTTCTGCCCATGTATTTTATATTTTGTTCATTTTAGTCTTAATAAATATATTTTTCATGCCATGTAATTTAGCATTCATGCATTTTTGATCTTTAATATTAGTGTGATGTTTTTACGTAATGTCTTGTTTTTATTTTGATGTATGCATAAATCGTGTCATATGATAAAGTTAGTGTAGTATTATAGAAATGTTGCTTTATTAATTTGGCATCATATTATATGCATGTTTTGTATATATTGCATTATGTTTTATTTAGTTTTTTTTTACATATATATATGATTAATTATTTCTTGAAATATGTTTTTAACGTGTTCTTTTATGCTTTGTTTTTATTATTGTGACATATTATGTTCATGTTTTTTTCGTTTTATTTAATATTGTGATAGTGTTTCTTTGTTCGTTTAATGTCATATTATATGTATGCCATGCATTTGTGTTTTTCTTATGTGTTCAAGCAGGTTATTAGGATTATTTAAATTTTGGAAGCATGTTTTTTTCTTTCCTGTATTTGTGCTTATGCTTTGTGCTCATTTGGGTATGTTATGTTTTTTATTTATTTCATATATTTTATTATCTTTATTTAATTTTGTAAAATCCATGTGTTTATGTCTTTTAATATTATGTCAATTGTATGTTTTATGTTTTATTTTCTAAGATTGCATATCGAGATATATAAATTGTCAATGCGGTGCCCTTTTATTCGAGTGTAAACGAGGCCACTATCAGGCGTAGTGATGGTGGTTGGGCGTTTACTCTCGGTAACGGAGCTTTTAAAATTAACCCGCACT
Source organism: Hibiscus mutabilis (assembly GCA_019671005.1). Classification (NCBI taxonomy): domain Eukaryota; kingdom Viridiplantae; phylum Streptophyta; class Magnoliopsida; order Malvales; family Malvaceae; genus Hibiscus; species Hibiscus mutabilis. The sequence continues at coordinate 57,976,166 of CM033722.1, read as the reverse complement.
TATAATCAAATTTTAATTTAATCGTCACTTTAATCCGGAAAGTCTAATATTAATAAAGCGGTAATTATTAAAGTGCCAATTTTGGGCGGTGTGGGGGTGCTAATCCTTCCCCATCCGTAACCGACTCCCGAACCCATCAATTTGAAATCTCTGGTTTTTTAAGGTGTCCGGCCTACCTAAGTGGCCGGTGGCGACTCCATTTTCAAAACAAAATACGGGTTTTCTAAAATTTCACGGAAGACATCAGACACCATCATTTTTAATATTTTTAAAAATAAAATATAAAAACATCATTTTTTTAGCGAGGGGGACATCGCTACAAATGCGTAGTTGAAAAACTTCGATATACTAAACTTTCCTAATATATATTAACGTTTTGAATTCAGTTATAGTAATTTAATTGAAAATTTAATAAAATTTTATAAACATAATTATTATAAGATATCGACACTGTTTTTTAAAATGATTTTTATTTCATTTTACAATTTCATCACCATAGATTTTTTTTCACATCCATAAATAGTTCTTTTTATAAATTTTAGGAATGTTTATTTAAATTCATTTAAAAATATATTAACATTAACATATTCCAAACATTGATATTACATTTCAAGTTGGACAGATCAAGTTGGTACAAAAGTTCCACAATTAAAGAATTTTTACTATCAAATCAAAAAAGAAAAAAAGAATTTTTACTATTCATAGTTTGCTGAAATAATTCGGTGTTCAAATTCGATTTTGCTTACTCTCAGAATTAATCATATGATATCACACATAATGATTGATAAGGACAACCAAAAAATAATCAAAACCAGATCAAATAATTTATATATTTATTTTATTCATCCCTTTTTATATTATATTATCTTTTCGTATATCATTTGTATATAATAAAGTATTGTCTTCCCGTAAATTTGAATACGTTCAGATATCCACCGATTGATCTAATTAGTTAAGAATGCTTATATTATTTTATTTTCTATAAGTTTAAATTTTAGTATACAAATGTAATCTCTCTATTTTAGAGTTTAATGTTAGAATTTAGGGTTTATAAGTTAAAATTTAAACTCTCTGTCATATTACTCTAACATCTAAACCCTAAATTATAAATCCATACCTCCTAAACTAAATCACTAAACCCTAAAATTATGGTGATTGTGAAAACTTTTATATTTCCACCGCCAGTGTATTTAATATAAATTCATTTTTTCTAGTAAAACTATATGTATTTTGTTTAGGGAAAACATTTTTTCTACGTGAGTCTAGTTTTTAGAGTTTAAGATTTTGAATAGATTTTATGGTTTAAAGTTTATAATTTAGGGTTTAGAACTTAGGGGCTAGGGTTTAAGACCTTAAAAATGATATGTGACAGCTTTAGAAGCTCGTTTGTGGGGAAAAATTTCAGACGATGCATCAAATATTTAGCCTTTAATTTATTGGTCAACTAATCTAGATAATAATAAATTGTAAAATTTATTATAAATCGATCTTTATAACTCAGTCCACTTATATTCATACTTAGTAAAAGAACGAGAGATGGTTCACGATATGGTTTTGTTCAAATGAATTTTGTGATGGATGCACGAAGAGTGATGGATTGGCTAGATGGTTTTGGTTATATGGATCAAGGATTTCGGTGTCATTTGCTAAAAGGACAGAAAAATCTCATTATTGGTGGCGTAAAAGGGAGGGTGAGATCTGTTGAAAAAAATATGATAAAATTAGAAATTTTAAGGCATATTTTCTATAGGTAAAGGTGGAGATTCGAATAATAAAATTATGTCTTCATATTCTACTTCATGGGACCTTTACAACAATATCTCATACGCTCAAAACGGGTGAGTGATGAATGAGAAATTGATGCTCAAAGTAGGCTTGTGAATTGAGTTAAGGAAAAAAGAAAAGCTTATTCCCACATTGATGGGTTACGAAGCGTGAGATATGTTTATATACAAGACACTATAAACAATAAATATATGATAAGATATGGGTGAGGTAAATGTTTGGATTGACTCTTTGTGAGCTTGTGGATATTTTAACCCACTACGAGGTAATTTTCCTTAACTTTGAATATTATTTTTTGAATATTCTGAAATTAAACGATAAATATATGATAAGATATTATCTTTTAATTCAAATATTATTATGATAATGTTATTTGATAAATGAATTTTATTTGAAATAAAATTCAGATAATTCACAAATTTTATTTTCAATGAAATTCCTACCACTATATAAACCGTGTAAACCTACTAGGTTAAACACAGAAAAACAACACGAAGATTTTTCAATTGCTTTTAACCTGTGATTTTTAAATTATTTTTTCGGTGATAGAGGAAGGCGAGGTTACGGTTCGATGATCACTGTAAACGTGCTACTAATGTGCGTGCTACGAATCTGTCTTTAAGGAAACTGTGTGTTACACAAGCCTCAACACAAGTAAACGGTTTCAGTTTCTGTTATTAGTTTTTCGATTTTAACTTTGAATTATTTATTGTATTCTATTCGATTCAATAAAATCAATATTTTATTTTACTATTTTATTTTCTTTGGATTATTATGTTATTTTTCTAACAATCATAAGAAAGATTTCGAATTTAATCCAAAACGAACAGATTATCGATCTAAGTCAATGGTTTATACCATAACAAGGTTAAAACGTTGTTTAATTCTTTTTGAATTAATTTACACTCAGTACAGAAATTTTGTTTTGAAGCGGTCTATAGAAACAAATCATTATACTATTGTGAAAAATACAACAAATGTACCCAAAGTTAAAGCTATGTTTGGTCCCTCGATTGCATTGGCTATTGCTGCCAAGCTTGCTCCTTTACATTTAACCACTGAAGCTTGTAGAAACAAAGAAAATGGGAGTTGTGAATGGGTTGTTCAACTTGGATTTGCCGAGATTGAACATTGAGGGTTGTGTGCTCCAAAAGCTACAAGACGCGGCTTCAATATCTGCCACGACACGGTGAAATTTTGGTTACGAGCGGTGTGTCACGGCCATACCGTCTAGACCCGGATCGGCATGCCATACGGTATTTGAGAGACAGCCTTGACATAATGCAAGCATTTTTTTAAATAGACGTGTAATATTCCATTGTTAAGGTAATCTATAATATTTTTTAATAAATTTTTACCTTTAATATGAAATATTAAATATAACATGAATATTTTTTCTTCGTATTAATATTTTTTTTGAGAAATTTTATAGTGACGAACAAGATACTCGGGCAAAATCGTATTTTGGAAGATAAGATCTCGTAAATATTTTGTTTCATGATTTAATTTCTGTCGTTTTAACTGGTTTACTTGATCTCCCTTCCAAAACAAGGGGCAATCCGAATAAATTTGATTTATTCAAATTTTGTTGTAGACAAATCTATTTTAACAGAAATTGTAATTGAAAGTAACATTGGTTACTATTCTGTTCAACAGAATAGTGAGTGTTGATTCTGGCCGAGCTTTTGAATCAAAGCATATAAGAACTTTATTTTCTATGTCAAATTAAAATTTTAAAGCCAAGTCTGATGCATGTTAAGAAATGTAAAATGTTTAAAAGGGCTAAAAAATTCTAAGGGTTGTTGGACCATAAGTACAAAATGTAAAATGTCGGAGCTAAGAAATTCTTAGTTACAAAATTCTTAATTTTGTGATGATTGATTCCAAATTATTGTGAATCAAAGACATTAACTTTAACTGATCACTCATGCTATTCTCACAAAAGGAATGGTTGGAAGTGAATCCATTCAGGCGTTAGTCATTTAAAAAGCTAACTCATGTTTAGAACGACTTCAAGAACTTCTTTAAGCATAAGAGAATGAAACTCATAAACGGTGATTGAAAACAATATGAAAGTGCATGTCTAAGATTGGTTCTCTAAAAGTCAAGGTATTTAAGCATGCCTAGAGCACCACGTATCTTTTATAAGTTACCTACCTGGTGCACTGTTCATTATTGTTCTTTCTATTAAGACCGTGTGAACTTTTGTTTTAGAGTTTTAGTTTACTAAATCTTTGATGCCAAACAAAAGTTGAAAATTATGTTTCTGTTTCTGGTATAGTCTTTGGCTAAATTTCTAACGTTTCACAGATTCATAATCTTATGTTTTTGGTTTGTGACTATGTGACCCAATGGAAAAACCATTAAATTCATTGAAAAGAATTTTAAAACGTGACCACAAAATATGTTGCATATTTGACCATGATAAATTTGGTCAAAGATCTGAAAGATGATCCTCCTATTGTTAGGGAGGATAAGGTAAATGTTGTTACCACCTTCAAATGTTGCTAAGGTAAATATTGTCAAGACAAATATTACCATGATAAACGTAGTGGAAGTAATAAAGGACTTCAAGAAAACGAACCATGAATTAGACGGAAATGCTTCAATTGCCATAAGATGAGGATAAGCTCTATATGAGTGTCTAACATGTGGGAGAGCTGTTCTATCAGCTAATTACCCTTTAAATAAGATTCCCCAAAATTAAAGAGATAAGATACCATATGAGTTATAGAAGGGAATAAATCCTTCCTACAAATACTTAAAAATGTAGGGGGTGTTGTAAAGGTAAAAACCTCATTACCAAAGCAATGACATAAGAAGTTCGATAGTGTCATGATGACAAACGACTTCAAGGTTAATAAGTGTGACAAATGTATATATGTCAAAATTACTGACATTGAATATTATTTTATGTATGTATGTTGATGACATACCAATTGTTGGAAGCAACAATGAAATGGTAAAACGTATCAATGACATGTTAAATGAGAGGCTAGAAGACAAGGAATGCAGCTATAGACACTATCCCCAAATTGGAGAGGCTAGAAGACAAGCAGTGATTAAATGAGAAGGTCACAATCGATGATAGCAAGATACAACAAAATACTGAAATTAAGAATTTGGAGTAGAAAGACAAACATTTATGGGAGGAATCTAATCAAGTGAATATCCCAGGGGAAGCCTCACCAACGATTTCAAGAAGTTGGATGTCCGATAAAGAAGTTGCTTTTGTGTCGAGAGATGTAGACAACCAACATGCGATTGAGATTTGGAATAAAATTAATGAGCAAGGATTGATGGACTGTCTGGTGGGCTTACTCCAACAGACGAACTTTTTGGAGCGGAAAGGGTCGGGTTTCACACGGATAAAAAAGTCTTAGAGATTGTGTTGAATTCTTTATCGTCAGCAGATCATATAGGGATTGTGAACAAACTGACCAAGAAGGCAAAAAGAAAGAGCAAAAACAATCGATAATTGTGAAAGAATCTATCACTGATTCGGATTTTATGAATCAACAACAGGCTTTGTTGAGAGAGGCTTGAGCAACAATTGATTTGGGAAAATTGTTGGGAGCTCGTACGATCTGTAACGAGGAGAAAATTATCAAAGATATCACAAAATTATCGGATTGACATGATCGCGTACAATAGTGTGGTGCGAGATGGGGTTAAATAGCTTTCAGGTCCTCTAGGCGAGATGGATCCTAATGAGGCAAAGCTCCGTGTGTTCTAACATATGCTACGGAAATGTTGGTTCACTTAGGTTAAAAAACGACATCTTTGTTTTTAATTGTATAGGCTTCAAAGTAGCGGTGGCATGGGTTTTACATTATGAGAGCCGAACTTAAAAAATATGGTTATGGTTTTGACAAATTGACGTGGCATGTATTTTATTGTCGTGTGTTCTGAAAGATTAAAGGGTTCACAGATGCGTTGGCAAATTGGGTGTAGATGGGGTTGATGCAGCATGCTGCGAATAAAAGCTGTATGAGGAGTCGAGATTGTGATGGATAGGTGGGAAGTGCATGTGACTTGGTTTGATGGATAGAGTTGGTTACTGTTGTAGATTGAGTTGAGGTGCTCCTGGTCCTTGTTGTTTGGGCATCGAATTATCGGAGTTTATTCATTTGTTTTGAATTTGAGTGTTTGTTCTCAAATACTATTATGTTGTATTATTTTTCTCTAATATAAATTTATAATATTTTTAATAAAACACATAGTAATATTTTTTGTATGATTTTTGTTTCAATAAAATTTTACGTTCTGATAAAAAAATATAATTCAGTTCACTTCATTCATAAATATTAATATTATTAAATGAGAATAAAATTTAATTAATGCCAAGAAAAAGAGTAAAAAAATAGTGATTCTCCAATGTGTGTAGGAGTAACCGTAGGCAAGTTTCTCTCCAATTCGTTGACCCAAATACAGGAACCCGTGAGGCAACTCAAAGAGGGGGGCGGACAATAACAGGAGCAGCCACGTCATGAACCGCTAAGAATAATACAACGTGTCGGCCACGCGAACCATCGGCAGGCTCGAGTCAGCTTTTGATGGCCCGCGGAGCGCAGCCTCCTGGTTCGACCCGGTTCAGTTTTCTCCAAACTCTTTGGGCAATAAATATAAAGGGAAAATCCTGAGGGGTAAAGGAAAATAAAAGGAAAAGTCCACACTCTCCGTTTCTTCTTCCTTCCCTTTCATCGGAAAATGAAAAATAATATTAAATAAAATAAATACAAAAACCGCTGTTTGATTTTCTCTATTATATCTCTCTCTAATTATCAAATTATTATATTTCTCTCCTTTTTTATATTCTCTAAATGGAATGGAAAACCTAGCTCCAGACAGCCGCCTTTCCAATTTCTAGTTGTGGTTCAAACTTAATACGCGCGCATGTAAGTTCCTTTTTTTTTTTTTTTTCTAATTTCAATATCTGGGGATTTTATTCTGTTCAGTTTCGAGAGAAAAGGCATATGGGAAATGAGGATTTTAGGAACTGAGAATTTATCTTTTTAGGACGGGTTGAGCTTAATTTAGTTTCGATTTCATTTTTGTTATTCTTGTTGATTTTGTTAATTTGTTATTTTTCTCTGATTTTTCTTATTCGGGGTTCATAGTGCATTTATATTGAAATTTGAGTTGCAAATTTTGCAGTTCCTGGTTGGGAAATTATTGCAAGGCTCATGAAATTTATGTGCGTTTGAAGTATATGCTTGAATATTGGGTGGACAAGGATTTGGATGTTGAGCTAAATTTCTGGCGTATATTGTTTATTGTTATTGGGAATGGCAGAAGATAGCCTCCGGATTGGTGGGCTTTCTTCTGGTTTGGCTGTTATATTGAATAGTGGGGATGGGAAGGAAAATCCGTCGAAGCCCCGCCTTGTATCATATTCTGATGAATTTGGTCAGCAATCTGTGGAGCGTGCTCTTGAATATGTATTTGGGCTTCCCAGTAAATCACTTGGTCCATTGAATGGTCCTGTTGACAGCAGTCTAGTTCGTTCGATCATAAAGAACCACTTGTATTCAGCTTCTGATTATTTGGTAAGTAACAGGGATGGGGTTTGTGTTTTTGATAATGGCTTTGGATCTGATGTCGTTGGTCTTGAAGAATTCAGTATTTGTGGTGAAATTAGGATCGTTAAGCCGTCATTGCTTTTAGAGAGCTTAGCTGTGTTCAGTAGTGCCAGGGCTAATGCCTGTGTTTGGAAAGGGAAATGGATGTATGAAGTAATTTTGGAGACTTCTGGTATACAACAGCTTGGATGGGCTACTATTTCCTGTCCATTCACCGACCATAAGGGTGTAGGTGATGCTGATGATTCATATGCATTTGATGGCAGAAGAATTAGCAAATGGAACAAGGAAGCTGAACCCTATGGACAGCCATGGGTGGCAGGTGATGTCATTGGATGCTGTATAGACTTGACTCATGATGAGATTTCGTCCTATAGGAACGGCGTTTCTCTTGGTCTAGCATTCTCTGGCATTCGGAAAATGGAACCTGGACTTGGATATTACCCTGCTGTCTCTCTTTCTCAGGGTGAGCGGTGTGAATTGAATTTTGGCGCTCGCCCCTTTAAATACCCTGTTGATGGTTACCTTCCTCTTCAAGATCCTCCTTCTTCTAGCTCTTTTGCGAAGCAATTGCTGCTCTGCCTATCCAGGCTGTTGGATATGCAATCTGTGGAGCATGTTGAGCATTCTTCAGTTGAAAAATTGAGGAGACTGAAGAGGTTTGTATCACTTGAAGAACTATTTTATCCTGTTTGTCGTGGGATAAGCAAAGAGTTCTTCTCTGTAGTTGAAGCAGATTGTCGAGGAGCTGAGTACATTGGGTGGGGTCCTCTTTTGTTGTTCTTTATGGGGATATTTGGAGTACGCGCACCACATGATTGGTTGAGTTTGGATAGAGTACTTGATGTCTTTCTAGAATTCCAAGGATCACATGTTATGTTCGAGCACCTTATAAATGCTCTTTCATGTGCTTGCAAGACAACATCATTGGTTCTGACAAAATGCCCATATTCAGGATCATATTCTTATCTTGCATTGGTATGCCATTTATTAAGACGGGAACAATTGATGGTGTTGTGGTGGAAATCATCAGATTTTGATTTCTTATTCGAAGGCTTTCTATCACGGAAGAGTCCAAATAAGCAGGACATTCAGTGCATGATTCCTTTTGTTTGGTGGCCTGGTTGTGAGGATGTATCCACTGAAAGTAGCATGCTGTTGACAACTACAGCTCTATCGGACGCAATGAGTAAGGTTTGCTTCTCACTTAGAACTTTAACATTCATGCCCCCTTCTGCTGGGAAACAGTCATTGTATTTAACTGTTCAATGAATATTTTTAAATCCGTAAACGCCTTTATCTTAATCTAATGATTTGTTTTTCTTTTATTTTGCTCCCTCTTCCAGATCGAGGAGAAGCATAGGGACCTCTGTCTCTTAGTCATACAGTTCATACCTCCTTTATCACCTCCCCAGTTTCCTGGTTCTGTGTTTAGGACGTTTGTGCAGAACCTTTTATTGAAAAATCGAGGGCTGATCGCAGTATGCCATCTCCAGGGATTTTAAGCAATTCTGTTATTGTTTCTTTATACACCGTTATTCTCCATTTTCTATCAGAAGGCTTTGGAATTGGGAATATTTGTGGGTGGTTGAAGAGTTGTGATTCCAACGGTCATGACATTGGTTTTCTTCATAGAGGTGGCAGCCAAAGTTTCCCAATAGGTTTGTTTCTTAAGAATGATCCACATCGAGCTGAAATTTCTAGGCTTGGAGGATCATTCTCTCACCTATCAAAATCACATCCTATGCATGATCAGGAAGCAGAAGTTATTCGGTGGGAAGAAGGCTGTATGGATGATGAAGAAACAAGAGTAACTCATTTAACCAAACAGAAACCATGTTGTTGCTCATGCTATGACATGGAATTCACGAAGTGCTCAAAGTATCCGATAAGAACTACAACTAAAAGTTTCCGTCACCACTGCAGTACTATTCCTGAAAGGTCTGCTCAGGTTGCTGCAGAATGTAGTACAGGAAGTTTGAATGATGAGATTGTGGATAAACCTAGCTCCAGTGATCAGTCAGAATTGGAGTTTGGTTATCACCCTGTCCAGCACATGAGGACTATGCCCAGAGATAGCGATTTGTCTTCAACCACTGTAAGGGAGGAAGAACTTCTGGATGCTTTGCTATTACTTTATCACATAGGCCTTGCACCAAACTTTAGGCAGGTGAGAGTTTATTAGATCAGAGGTACATCAAAATAATGCATGGAGTTTTTTTTTCTTTATTTCGAAACTTGTTCACATTTCAACTTCACATGTTATAATGTATGGACTATGATCTTTAAAATGTCTGAGTGTTGTCTATCACCAATAGGTTTCTCTTTGGTTGGTAACATTAGGCTGGAGATCATGCATCAAAAAGTTTTCAGTTAATACCTCTGGGCTTTGGCAGAACATGAAACAGTCTTGGTCAGACTCAAGGCTTTGTTTTTCAACTTTAGTTTAGTTATTTGTTTTTGTGTTCCTGAGACCTGATGGCTATGGCAGTGTAATGTGTTACATTGTAATTGTTTTAACCTTCTGTGGTAGTTTGACAAAGTAGTTAAACTTTAACCTAAAAATCTATGTTCTGCATGTCTTGTAGTATTGAAAAGTTTCAAGTCATGACAATATTCATTTTTTGAGTGAATTTGAAGGTCATGCTGACTGATCTTAATATGGTGATGTCTTCAAACAAAAGGATTCTTTTGTTTTGGATAGTTCTCCTCTAAATTCCTTTGACAGAAAAAATTGTTTTTATGCAATGAGGAATTGGATATTTGTGTTTCCTTTAAATAATAGAGGTTTTGTAGCAGAGAATAAATGTTTTCTCTGTTTTAATTCTTGATTTACAGAAAAGAAGTGAGTCCCTTTTATAGGACTAAAATACAACAATTCTAGTTAAGTTAGACTCTATCTCTATCTATTATTAAAAAGATTAGAAATTTAAATTTAGATAAGATAAGATTTATCTTATCACTAAGTTAGATAAGACTTAGCTATTTAGTTATTTACTAGGACTAAAATACATAGAAATATATTTACAATCTACACTCCCCTCAAGCTGGTGAATATATGTTGTAGAGTCCCAGCTTGAATGTAAGCTCATCAAAGGTGGTTCTTGGAAGTGCCTTGGTGAGTACATCAGCTAGCTGTTTGTGAGTTGGAACAAAGTTGAGCTTGACTGTTCCATTAGTAACCTTTTCTGAGATGAAATGGCGGTCTAGTTCTGTAAGTTGACAGAACAGGAAGAAGCAGAATTTTATATTCTGTATTCTGTTATTGCTCAATGAAATTTACATCTCTCGATACACACTTATATAGGCTCTAGGTCTTTTAGTACATTAAGAAGACCTTCTCAAGATAACTTTTAGTTCTAATCTACTAAGTTGATAGACTCTAACTACAATAAGGAGTCCTACTAAGGATAAAATCTAATCTATTAGGGAGATAAACTTTAAGTAGGATAATTACTACATTATTTACAAAAGCTGAAATTTCTCTCGGATAGCTCACAAGTTCCTCGTGTTTGGTCCTGTCATGGTGAATTGGATTCTTTGCAATGCTGATTGCTGACTGGCTATCACAATGAAGTTCAAACTGTTCACTGTGATTCATTTGTAATTCGGTCAAGAGTCTTTGTATCCAAATTCCTTCACAAATCCCAAGTGCTAATGCTCGAAATTCAGCTTCTGCACTGCTCCTCGAGACCACTGATTGTTTCTTGCTCCTCCATGTCACTAGATTTCCCCAAACTCGAGTACAATATCCACTGGTGGATCTTCTACTAGTCAGTTCTCCTGCCCAGCTTGCATCTGTGAAAACTTCTACTTTTTTGGACTCATTCTTAGAAAAAACCAGTCCATGGCCTGGTGTCATCTTTAAATATCTCAAGATTCTGGTTACTGCCTCTAAGTGTTCCTCTCTAGGGTCATTCATGAACTGACTTACAATGCTAACAGAATAAGCAATGTTTGGTCTTGTAAGTGACAAGTAAATCAGCTTACCTACCAGCCTTTGATAGTGTTCTTTGTCCACTGGAATTCCTTTGTCATCAATTCTGAATTTCAGATTATACTCTATAGGTGTCTCAGCTGGCTTGCACCCCAACATTCTAGTTTCTGAAAGCAAGTCTAGAATGTATTTCCTTTGATTGATTACAATTCCGGTGCTTGATCTAGCCACTTCCATTCCTAGAAAGTATCTCAAGTAACCCAAATCTTAGTTTCAAATTCAGTTGCCAAAAACTCTTTTAACTTTCTAATTTCCATAGAATCATCACCTGTGATGATTATATCATCAACATAGACTATTAAGATAGCCTTTTTGTTCTCAGGAGAAGTTTTGACAAACAAAGTATGGTCAGTTTGACATTGTAGATAGCCGAATTTTAGAATGGCTTTAGTAAATCTATCAAACCAAGCCCGAGGTGATTGTTTAAGACCATATAATGATTTTTGTAGTTTACATACCTGACCAGAATTTGAGTCTTCATTTAAACCATGTGGTTTTTGCATGTACACCTCTTCTTCTAGAATTCCATTCAGGAATGCATTTTTTATATCAAGTTGGTGAAGTGGCCATTCTTGATTTGTAGCAAGAGAATAAAACTCTCACGGTATTAAGTTTTGCCACTGGTGCGAATGTCTCCTGGTAGTCAATCCCATACGACTGAGTGAATCCCTTCACCCCCAGTCTAGCCTTGAACCTTTCTATGCTCCCTTCGGCATTATATTTGACTGTAAATACCCATTTACAGCCCACTGCCCTTTTTCCAGGTGGTAAATCAGTCATAACCCAGGTTTTGTTCACTTCCAGTGCCTTGATCTCATCTACAGCCTTCTTCCATTTTGGATCTTTCAAGGTTTCATGTACAGATTGAGGAATATGCACCTTATCAATTCTGGTAGTGAAGGCTCTAAATGAAGGCATCAGCTTCCCATAGGCCACATACTTTTGTATCGGATGACTGGTACATTTCCTGACACCTTTCCTTTGAGCAATAGGTAGATCAGATGTATCAATTGAAGGGATAATAATATCATTACTCACAGATTTCATACCTTCTTCATCCTCTAAGGATAATGGAATTGGTTCCAGTTCTTGAGCAGTCTTAAGCTGTGTAGTTTTCTGTGAAGTAAGCCTTCTCTTCCTTGGATAGACACTTAGTTCCTTTGTCCTAAGTTGAGTTTCTGAAGAAGGTTTTTGTGGAGTTTTAGGTAGTGAATCTGGTATTTGAGATGTGGGTTCTGCATGGAGTATTGGAGGAATAGGATTTGTTATGGATGTAAGAACATTTGTGGTAGATAAAGGAATGTCTTTTGTACATATAGGACTGTTTATGGTGGATGTAGGAATATTTATAGGTAGCTGGACTGGTTGTGGCTGAAATTCATCCAAACTCTCCCCCTGGATTTCAGAATTTTAGAAAAAAGGTTGTAATTCATGAAAGGTAACATTCATAGAAACATAAAATTTACGAGTGACAGGGGAATAACATTTATAACCCTTCTGAAGAGGAGAATACCCAAGAAAAATACACTTGACAGCCCTTGGATCCAATTGACTTCGAAACTGCTTATGAATATGAACAAAAGCAGAACACCCAAATATTTTAACAGGTAATGTACAAGACATATGTTTAAAACTATTTAAGAAGAACTTCCTTAGGAGTTTGAAATTTTAATACTCTACTGGGCAGTCTATTAATGAGGTATGTAGCAGTAAGCAAGGCTTCCCCCCAAAAATGTTTAGGAACGTTAGAAGAAAACAACAATGATCTAGCAACCTCTAAAAGGTGTCTATTCTTCCTCTCAGCCACTCCATTTTGCTGTGGAGTATCCACACAAGAACTACTGTGTATAATACCTCGCTCTCGGAGAAAATTTCCCAAAGTAGTAGTAAAAAATTCACTCCCATTGTCAGTTTTCAAAATTTGAATTTTGCTGCGAAATTGAGTTTCAATCACCATATAGAATTTTCTAAATATACCCTCAGTTTCCGATTTATCCTTCATTAAATACGTCCATGTAGTTCTAGAATGATCATCAATAAAGGATACAAACCACCTACTCCCAGTAATATTCTTAACTTTAGAAGGGCCCCAAATGTCACTATGGATGAGGGAAAATGGTTGAGATGGTGTTTTAAGATGATTGGGGATAAGAGTTTCAAATATGTTTTGCAATCTGGCATATATCACAAGTAAAAGATGTTGGATTTTTATGAATGAATAATTTGGGAAACAATTTTTGGAGATAAGAAAAATTAGATGTCCAAGGCGAAAATGCCATAACAAAATTTCATTGGAACTTAAACCAGAAATTTGGGAGGAAAAACAAACAGAATTGAGAGTGCAACTTGATAGGACTTGTCCCTTGGGAAGTGCTTGGCCTTCAATGATGTATAGTCCACTACACAGCTTAGCACTGCCAATTACTTTCTCCGAATCCATTTCCTGAAAAATACATCCATGCAAACTGAATTTAGTATAGCACTGCAAATCACTGCACAATCTGCTAACAGATAAAAGATTGCATTGTAAATCAGGAGCATAAAGGACAGAGTTTAGCACAATATCTTTATTAAGAAAGACTATTCCAGTCCCTTCCACCTCAGTCAATGACCCATCTGCAGTCTTCACATGCTTCATGTGATGCTGTTTTGTAAGAGTCAAAAACACATCCTTGTTTCCTGTCATATGATCAGTAGCACCAGAATCCACTATCCATAGAATTTGAGTAGTGTTGGAGAGGAATGAAATACTACCATGCGGAATACTGGATGTTGTAGGCTGTTCAGCAAGACAAACATTCAGTTCAGATCCTGACTTGATTTCTAATGTGGAAGTGGTATGCATTGCGCAAGATTTAAGATCTAAAAAACCCAAACTGATACCATGTAAATAATAGAGGTTTTGTAGCGGAGAATAATTTTTTTCTCTGTTTTAATTCTTGATTTACAGAAAAGAAGTGAGTCCCTTTTATTGGACTAAAATACAACAATCCTAGCTAAGTTAGACTCTATCTCTATCTATTATTAAAAAGATTAGAAATTTAAATTTATATAAGGTTTATCTTATCACTAAGTTAGATAAGACTTAGCTATTTAGTTATTTACTAGGACTAAAATACATAGAAATATATTTACAGTCTACATAGTGATTTTATGTTTGGTGCTCTTCGGTTCTACCTATGAAATTGTAGCATCTTTTCCCCATTTACTGATGTGAAAAACTGAGAAAATGTTTCTTTCATAGGCATCATATTACATGTCTAATCAGTCACAGTCAATATCTCTCCTGGAAGAAACTGATAAACAAATTCGAGAACGAGCTTGCAAGGAGCAATTAAAGCGTTTGAAGGAGACTCGAAATAACTATCGTGAAGAAGTTATTGATTGCGTCAGACATTGTGCATGGTAAGGTGACTGTGAGTAGCATGTTTTTCCATGGATCATTTCCCTGATATTGGCCTCAGTTCTTCTCACTGATTTAATTTGTCCTCATTTCTTCTTTTGATTTGTCCGTGGGTGTTCAAGCTATACGTTGTATTTTACTTATGATGTTAAACAAAGTACTAGTATTCTTATACAGTGTCAAAATCTTAGATTTAAGGAAGCTTTTCTATCTTTAGTTATTGCAGCCATGTAGATTTTAGATTTGCAATGATAATGACTATGACTGTGGCATTATATCTTGATTCTTATTACCATTTCATCCAACAAGTGGATGCTTCAATGCTATGTTTTTATGTATGGACTTTTTTAGGTTTCATTTCTTGCTAGACTTGTACTTTTATTTTTACCTAACCTGATCAGTCCTTGGAGTTTGACTTTTCCCTTAAAACTTTGACTGAGAAATAAGGGTTTTTTCTAATGCTTGAACTTCAATTATTTTGAGGACGTTGTTTAAATGCTATTTTATCCAATTGCATGTCTTTCAAATTCGGTCTGTTAAGATTAATTAAAAGAATAGATGTCCCTAAACTTTAAGGATAACTTGTTAGTTTTAGCCAGAATAAACATCAACTGGACATGTTACCTTTTTTTGTGTGTTTGTCAAGTTTGTACTCTTTTCAGTTTCTTTGTATTTCATATCTGTCACTGTAATATTTATGGAGGATATAATATATATATATATATCAGAGCTAGATGATACCTTATTCTTGTATTTGTTTGGATGAAAAATTCAAATTATAAATTTTAAGAGGTGCAATTAGTTTCTAATTGTTGGCTCTTTTGTTTTGCTGTACAGGTACCGTGTGTCTTTTTTCTCTCGATGGAAGCAGAGAGGAATGTATGCCACATGCATGTGGGTTGTGCAATTGCTATTGGTTCTTAGCAAACTGGATTCAGTGTTTATTTACATCCCTGAATTTTACCTTGAAACTCTGGTAAAGCTGGTCTTCCGTTAACTATGTTCTATTTGTCGTTTTCAACTTAAATCAAGATAAGACCATAATCATCTTATCTGATGCAGGTAGACTTGCTATAAATTGTGTTTGTTGCATTGCAGATAAAATAAATTGTTCTTTGATTTTTAAAATTTGTTGAAGTATGAGCCCAAGCTTAATTTTTATGTCCTTTGGAAACATATACACTACTAACAAGCAATCACAGTTTCTAAGTGAATCCCTGCAATAAATAATTTAATTTCATATGTATTTAGCAAGTTACTTGATGAAGCCACAAAATGGAACTCAACCGAATAGTTTGTTTTGTTTTTGTGAAATCAATGCATGTGGATGCCAACAACATATATGCTTCCACAATATATTACCTATTAAATAGAAGTTTCATGGCAAAATATTGAAGAACGATGAGTTTATTCCAATCAGTTTTATGTATATCTAATACTATAAATATCTAATTGAGTTGGTGTCAAGTCATGTGATGCCAACTCGGTGAAAGGACAAAAAAGCATCAAAATAAAAGAACTGAATAGGGATATTTTTTTTTACAAATATTTAGTTCTAAAAACCTATTATTTCTTTTTAATAATTCTCACTTAATGAACTACCCATTTTTAAAAAATTCTTATATTTTTAAAAACAGTTTTTTTAGTTTTTCTCTCTCATGTAGTGAGTTTGTAATGTTCTAGTGTTCTATAATCTGCTAATAGAGAACATTTGGTATGTTTGAATTGGAATGTAGGCCTTACAAATTATTATTTGGTGCACTTTATGTCTATTTCCCATTTTTATTACTTGATTAGTAGTAATTTTTCTGGTTATTGATTCAGGTTGACTGCTTTCACGTTTTGCGTAAGAGTGATCCTCCATTCGTCCCGCCTGCAATATTTATCAAGCAAGGACTTACTTCATTTGTATGTTCAGCCAATTGATCTAAGATAGTTGTTTGCCATAAGTTTTGGAGTTTTGAATTTTGTTCTTCACATAGTTATCAACTATTTATTCTCATGAGATATTGTTTTGATCAGACTTGCTGGATTTTACCATTTTGGTACAAGTTGCATTATCCTTATACTCTTAAGAATATCATTTATAAAGGAAAAAACAGTTAGATGAAAGTGTCATAAACATCACAAAGGACAAGTGTGATCTTTTGAATCTTCGTCGGTTCTTATTTCATGTATCCATGTGCTGCACAAAGGAATAGCTTATGAAGTGTAATATGTATGTTTTGTTTGTTCTGGATTTTCCTTTTGGCTGGTCTGCAATTATTTACTGACTTGAGGTTTTAACACTGTTAAAATATTCGCTGGATAAAGATCAATAATAGTGCATAAGCTATTAACCCCGCTAATGATTCACTTTCTGCTAATTTTGGTTTCTTTATTTCAGTAATTGACACTTATCTTGTAACGTGGACATGGATATTTCTGGACTGCCAGTTAGTATGGGCACTTGAGTATAAATGTACCTTATTTCTCATATATGGTTGTGTTTGAAGTTGGATTACTTGGATAAAAAAAATTTAGTCATTATCAACTCCATTTTCCCAGTGAACATTGTTGATTAAACATTTAGAACATGTGGCATAATATGCATTTTGGACTGTAATAATCAGTTTCTATTCTGTTTGTGGTTGTTATGAAATTGACTTGTTCTGTTCAATCACTTTGTTATCTCGGAGTTCCATAAAGCATGTAGCCCTATTGTTTCTGAAACCTGTAGCATATTTTTAACATGTGGCATAAGCTCAAAGAAATGACTTCTTTTTCTCCTTTGTTCAGTCTGAGATGTGATCTGAGCTTTTTCCTATTTTTATCAGGTCTCATTTGTAGTTACCCATTTCAATGATCTGAGGATATCAAGTGCAGATTTAAAGGATCTTCTTCTCCAGTCAATATCAGTATTGGTGCAGTACACAGAGTATTTGGCAGCTTTTGAGAACAATGAAGTGGCCAAACAGAGAATGCCGAAGGCATTATTGTCAGCATTTGATAACCGATCTTGGATTCCGGTTACAAACATTCTTCTACGTCTCTGCAAGGGTTCTGGGTTTGGTTCTTCAAAGCATGGGGAATCTTCATCATCCTCGGTTATTTTCCAGGTGAATAGTGTGAACCGTTTATTAGCGCGTCTTATCTTATCCATCTTTTTTTCATCTGAAATCACTTCTCTTTCTAACTTTTTCCCTATGGGGCCTTATATTTTTATAGAGACTGCTGCGTGAAGCTTGCATCTCTGATGAAGAGTTGTTCTCAGCTTTTCTCAATCGTCTATTTAACACTCTCAGCTGGACAATGACTGAATTCTCAGTTTCCATTCGAGAAATGCAAGAAAAATACGAGGTATGATTAGGCTTTCATTCAAACAAATATCTTCTTTTGTTACTTAACTGTTCTGTAGGTTGTGCATTCATGCTTCGCTTATATATACTATTTTTTTTATCACCAACTTGGACCCTAATTTAGTGGACTTGCATCTTTCCGGACTGGTACATGCATTGTTGACCATTTTTCTACCACATTCATAAAGTAGACAAGAAGGATAAAATGGAAAAAAAAAAAGAAAAGAAAATGGTTACACAAATGTTCCTGAACACAAGGCTGACAATTCATGGTTCCTAACCATGAAACTGAATTGCTGTTATAAATGCTACTAACTTTTCCAGATTGGAACAGGTTAAAAAGGTAGATGTATGGGATCCGTAGATTGTAATACTTGTCATCTTTTCTTGTTGCCTAGTATTTCATGGTCTCTCAAATCCAAATACTTGACAAACAGTTGAATTTATATACATGCCTCCTTCCTCTATTTTTATAAAGCAATCTAACATAGGGTTGGTGGTAGTTTAGTTCTACTTGAGAACATCGCTTGATTGTTTTTCCATTCTATTTCATGGATGGCTTGAGATGTACAGATGAATGTGGAGAGAATGTATGATGATATTGAGGAGCATTTTAGATGAAAGGTCTGAGATGATGATGACTGGGGCAGGCAATGAACTTTATTTTAGGCGAATGATCTGGAAAATATTTCAAATAGAAAAGGGAAAAATGATCTTTTTTAATTTCTAGAAACTCTGGTTATTATAAATTCTGGTGGTTCAAAGATGGCCATTAAGGTTAAAACAGTCATCTATGGTGGGTTCCAGTTTGAAGTTTAGTGTTATAGCTTGCTAAAGTTTATCTTACTGTTTCAAATCTTTGAACTTGAACATGGCCTTATGTATTTGCTACCTAACATCTGAAAGATTGTAAATGACTTGCATTACTTTGTCATAAAATTGAAGTTATTCTGCTTTCATCACAGGAAACCGACTCTTTATGCACATCCCATTTGAGTTAATGGTTATAACACTTTTTTTCAGTATGCAATGTAAATGCCATATGTGAGGATAACCCCAGCCTTTTCATTTGATTCGAACCTATCGTCCTTAGGATCTATAATTGATGTTGTAGACCTTTTGCAGGTATTGGAGTTTCAACAGAGGAAATGTTGTGTCATATTTGATCTCTTGTGTAATCTCGCAAGGGTATTGGAGTTTTGTACCCACGAGATCCCTCAAGCATTCCTCTCAGGTCCTGATACAAACCTTCGAAGACTGACTGAGTTGATTGTCTTCATTCTGAACTACATTACTTCAGCAGCAGATGCTGAGTTTTTTGACTTGTAAGTTGTTACCTGGCTGATCTAATTTTTATGACTATCATTTTTCTTTTTTTATAAATTATAATGTCTAGTGTACCGATTACTTTCCACATTAATGCTCTAATCCGTCATATAAGGAGAGGCAATGTGTTACTTGATTGTCTTTTCCGAAGTTGAATGCTAGACATTTGATGAATTTGAGTTTTAGATCTTTGTCTCATTTTTCTTTTGTGCTTTGTTACTTGGACTTGGGAAGTAGGTTTTGGTATCTTCAGTATCCCTCCCCCCATGTTTTTTTTCCATTTATTTAAAGGATCTTTCAATGATCATATTTCTATACCATATTTGAAAATATGTTGGACCAGGTGTCGCATACGGTTTCTTCAAGAAAACTAGTCGGAGCAACATAGGTTTTATATTTAAGTCTGACACTTTTTTTTCTCACTTAAATATTTTAGTGGACACTTTGAAAGTTTCAAATTTTGGATTTTTTCCTGATGTTTGAACTTAATAGTCTTACAACTCACTTAGTTGAACTAAATACAACAGTGTGACTTGTTAATCAGTATATGAAAAACATGGCCCTTGTAAATACTTGCTTTCGTCCTTTTTACCCACGTTATCTGCATTTTTTATTAACAGGTCACTTAGAAGGCACAGTCAATCTTTAGAGAAAGTAAACAGAGGTATGATTTTAGCCCCTTTAGTAGGGATCATTGTGAATTTGTTGGATGCTAGCACGGACTCCGAATTCAAGGAGCAGAATGATATTGTGGATGTTTTCGCAAACATGGATTGCCCCGAAACTATGCATTATGGTTTGCAGTACATGTTAGAGTATAACTGGGTTAGTACTGTTGGCTCTAATATCTCCAATAGTTCGTCATCTTTCTTTTTGCTCCACGGCATTTGATCGAATGTGAGCCAGGGAATTTTTGTCTTTTTCATTTCAAGGTTTCTATTCGGTCTTGATTCTTTTACACCTTCATTTTGCAGGCCTCATCTTTTAGGGGTGAAGCCTACGTGCCTAAACTTTGTTCGCTAGAGAATTTCTTGACCCTCCTTGTCAGCCATAGTTATTCAAAGAAAACCGAGGGACTTGAATGTGGAGAAACCTATGCCGATGATGGCATGTGTTGCATATGTTATGCTTCCGAAGCCAATGCACAGTTTGTACCGTGTTCCCACAGGTCTTGCTATGTGTGCATAACTAGACATCTTTTAAATTGTCAAATATGTTTCTTTTGCAATGCCACTGTCTTGGAAGTAGTCAGAACCATAGAAAATACGGTTGAAAGATAACTAAGAATCTTAAACTGTTAAAGGAAAATGGGGAAGAAAATGAAAAAAATTAGGGTTTTCATTTTCTTGTTGTCATATTATTCCATATGCTTTTTTTGTTAGTCTATATTGTTATTAAGATGAGCATTGAGGTAGTCCGGGGTTCGAATTTCAGCATCTGCAATCCCTTTATAAACCTCAGGCTGCAGTTTCTTTATGTGCACCGGAAATGGGAATTCCGGGTTCATTACGAATTTTGTAGGTTTGTGGGTATTATTCTGTAAATATGAGATGTAAATGTAAAGGAAAATAATATAAAGAAGCGAGTGATATTTTTGTTCAAAAGGAATAACATATTTTCCCCATCTCTGGAATTATCTCAATATGATTTTGGTCGTTTCCATGTCCTTCAAGTTATATGGTCTTTTCATGTAATTTCCAATTATCTCTAAGCCAATGGAATTTGACTCGAAAACTTTTAATTCGAGTTGATCATTCACGTTCGAATTATGATTTGTTTTTACAACGAATAAAAAAGTTTAAAGTGTTTGAATAAAAAAAAGGCAGAATGACTGTTTTGGTCCCTAACTTTACTAGTCTAGTCATTTTAATCCTAAATCCTAGATACAACTTTTATTGTATCTTAACTTTTATTTTTTGTCAAGTTTACCCAAATATGATAGAGTAGCGTTAAGTTAATGTCAACTATTTTTCGTATCATGTAAGGTTAAGATACCCACATCAGTAACACTTTTATTGTCGTGTTCAATCAATCATTTCTTCAAAAAGCATGTTGGACATAACACATCTTTATTTTATGTGACATATTAAAAAGATTAAAATAAAAAATAGCGAAGAAAAAAGAAAAAATATAAACTTTCTCAAAAAAAGGCACGGGCGATAAGCGGTACGTGTCGAAAGCATGTGATGAGATAGGTGGTGACGGTGGCACACGTGTGGTCCTTGTGGTATGAGCATAGGAGGGATAAAAACTGTATTTTGGGCAAATCATTAAAGTTATTTTTCAAGTCTGAAAACAACAATCGACTTTCTATAACTTTGGCATGAGATATGAGCATTTATAGGTTGAAGTGTCCCTTACGTATTGATCGTCTTTTAATTATCTATCTAACATATCTTGAAAGCGTCTCAATTAGGACATTAAGAACGAAACATATGTTTATCTTAGCGAAGATAACACATACATAAAATTAATATGGTACTTTTTTTTACTTATTACAAATTTTTAATATTTTTATTAATTATTTATTAAATTCAATCTAAGACTTTTCATTATTTTATTTAGGATCATATTTATCATTTATTTTATTTAATATTTATTAAATAGGTTTAATATCGATTATAAATGATATACTATTCAGGAATGAAATAATTCAATGCTAAACTTCGGTTATAAACTCAATAGTATAATCCAAACTAAATTTTAGTATAAATTATACTATTGAATTAAACATAGATGATATTTTAGCACTAAATTTTAATTTATGCTTCAATTATACTATTGAGTCTTAAAATCAATGACATAAACAGATCTTAACAGTTAATGTGCGATAATGTTGA
Source organism: Hibiscus mutabilis (assembly GCA_019671005.1). NCBI lineage: Eukaryota > Viridiplantae > Streptophyta > Magnoliopsida > Malvales > Malvaceae > Hibiscus > Hibiscus mutabilis. The sequence goes on along the minus strand of CM033722.1, from coordinate 57,953,895 downwards.
AGGATTTTAACAGACAAGTGATATAATTAAAGTAATATTAAAATAATATTAATTTTTAATTTAATGATATAATTGATACTAAACTTAAAAGTTTAGTGGTATATTGTGTAGTTTACCTATAAACAAAAAACACTCGGAAATCGTAGCTATTTTAACAAGGAAGCCCCTATTTCCAAGCCACGAAACGCAAAAGAAGATGCCCCTGATTCTATCGCCTCACTCTCTGCAACTCTCCGCATTTCCGTCTCCGTTCAAACAAAATTCCTCTCTAACTTACATAGCCACCCTGACCCAGCCGTGTAATCTTCCAACCCGACCCAACACCCGAATTTCCTGCTCCACCCGACCCAGGAGGAAAATTGGTTCTTCAAGAGCCGAGGATAACGAAGCCAAGGAACTGGTTCGGGTCTTAATGCGAAGCAACAGCGATAAGGAGCCGTTGGTTAAGACATTGAGCAGATACGTTAGAGTTGTGAGATGTGAGCACTGTTTTCTTCTGTTTGAAGAGCTCGGCAAAACTGATAAATGGCTTCAATGCCTTGAGGTTCGTTCGTTTGTTCTTGGTTCATTTTAGGGTTTTGGGTATTTCGGATTGTGATTTTCAAGACTTTTCTTGATTTGGGTTTTGGTCAAAACATTGATTTTCGAAAAAGTTAAAACTAAAAGTTCGACTCTTTCATATTCGTATGTTTAATGGAACATAATGATGGAAGTGTTTGATATTCGCCTGAATTATGGGAAGCTCAAATTAGAAACAGGTCCGTTGCAGATGGATGAAATAAATCTGTTTTAATTACTTGTATATTATTCTGTACCTTTCAGGTTTTCAGATGGATGCAGAAACAACGGTGGTACATTGCCGATAATGGGGTTTATTCGAAATTGATTACGGTTATGGGAAAGAAAGGCCAGACTAGAATGGCGATGTGGCTCTTCTCCGAGATGCGTAACAGCGGTTGTCGGCCTGATGCTTCGGTTTATAACGCTCTTATCACAGCCCACCTCCATTCCCGTGATAAGTCGAAAGCTTTGGACAAAGCTCTGGGGTACTTCAACAAGATGAAGGGGATGGAACGTTGTAAACCCAACGTTGTCACTTACAATATTCTTTTGAGAGCCTTTGCTCAAGCTCGGAATGTGGATCAGGTTAATGCTTTGTTTAAGGATCTTGCTGAGAGTGTTATTGCCCCTGATATATATACATTTAATGGTGTGATGGATGCATATGGGAAGAATGGGATGATCCGAGAGATGGAGTCCGTTCTTTCTAAGATGAAAAGTAATCAGTGTAAGCCGGATGTTATTACGTTTAATGTGCTGATTGATTCTTATGGCAAGAAGCAAGAATTTGATAAGATGGAACAAGTGTTTAAGAGCTTGCTGCGCTCTAAGGAAAGACCTACCCTCCCTACATTTAATTCAATGATCATAAACTATGGAAAGGCTCGGCTTAAAGAGAGAGCAGAAAGTGTTTTCAAAAAGATGACTGATATGAAATACACACCGAGCTTCATCACGTACGAGAGTCTTATAATGATGTATGGTTTTTGCGACTGTGTTTCTCGAGCGAGGGAAATATTTGATGGGATTGTCGACTCCGGAAAGGAAATAAAAGTTTCAACCCTCAATGCCATGCTTGAAGTTTACTGCATAAATGGTCTACCTATGGAAGCTGATAGGCTATTTGGTGATGCAATTAACCTTGGGGTGGTTCCCGACTCATCGACATATAAACTTTTATATAAGGCCTACACTAAGGCCGACATGAAAGACCTTGTGCAGAAGTTGGTGAAAGATATGGAAAAAGATGGAATAGTTCCTAATAAGAGGTTCTTCCTAGAGGCTCTTGAAGCATTTGGATCTTTACCAGCTAATCCAGATTCAGTTCAAGCCACAAGGAGTCCCAGGCCTGGGACTAATGCAAAAACCGAGGTTAAATTAATTAATTGATTGCTTCGTTTATTCTTCGGGTCTCCTTCCAACTAAGCCTGATCAGAGCAACAGATGGTTTTCGGTTTTGGCTAGATTGCAGAACTGATCGACTGTTTCCGATCCTCACAAAATGCAGTATATGTCTCTGATTTTTGTCTTATTTTCTATGTTTATACCTTTCTGTGCTTGATTTTCCATTTAAGAGAGAAATATTATTCTCCAAATTGTCAACAAAGATAGCAGATTTAAGTATATCATGTGTTCGATCTGGCATTTCTATGCCTGTAAAATCGTGTTTTTTTAGCGGTGTGTAGTTTGTTCAAATGAAATGAGAAATGTGCAGAAGTTTTTCTTCAGGCATCTTCGATGGAAATTAACCGGATTAATTTGTTTCTTATTTCAGGGTAACAAACCAATTCTTCCTTCTGGTTTAATCCTAATTCAGTCCATGTTTGAAGGCAAGGCATTAAAGCGATAAATGCAGAAATTTGCTCGGAGGCTGTATCCGTCCATCAGTTGTAGTAACAAAGGGTTCGGGCAGTCTATCTTCCTCGAATGATAAGCAGTTAATTAACAGCTATGTTGTTTCGAGTCTTCAGTTTCCTTGCAGATCTGCAGAAAACTTGTAGTATAAGTAATCAAGTTACAGGTTAGGTTGTTAGGGTTATGAGTTAAAAATGCTTATGTTATTCGGACTTTTCATTTTTATTAATGCCCCCCCTAAATCTGCGTTGTTAAATCGAATAGTTAATTTAAAATCGAATCGTTAATTTATAATTTTAATATTTAGATATACGCTAAAAAATACAAACAAAATATGAAAATCAACTTATTATAATTTTTATAAATATGAAATAATTTAAATATGATTATGACGCGAAAAAATATATAATTAGGATATGAATATATGGATGGTTCTAAATTCAAAGGCAGGTCTGGTATCTGAAATGGAGAATTTTAGAAGAAGAAAAATATTTGCGAAATACGAGATTGAGCAAAACTTGCCATCTATATGTTAAATTGTACTATTTGTGTTAACTTATAATTTTAAAACTTTCAGGGTAAATTGCAAATTTCATCACTTAACTTTTGTTTTTACTCTTATTTTGCTCACTCAAATTTAAATTTTTTAATTTAATCATTGAACTTTCAATTTGTTCTTATTTTGGTCACTCTATCATTAAATACTTAATGACATTATGACTATATATCTATATTTTAGAAAAGATGAAATGGCCCTAAAACCCTTTTCTATTTTTTGTGAAGAACTCCATGGTTTTATATTTCCTTTGATTTCATCTTCTTCCAAATCCCAACGGTGGGGAAGTGGAGAAGAAGGAAGAAAGCAATATATTATAGATATTATAGATTGGAGTTGTTCGGGAACTTTTGCACGTTTTAAGTTTTGAGTTGAGTTTTACGAGTTTTATAGTGATTTTGGAAAATCTAAACTGATAGAGTGGTAGGAGACGATGAGACGAATATATTGGTGTCTTGAGTAGTCGGAGAATACGTCGGAGAATGGTTATTTCAACACCAACGTGACAGAAGGGTGAAATTATAAAACTTTCATCTTTGGATGAAGAAAACAAAAAAAAAGGAAAAAAAGAGAAAATGACGTAGATGACATGAGACTGTCATATCAGCAAAGAGCATTCCACATCAACACACACGACTTCTATGTCACTCTTACATTTTTGATTTAACGACTGAGTGACCAAAATAGGAACAAATAAAAAATTTTAGTGATTTAAATTGAAAAATTTTAAACTTGAGTGAATAAAAAAGAAAATTGAGTGATTAAATTTGTAATTTACCCAAAATTTTAAGAAAATAAATGATAATTTATTTATTTATTTTGTGAAATCCAGTGGGTGTTGTACTTGGAAAAAAATTCCAATCTATTATCCTTGCCCGATTATTTTCAAATCTATTGCATTTGTTACAATGACCTTAAAGTCGAATTACTTACAATTTAACTTTAAACAATGTTTTTATTTTTTATTAAAAAAATTGAAGACGTTAAGCTTGCATTCTGTCTTTAAACAGAGTTGAATTATTTTTAATAAAAAATTCCATGTGACCTAAAGTTTGAAGCAATCTGATTGATGAAAATTAAAGTTTGAACAATGTTCAAAGACGACTCCTATTCAACTCGCCTTCAACTTTTTAATAAAAAAAATAAATCACTGTTTAAAGACGGATTGAAATAAATTTGACTTTAAAATTATTGTTCAAAGTGCTATGAATTTGAAAATAATTTAGAGGCTACAATAGATTGAAATTTATAATTTTTTTAATTTAATTACTGAAATTTTGATTTACTCTACTTTGGTTACTTTACCATTAGATACTTACTGACATTATAAATGGACAACTATCTTTTAAAAAACATGAAATGGCCCTAAAACCCTTTTCTATTTTTTGTGAAGAACTCCGTGATTTCATATTTCCTTTGATTTCATTTTCTTCCAAATTTTAATGATGGGGAGGTAGAGAAGAAGGAAGAAAGCAATATATTATGATTTCATGTTGATTGAACGGCGGATATTGTATATTGGAGTTGTTTGGGAGCTTTTACACGTTTTAGGTTTTGAAGTTGAGTTTTATAGTGATTTTGGGAAAATTTGAACTGATAAAGTAGTAGGAGACGATGGGATGAGTATCTTGGTGTCTTGAATGGTCGAAAAAGACATCAGAAAATGGTTATTTCAACACTGGCATGACAGAAAGGGTAAAACTACAAAATTTTCATCTTTAGAGGAAGAAGACAAAATAAAAAAGAAAGAACAAAAAGGAAAATGACGCAGATGATATGAGACTGCCATGTCAGCAAAGAGCATTCCACATCAACACACATGACTTCCATGTCACTCTTATATTTATGATTTATCGTCCGAGTGACCAAAATAGGAACAAATAAAAAATTTAGTGATTAAATAAAAAAATTTAAACTTAAGTGAATAAAATAAGAGTTGGAAGGAAATTGAGTGATTAAGTTTATAAATTATCCAAAATTTTAAGAAAATAAATGATATTTATTTATTTTATTTTTGGGGCAATGTACCTACCTTCAGAAAATCATTATCGACAATGGGATGGTGGGGACCCCACAGAATATTCGTTGCCAGCTCAGATCCCACTATTTAATACATGGTCGTCAGAATCTACTCCTAAGTCCTTCCCCACCCCCCCATTTACGTATAATTTCCGGAATTATATAACAAATTTGATTGGAACCATTTATACATAAATAAACACCAAATGTAACTTTTATTTATGATATTTAATTTCATATTTTCTTAAAAAATATTTATACAAAAAATTGTTATTTTAAATCTCAAACAATTGCAATTTATTATTTAATAGTTGAAAAATGTTTTATTTTAATTTAATTATAAAATGTTGTTATTTAATAACATAAATCTGTAATTTACATCTATGGACTAGATAAATCTAAAATTAATTTTAATTTTAAAATACCCAATTTTAAAAAATATGATATAAACAATAATCTTATTTTTTTTTTGAGATAATAATCTTACTATTCTAATGATTAGATGAGGTAAACATTTTTATCTATCTCGACCATTATTTTCAATTAATTAAAAAGCATTTTTTTACTATATATAGTTTTCCGTCATTTCCACAAATTAATCCATCGTAATAAATCCCTGCGTTTCCTTTGCTCGGTAATTTCAAGTATCCACTTTCCTCCTCTTTTTTATTTTTACTGATTTCTTTTGCTAATGAAACTGTAAAATCTAATAAAAACAAACACTACACTCACTTTGTGAATCCCTTCCTTTCCGTTTTTTTCTCGAGAAAGAGAAAGAATCTGTGAAATCTTTTGGGTAAGATATGGCGATGCTACAGGGAAGAATCTTGAGGAGGACCTTAGAAGAAGCCAAAGCCAGATTCAACTTCAATTCTAACCCTATACTTTCCCCCTGCGCTTCCTTCTCTACGGTTACTTCTTCTACTTTCGCACCCGACAATGTGCCACCGCTGCTTCCGCCGTTCGATTACCAACCGAAACCGTACAACGGACCGTCGGCCGATGAAATCCTTGCGAAGCGGAAGAAGTTCTTAGGCCCCTCTCTCTTCTACTACTACCAAAAGCCGGTAAAGATTTTACTTCTTTTCACTTTCAGATCATATAGTTTTTTTTCCCTTTTTGTACATCTATAGTTATTTTTTAAAAAAAAAATTGTGTTCAGTTGAATATTGTTGAAGGAAAAATGCAATATCTGTATGATGAAAACGGGAGGAGATATTTGGATGCATTTGCTGGAATCGTGACGGTATCTTGTGGCCATTGCCATCCGGAGGTTTTGAATGCAATACTAGAGCAGAATAAGCTTCTCCAGCACGCTACCACTATTTATCTCCATCATGCGATTGCTGATTTTGCTGAAGCTTTAGCTTCCAAAATGCCTGGAAATCTCAAGGTTAATTTATTGTTCTTTCGTTGAATTTTAGTTTTCCATTTTTTTTTCTATTCTGGTGAAGCATAGATACTTGCTATTTCTGCCTTGTTTTTGAAGAAAATTTTGGATTAAAGAAAAAACGAAAAACAAATGGCAATTATAACAAACTCATAAATTTTCAGTGATAAGAATGTATTATGTTGAAGTCATTTGGCCATTTTCATTAAACTTTGTTCGCTTGATCTTTTATTAATTTTTAATTAATTGTAATAAATTTATGAAATAAGTGCAAGTAGTTAAAGAATGATTGCAAATTTTTTCTTAGTTTTAAGTAAAGCAATATACCAATTCAACCGCTGTTATTAATAAAATCCTAGAATGTTTGATCATTGGTATTCACGGGGAAATAACTGGAAAACAAAGGCTTGGTTAATTGATCACTAAACTACAACTCGGATTGAATTGTTTTATGAACCTTCTTTTCAGGTTGTATATTTCGTGAATTCTGGGAGTGAGGCGAATGAGTTAGCCATGCTGATGGCCAGACTATACACTGGTAATCTTGGTATGATTTCCTTAAGAAATGCATATCATGGTGGAAGTTCTAGTACTATTGGACTCACAGCGCTAAACACACATGGAAGTACCCAATACCAGAGGTTCAAATACTTATCATGTCGTAGTATTTCTTATAACCATGTCATGGCCTTGTCTCAGAAGTTCATTTTCAAATTCTGTTTTAGCCTCCTTTGGCATTAAACTTATTCTTTAACTTTGCTTCTTGAAGTGGTGCGCTTTCATTCAAATCATTAAATAACTTTGACGTTCCTCTTTTCTAACTGCTTGTTATTTCAATATGATGGTGAACTATGGATTTGATATGCCGTTCTAGAGGATAGTATAAGATAGAAAGTGGATAGGATTAGATGATTTAATCTTATCCCATATTTGGTGCAAGCAAAACTTAGATATTATCTGTCATCACATGACGTGTTTGATGCAAGCATAATTAGAGAACAATTTTTGCTACCAGTCAAGATCGCTCCTCTTTATTTTTGTATAAATACTTTGCATTATTTTAAAAAAAAAGTAAAACACAATATTTTAATGTTTATAGGAAACGTGAAGCAATGTTTATTGATGGATATCCAGCTCACAATCTTAACGCAGGGATTGGAATACTTGTTTTTCATTATTGGATAGTACTACATGAACTAAAGTATTGCTCTAAAATGACGTTCTCACATATAACTATTTGTTTATTCCAATGAAAGTGAAAAGTATTAAAATTGTTTTGGGTCTATAATAGAAAATCATTAAATGCATCTATTAAATGACTGTGCGTATTAGATGAGCGTATATAGCCTTTTCCTTTTGTGTATCTTGTGCTTTTCATCAACAATGTACTTGCTTTAGTTTCCGAGCCTTGAACTCTTATCTCGGACTTTATTTTAATAATTTTGGCTATGCAATGATTATAAATTCCCTTCACAACTTGATTTAAGTGATACTCTAATCACTCAAACTAAAATGCTGAATTCCAAATGTTGTAATGGCATGTGACAGGGTGAAATCCATCATGTTATGAATCCAGATCCTTTTCATGGAGTTTTTGGTGCCGATGCTACTCGTTATGCCAAGGAAGTACAAAATCACATCGAGTATGGTACTTCAGGAAAAGTTGCTGGGTTTATAGCAGAAACCATTCAGGTTAGATTGATAATTGTATTCTTTAGGTGTTTTTTCCTTTTTTTTATTTTTTTTCACAATAAAGGTGGATACTGAAAAATTCAAATTATTATTGACATTAGGGAGTTGGAGGTGCAGTTGAACTAGCCCCAGGATATTTGAAACAGGTTTATGACATTGTACGCGAGGCTGGTGGTGTCTGCATTGCAGATGAAGTGCAAACAGGATTTGGTCGCACAGGAAGCCATTATTGGGGTTTTGAGACTCAAGGTGTCATTCCCGACATAGTTACCATGGCAAAGGTCTTTAATCATCAAACTTTGTTACTTGTACTAAATTCTCTGAACATTGGAACTTGCGTGTTCATTTACTTTGGCAATCTTCTGTTATTGCCATTAGAAATGGTAGCATCCTGTTACCTAACTTGTCGTATTTGGCAGGGTATTGGCAACGGATTACCATTAGGCGCGGTGGTGACAACACCAGAAATAGCAAGTGTGATGGCTCAAAAAATTCAGTTTAACACTTTTGGTGGAAATCCTGTATGTTCTGCTGGTGGGCTTGCAGTGCTCAGGGTTATAGACAAGGAGAAGCATCAAGCACATTGTGCTAATGTTGGTTCTCACTTGATTGGACGCCTGAGATCTTTACAGGACAAACATGATAGTAATTATTCTACAATTGGCACTTTTAAATCCCCTTTGCTTTGCATCAGTTTCTAAATAGTGTTATTGCCCATTTCATCGACCATTCTTTTGCAATTTTAAATCGCAATGAACAGAAAAATACTCAATTCTTGGACCCTAGGAATTGCATTAAAATGGTCCTTTGCTTTTAGGACTACTAAAGTTCTTGAGTTTATCTTTGTTCATGTTATTTTCAAATGTCAAGTTAGTGATATCAAGTAAATTGAAGTCTCATTTTTTTTCAGTCATCGGAGATGTCAGAGGTAGGGGCTTAATGGTGGGTGTAGAACTCGTTACTAACAGGAAGGAGAAGACACCAGCCAAGGCAGAAACTGCCATCATATTTGAGAAAATGAGAGGTATTAAGGAATAACTTCTCAAATAAAAAATTAGATAACAGGCATTTTCTGTTCGTCTTCTAAACCAAAATCTAGAGAAATCATATCCCTTCCTTTTCATTCCACAACCCCATGTTGCCACACGGGAGGGGCATAGGGATGTATAAGATTATCCGATCAACATGTTCTGATCTAGGATAAATAAGCTTATAGGTTTTCTCTTAATTCACTGTTGAGAGATTTACGCTAACTGTTCTCTTTTATGACTGAAGAACTCGGAGTTTTACTCGGGAAAGGTGGACTACATGGAAATGTTTTCAGAATAAAGCCACCGATGTGTTTCACCAAAGATGATGCCGGTACTTCTTTCTCTTACTGTATTGATTTTATTGTGAAACTTAATCATGACCGACACTCAACAAATAGTTTTCTAGTAGAGGTGTAGTCAAATCCAAGCCGAGTTCAAGCTTGACTTGAAATTTGAGGATAAATAAGCTAAGTCATGTTTCACGTATAAAGCTTGAGCTTGGTTCGGTATAAAAATCAATTTACTTTGAGCTGTGTTCTCAATTAAACTCGTTTAGAAAAAGTGAACCAGATTTCCGTACTCGATTTCAAACTCAATAGGCTGTGCTTAAGTTTGAGTTAGAATTGAGATTTTCATTTAGTAATTAAAAATATATAGTATTTGGTTTTCGAGTAGCTTTAGTAAAGTATATAAGATATTTGAATTCCACTTGACAATGACCTATCAGAATTCGAGTTTTATTTAACCGAACTCGGGTAGCTTATTTTCAAATCTTTGTTTTTGGGTGGCATCATGTCACAATATAATTACATGCTATTTATGTATTTGTGCAGATTTTCTTGTTGATGCTTTGGATTATGCAATGTCAAAGTTGTGAGCAAAACTGCCGCTCTTGTAACTTCTCGATCCTTTGGCGTCTAACTTTAGCAAGATCGTATGTTTAATAATAATAGTTAAAAAGGTGCATTTTCTTTGCATTTGGATGTGTAGGATCATTAAATTTCAGCATACCAATGTTTTTAATAATGAAGTATATTTCTGTGTATTTGGATTTGTTGATTTGATTATTCGGGTTGTTTGAGATTAGGTTCAGATTCGATATGCATTTTCGTTAACCTTTACCAGAATGGAAATATGCAGAAAGTAGGACTTAAAGAAAAAAAATTCAGAAAAATCAAAAGACAAATGGTAAAGATGCTAATCATACGTAATTTTCTGTAAACGAAGCAACTAATGCTTTGAATGAATTTGCTCATTAATTTTATAAAATCACAACCGATTAAGAATACAGGACACATCAAATTACAGCTTTAACAAAAGCAGTCTGCAAAAAGGTGCATAGGAATGAAGAACGCAACAACGAGCCGAAGCCCAACTCGAAGTTCAGGAGTCGTCAGAGAATACCACTGGCATTGAACCTGCAACTAAATTGAACAACAGACACAATGTGAATCTTCCAATAGATGAGCAACTTTTAGAAATTCAAATGCAAGTTCCAACTGGCGTAAACTCTTGTTATTCCGATTCGGGTACGTAACACTTCAAGTTTTTCATATATTTTACATTAAGAAAAACAAAGAATTCAGATAACACGATATATATATAATTCAAATGTAGATCCTATATTTATGTATTTCAAGAGTACATATAATGCACAACACATGAGTGAAAATTGGTTAAATAAACACCTTCCCCAATGTAAAATTAACCTCATTCTGTTCTGCTTCAAAAAAAATGTAGGCAATTCTATCATGTATGGAGGATCTTATACTGTTTAAGGCTATGCAGGTTCACGAGGACAACAAGAACCCCATAGTGTACTCAAAGCTCGGAGACGTTCCAAGTATTCGCCCAATGCAAGTAAGCTCTGAGCAGTCTGGCGAGTCGTTAGGATTCGAGACATCTGCTGCAGTGTTTCCTGCCGGATGTGGTCTGCCTGAAAAAGATAATACCGGTGTCAGATACAGATATGTGACTGAACACGGACATGTTGATGATTTTATAAGTTTTTCTATGGTCCCCTGGTACTAATGTCTTCAGGAGGCTTGTATTTCTACATTTGTTTAGATAAGGATCAGATATGACAATAGTACTTCAAAGGTGTACTTCCACAGAAATTTCTAGTCTGGACCATGGGATGAGGCAAATGTTTACCTGGTTCACAAAGCAGACTAGAGCTTCTACCTTCTCCATTGCAGTATTCACCTGAGAACTGTAACTACCTTCCCCCAGTTGACCATCCGCCACGGTCACCGACACAATTTCGCATAGTTTCTCCATGCCTTGTGAAAGCGCGTCTTCGGCTTGCTGACATGATTGTTTCAAGTTACAGACCTCAAAGAATTGTTGTTCTGTCAAGGAATCAAGCTGAGACAAGATCACCTATAAATCAACATGACAAGCAAATGTTACTCGACATGTAACAATAGAACTTGAAACGGAATTGCAATGGAAGTTACAAGAAATCTATGATACTTAGACTCGAGCACGAGTGTTGGATCTAGATATATGTCGGGTACAGATATGTTAACTTTTTTCAAAGATTTTCATGGATTTGTACTTGTATGTATGTCCAAATATCCGTCAGACACGAATGCTTCAAAAAAATTAAAGTCGCATATGAATCACCTTAAGAAGCTCTGAAGGGCGAAACCCTCCAATCCATGAGAAAAATTGCTCAGCTGATGTTTTCCACATGCCGGACATGACATAGAAAACATCAGCCTTTGCAGCAGTTGATTTCATGCGAAAAAGTTCAGAATAATGATTCATGCCGGTTTCCACAAGTATTCGAAGATCTGCATCACTTATATGGGCATTCAAAGCAGTCCTCAGAGCACATATTTGTTTGCTTTGTTCGTCCATCCAATGTCCGTATTCTGTTTCGAATGCAGCAATCCCTGCAGAATCCCCACAATGAAGTTGTCACTGAAAACATTCAAAGACTAAAGATTCACTTGAAATGAGAAGGAAAATAGGGATCATAGAGAGCACAATATCAACTGCATTAAAATGACATATGTTATTCGGATTCAGCTGAGAGTTATACGCAAAATTTTTCCAAATACGTAGAGAAACTTCATGGATAATTGAACATACTTGTATCGGACATCTACCCATATCCGACAACCACACTTGAGTCCAAATGTACCATAGTAAACAACTATATCATGTTATGGTTCACAAGTAATACCAATAACTGCCGGTGTATTTACAAACAAACCTGAGTTTGCTGGTGCAGAGAATCCAAGAGGACCACCTACTAACCCACCACGCATATAAACACTCTGCAATTTTAAGATTTTTTTGTTTAAAATGGCTTAAACATTTTTCAAAATGAAACAAAAAAAAATAATATTAATCTCATTCAAAACCTGTTGCTTCATTTGTGCAAGCTCTTGTTCCAATTGAATCAACTTTAAACGACTATTTTCTAACTGTTGAACATAAGCCTGAAATGCAATGTTATATGAAGTTAAAACAACGATTCACATGTGGTCTTGTGGTCTATCTATTGCTATTCATAACCATATCATATCTTACCTTTTTCCGCAATCGGCTTTTACGAGCAGCCTCACGGTTTTGCGCAAGCCGCCTTTGTATCTGTAGATATTTACAGTAAAATGCACAAAGAGATTAGACCCTTTGTTTAAGGTAATCAGACATAAAAAATTAGACACATTACAGCTATATCATACTGCTTTGGAAAAGAAATGAAAATGTTCGAATCAGAACTATCTCAGAAGGAGATTGATTATATGGCAATTATAATGGTGTGCATGCATGTTTTCTCTTCCTTACATTAAACCAATTATTTTTTTCACTGTTCCTAAATCAATTTATCTTCATTAATTTTCATGATTTTCAGCAGGAAAGATGAAAAAACATAGATACAATATAATATATTTAAAGAAATGACTATAAGGACAATATTTTGTCCATTAAAATGAGAAAAGAAATGAAAAAACAGCATCATGTACGATTCAAACGTTAGAAGGTGCAAGCATTTACGATCATGTACGATTCAAACCTTCTCAATAGGTTTAGTTGCTTGTTGATCATACTTGTTAGAAGGTGCAAGCATTTCATGTGAAGCAGTTTCAGACTGGAAAAAATTCAAACAACAAGGGTTACTTATCACCAAAATCAGATAAACTTTTTAAACAATTAATCAAAGAATAGTATGTCCGGAACTCGAACCTTGTTCGGTATCTTGTTATCCACTTCGACAATCATTGATGCAGATGCATGCAGATTGCTATCAGCATTAAAATTTTCTCCCCACATGCCAATCTGTTGGATGGGATAATAGATATCCATCCTTCTTGCAGGTACAAACTGTGGTTCCATGCTTCTTGAATCGAAATACGAGGCAGCTTTCACATAAGTTGAAGTGAAAATGAAGTCTGAAAGGAACAACACATGGATATGTATGAGCTTTACTCCACGAGCAGGAAAGACGGATGATATAGCTAACATATGGTAAACAACAGAGAAGATGTTTATAAAATTTAACAGATAAGCCTCTCACAAAAAATGAACAAACAAAAGGAATCTATGGAGAATTTTCATATACTGATTTGTTAGGCAATTGAATCAGTCTCAGTGGCCTCTCAAATCCAACATGAAAGTTCACTAAAAGAAATAGAGAAATCAATAAGAGCGAATTCGTTCTGCCATGGAAGTCAAACAAGCATGGAATCAAAGAATTTCGATCTGCAAGCCACCGAAAAAAGAAATCAAAAGAACTGTTTCAATCTAAAATCTGATCTTACAGTTTCAACTTCAAAAACAATCATTTTAAAGCTCCAACAATCATCAACCTTGTAACTTTTTTCTGTCTGCAATAGTGCATCCACATATATATGTTTGCTTGTGTGTTCTTTCTGTTTTCCCTCTTTGACTTACTTTTGCTAATCAAAAGCTATAATACCCTGCATTCGGAGATAAATGTCGAATACCAGACTCGAGTAGTTTAGAGAAAATGAAAAGGTGTGGGACTCTGAGAAACATAATTCAAAAGTAAAGTTGACATTAGCTTAATCCATTTCATTTTGCCACAAGTAGCTGCCGAAAAAGTAACTTGACAATAACCTTTCAAGTTACTTAATACAGTGAAACTGCAGTTAGACACTTCCATATGAACACTAGAGAAGCTTAGCAATTAAGGACGATAAATCTACGGCGACAATAGCATCGTCAATGAATGAATAGTGAATAAAGGAACACTGATATTCTATCTAACTTCCCAAGTTCATATTGTTTATAGTTCCATTGAACTACAAAAAAACGAATCAAAATCAACTTGAATTTAGTGGTTTATAAGAAAACATGATTGATTTGTATCCAAGTGTAAAGAAAAGATTGGAAACCCAATGATGACATCCCTATTTTCGACTAGCCAGCTCAGTGCCGTCCACTCTTCCCATTGTTGGAGCTCACTGTTAAACTTGTCTCTCGTTTTCATGGTGGACCTATTCGCTGTGTTGCTCGGACTCGGATCCGAGTGTTCTAAGTTTTTCATGTATTTGGAGGATTCGAACACCACGTCAAACAAAGATTTTGGACACAAATAGTCTATTCGTACTACCATATTCTTCCATAGGACCTGTCCTAATGTGCACAAACCATTTAACAAAACTTGCAGGGAAAAAGAAAAAGCTTCTGCTACAGATGAACTCAAAATAAACCCAGAAAAAAGCAACGCAAATGAAATAGGATTTGAAAACATCGAATCGAGACATTAAACAGAAACAGATAAAAGAACATCAAAGTCCAAAATAAGTAAGATTATCACCTCAAAATAAAAAAAGAGACCACTTTTTACTCAAAAAGATCTGTATGGAAAGGGGGAATCGTTGTTTTAATCCAAATAAGGCTTTGGGTATTGATGTTTTCTATTGGTTTTCCTCCAGCTTTCCCGGCAACCAAACAAGTAAAAAAGAAACAAACCTTTAGATTAAACTGTCGTTAGAACAAGTTTCCCGCTTAAATTTGAGCTCCAAAAACAGCAAAAAAAAAAAATTCCTGTTGAAAACCAATGAGCAGCAGCTTTCTTCTTCTTCTTATTCTCTGCGAAACGTCTTTCAAACTGATTGCATCTTTTCTCCTTTATTTTTTTATTATTACTGTAATGCGAACCAGCAAAGTTGGAGTTTGACTTAAAATTGTAATATTCAGACTCCATTTTTATTTTGGATTGATTCAGAGTAGAAAATTGGATCATTTGATCTCATTGGATTGTCCTTTTCTGTATCAAAATCTTTCGGCAGTAATTAACAACATAATATTAAACAGATTTAAAAAGAAATTTGAATTATTACAATCAGGTCCGAATAAGTTTTCTTCGCTGCACACTGAATTTTACTGGATTCTTGTATGCTAATATTTTATGTTCTTCCCCATACCTACTTTTTAAATTATTATAATAATCTGTTATTATCTTAATCTACAGTGAATTATATTGCATTAACCAATTTTTTAGAAGAGTTTTAAAAATTATGTTTTTTAAATAAAAAATATTCATTCCTCACAAGTCGTCTTTTGTTGACTTTTTATGTAGTTTTAAAGGAAAAATTTATATAAAAGATGTGTTGTAAAATAATTAAAATGATAATTTTATCCTTAAAAAGTTAAAGTTTATTTTGTTAAAAATTTAAAAAGAGGATAGAAAAAATGTATCTAATAATAATGGTTGAATTTTTTTAATAAAACAATATATAAGGTAAACTACACGGCAGGCCACTGATCTTTGAGGTTGGTGTCGAAATGATCACCGATTTTTCAATTTTGTCAAAATGACCACTCAACTATTGATATGGTTCCAATATAGCCACCAGCCGTTAAAAGCTAACGGAGAGGTTGACGTGGCAGTTAACAGAAACTTATATAATTACACATTTAGTCTCTACGATTTTCACATTTAATCAATTTAGTCCTAGTTTCAATTTAATAAAATAAATTAATTATCAATTAGGTGGTGACACGTGTCACCACATTTAATCAAAGCATTGCACAAATGTAGTTGGGGGAAATCAAACCCACATTCCCTTGGGTGTAGGGGGAAAGCCTCTCCTACTGGGCTAAGCACATATTTATGACATGAAACACAAAATTTAATATATGAGTTATATGATTGTTAATGCCATGAAAAAAGAATTAAATGTGATTTTAGGGGATTCGAACATGACACACTTATGATGCATAAAAACATCTAACCCAAAATTTTATAAACCCTAAAAATTTTATCGACCCTAAAACTAAAAAAATTTATTAACCCTAAACCCTAAAAATTTTATGAGCCCTAAAATCTATAGTTAGTGCATAATTCAAAAAAAAAACTCTAAACCCTAAAATATAGTTAGTAAACAATTTAAAAATTTTATAAACCCTAAAAATTATTAATTAAGTTAAAATTCATAAACCGTGCACTACCTATAATTTTTAGGGTTTAGGATTTAGGGTTTATAATTTTTAAATCATGCACTAACAAAATCTAAAACCCTAAAATTATACACTCTAGAATCTAAAAATTTTATAAACCCTAAACCCTAAAAATATGTAAACTCTAAACCCTAAAAATTATAGTTAATGCATGATTTAAAAAATCTCTAAACTCTAAACCCTAAAAATTATAGTTAGTACATGATTTGAAAAATTTATAAACCCTAAAAATTTATAAACCCTAAAACCTAAAACCTAAAAAATTTATAAACCCTAAACTCCTAAACCCTAAAAAATATGTAAACTCTAAACCCTAAAAATTATAGTTAGCGCATGATTTAACTTTTTTATAGACCTAAACCATATACCCTAAAAATTATAGTTAGTGCATGATTTAAAAAATCTCTAAACCCTAAAAATCCTAAACCCTAAAAATTATAGTTAGTGCATGATTTAAAAAATTATAAACCCTAAACTATAAAAATTTTATGAACCCTAAAAATTATAGTTAGTGCACGGTTTATGAGTTTTAACTTAATTAATAGTTTTTAGGGTTTATGGTTTATAAATTTTTTAGGGTTTATAATTTTTTTAAAATCATGCACTAACTATATTTTAGGGTTTAGAGATTTTTTTAAATCATGCACTAACTATAGCTTTTAGGGTTTATAAAATTTTTAGGGTTTAGGGTCCATAATTTTTGTAGGTTTTAGGGTATATAAATTTTTAGGGTTTAGAGTTTATAAAATTTTGGGTTAAATGTTTTTATGCATCATAAGTGTGTCATGTTCGAATCCCCTAAAATCACATTTAATTTTTTTTTTCATGGCATTATATTAAATTTTGTGTTTCGTGTCATAAATATGTGTCTAGCTCAGTGGCAGAGGCTTCCCTTATACCCAAGGAAATGTGGGTTTGATTCCGCCAACTATATTTGTGCAATGCTTTAATTTTTCTCTCCAATAAGGTGGTGACATACGTTTGTATTTCAGACGGCAGAGTCCTCAAATGTACAGGGCCGAAGTTCGGCTGGAAAGAATTTGCCATCACTTCGCCATTCAAGAGAAGGAATTTATGCGACGGCTCGAATTCGGATCTCGAACCATTATGCGGAAGGCCACTGGGTTTGAAGTTCAACACCGAAACTTGTCATTTATATATTGCCGATTCTTACTTCGGTTTACATGTCGTCGGACCATACGGCGGCGTAGCTAAAAGATTAGCTACTTCAGCCGAAGGAACTCCGTTTAGATTTACAAACGGTATAGATATCGATACCAAGACCGGAATCGTCTATTTCACTGACAGTAGTATCGTCTTCCAAAGAAGGAATTCTTCAGAAAAAGATGAAGATGGAAAATTTACTTCTATCGGCAGCGGGAGGCGGAGGAGGAGGGGAGTCTTTGTTAGGCAGCCAGCATAAAGATTGCGGTGCTGCCAATAGCCAAAGTATTCACCATGTGTTTCCTGGGTTTTCTGATGGCTTCCAAGTATGTTGATACCTTGCCTGCCAACGGCCGAAAGCTTTTGAACGGGTTGGTGTTTTCCCTTTTGCTTCCGTGTTTAATCTTTTCTCAACTGGGACAAGCTATTACTCTACAGAAAATGCTCGAGTGGTGGTTCATACCTGTGAATGTCGTTATCAGCGCCGTCGTTGGTTCGCTCATAGGTTTCGTCGTTGTAACCTTAGTAAAACCTCCATATCCATACTTCAAGTTCTCAATAGTACAAATTGCTATTGGAAACATAGGGAATGTACCACTTGTTCTGATTGCAGCTTTATGTAGAGATACATCCAATCCTTTTGGTGACAAGGACACATGTAGCACGCAGGGAACAGCATATATTTCATTTGGACAGTGGGTTGGTGCAATCATTCTATATACATATGTATTTCGTATGTTTGCTCCTCCTGTGGAAGGAACCTTTGACCTTGAAGAAGCTATTCTTCCCTGTAAGATCCCTCAGCAGGATGCCTCTTCCGAGTATACTCCATTGCATGAGCAAGAGGATGCACCAATGGATTCAGATAATTCAAATAATAAGGGAAAGATTAAAGATTTTCTAGTGTTTATTTATGAGAAGTTAAAGCTCAAGCAAATTCTTCAACCCCCTATTATTGCTTCAATCCTAGCTATGGTTCTTGGCACAGTTCAATTTCTAAAGAGATTAATATTTACAACTGATGCTCCACTTTATTTCTTCACAGACAGTTGCATTATTCTTGGGGAAGCCATGATTCCATGCATTTTGCTGGCATTAGGAGGCAACCTCGTTGATGGACCTGGGCGAGGAAGTTCAAGAATTGATCTACGAACACTTGTGGCAATTATTTTCGGGCGCCTAATCTTGGTTCCCCCAGCAGGACTTGGAATTGTAATGCTGGCTGACAAGCTTGGTTTCCTTCCTGCTGGTGATAAGATGTTTTGATTTGTCCTACTCCTTCAGCACTCAATGCCAACATCTGTTCTTTCTGGTGCTGTTGCTAATTTAAGAGGTTGTGGAAAGGAGGCAGCTACTGTGCTATTTTGGGTTCATATTTTTGCAATTTTCTCCATGGCGGGATGGATTGTTCTCTATCTGAACATACTCTTCTAAAACTTTGCCAAGCCTCTATTGCTTTAGTACCGGCGGCAGTTCTTTCCGGAAGATTACCTATTTCCATGCAAGTTAATGTCGATAGGTAACCTGGAATCTTCAAATAAGTTGAAAAGCTAAGGAAGGAGCAAAGAGATTGCATGCAAGATAATATCGAGTATTGATTACATTATGTCAAAGAGATTGCATGGCTGTGGCTGTGGCTGTATTTACAGTAGAGCAGGAGCTGTATTTTGCAATTTTATTTTTTGTGATGAAAAGTTTAAGGCAAGGAGCTTAGCTTTTAGGTCTAAGCAAATAGAAAGTAAAGCAAAGAGCATGAAGAGGGATTTAAAGCATTATTCTTTGACATAATGTAATCAATACTCGATATATATATAACATCTCATCTCTGCTGAACAATTCCTTCCTTCTTACGAAAAGTCTCTCTCTCAAACTTGATCGCAACCGGATCCGGAACATCGTTCGGCGCCGTCCCCGATCTACCGGGGTTTAGAGCTACCCAGAACTCACCATTTCCGTTTCTCTTCACATTATCTGGAACCCTAGGCAATTCAGCAAACAATTCCGGAGCACTGTCTTCCCTTTTCGCTCCGGTCTGGAGATTAAACTTCAAAATTCGAAATCTTGTCGATTCAGAATAGATAAATTCTTCCAATAAGGTGGTGACACGTTTCACCACCTAATTGATATTTTATTAAATTGAAACTAAGACTAAATTGATTAAATGTGAACATTGTGGGACTAAATGTGTAATTATATAAGTTTTTGTTAATTGCTACGTCAGCATCTCCGTTAGATTTTAATGACTAGTGGCTATATTGGAACCATATCAATAATTGAGTGATCATTTTGACAAAATTAAAAGATCGATGGTCATTTCGACATTAATCCAAAAATAAGTGATATTCCGTGTTTACCCTAAAAAAATTGTCATATTTCCACCACTACTGCTGCTTATTATAATATCCGACGCAGCTTTCCTCCTTTTAACCTATGCACACCTTTCTTCCGTGTCCCTCACGTCAGTTTCCGGCGATAAAAATTTGTCCCTTCCTCAATTCCATCCCTTCCCCTTCACGCTCTTAACCAGCGCTTGAACCTCACTCTCTACATTTTTTTCAAAAATAAAAATAATATTTTTTAAGTGATTATAATTTTAAGATTCGTCGACAGTTACGATCAAAACTAAATTAATTGAGATTAAAATTAGGAAAAAAAATTGATACACAAGTTTACACGGGCCTTTTAGTTTTAGGGGTTAGGGTTTAAGGTTTAGGGGTTTAGGTTGTAGTGTTTAGAATTTAAGGTTAGTGTTTAGAATTTAGGGTTTATGGTTTAGAGTGTGGGGTTTAGTTTTTTAGGGTTAGGGTTAGAAATTTAGAATTTAGATTTTTATAGTGTAAATACAAATGCTTGTGTAAAATTAATTTTACACTTCCTGTGTATCAAAGTTTTACCCTTAAAGTTATATCCTTTTATAATTTTTTTGTTTCTTTTTGGTGTTCAACACCACACAAATTAGGTTTAAGGTTGTGGTTTAAGGTTAAGATTTAGGATTTATGGTTGGAGGTTTAAGGTGTAGAGTTTAGTTTTTAGGGTTAATGGATTAGAATTTAAAATTAGAGTGTAGTATTTTATACAAGGGATATATGTGCACCGAAGAGGGGCACGAGATCTTTGTTCACTAAATTAGCTGATTTAAATTATAAATTAATTGAATAAAAAACAAAGAAAAGAGAGAAATCTCTCGTATAACTAAAGGTTAGTATCACATGGTCAATACTCCCTTTAAAAAATATATGTCTAATAGGATGTATAACGTCATCGTTTTTATATCTTAAGATTCATTTACTTTTCGATATAAAAAATGTTCCCGCCTCTCGTTGGGTAACACTAATAATTAATTAAAGAGGAATTACATGTATAAAAATAAATTATGAATTTTAATTTAATTACATTTCATTTAGTTAGACGTTTGGTGAACCAACTTAATCATGAATTGATGCCCTTGTTTTACCTAATTGTCCACCCTTTCTCATCTTCTTAGAGACAAATCAGATCTCAACACATCCAAAGCTGTCTCACTCTCTCTTATCTTAAAATATACTCCTTTTTCCCTATTTTTTTAATCTTATAGATTTGGATGAACATTAATTATGTGTTTTTTGTGCATCGCTTAAAATAATTTCATATATTTGGAGGATTGTCCCTTTGTACTTAGGAGTAGACCTAAAGAGTAGACTGAGGAAGGTACATTAACTTTTATTTTGTATGATTTTATTTTAACTTTTTAGTAGTTAGTTTGTATTGGTTAATATAATTAATTTATTTTATTTTTTATAAATTATTTTTTATAATTTTATAATATTTTTTCTTTATTACATTTTAACTCTCACATAAATTTATAATTTAATTTTGATCTTCTAAAAGAATTTTTAACTTTACCCGTAGATACAAACTAAAATGCAATAGATTATTATTACCAACAATCAGTTGTCTAGTGGGATAAGATACTAGATCCTTTAAACAAAGTCAATAGTTTAAATTTTAGTATTATGAATGGAGAAAACTAAGTTAGGAGGATCACCTTTATAATGAGCCTCTGCAAAACTTGATCTGAATTAACCGGAAAATAAATCGGGTGATTTAAGATGGATTAATTTGTTCAAGTTAGGCAATAGGGTCAGAACCTATACCATTTTGATAAAGCAAGTTTGTTAAATATGCAAGTTGGCCATACTTTGAACTAAACCCACGTCTTTTTATAAACTAGAATATAGAAGCTTCGTCAGAATTTGAACTCACTTTAGCATTTATCCATATCTTCCCATGATATAATATTTGACAAGCACCCACTTTCAATTTCCTTGGCGTCCTCCTTTGAATCTAGTTTAGATAGAGTATTGATGAAAGAGTTCTATACTTGTTCAAGTCCGGTTTAACTCGGAATATGAATAAAATTTTATATCTATTCATAGTTCGGACATAAAATACTTATTTAAAAGTCGAACCATTTTTTAAAACAAGTCTTTAAGAAAATAATTTTTGAATCTAATATCATTTTTATTAAATATCGAACGAGTAAGCTGGGACAGAGTCACACATAGCCTCCCAAAATTTTTAGCATAACATCATTTTAATGTTTAATCCTTGATCCGTCCCGCAAGTAACTAGATGTAGTTTCCCATTTTTGGGGACAATTGCAGTCCAATTTTCATGGTACATGTCCATAATGATATTCAACGCTATTCTATGTTTACTAATGATTCCATATGCACTAATTAGCAACATTGCATAAACAGTAGTAGTATATTTGTACAAAGCTTTTCAAAAGCTTCTTCCATTCGCCTCTTTTTTATTTTTTTTATATATTTACAACCTATATATGAGTTAATTAATCGAACATATTTGTTTAAAAAGTTGTTTTTAATAGTCTTAAGGTGATTACAAGGTAGTATATGTTCATACTGATAATTCTACAGTAAATGTCATGTACCGCAGTGTACCACTATTCATTTGTACTGCAATGTATCACTATTTATATGTACTACAATATACCATTAACTATTTTAATTAATTTTAAAATTCTAGGGACTGAAAGTGTTATTATCCCCTTTTAGAATAAAATCTAAAAAAATAATTTTTATGTTACTTTTTCAGATTTAAACTTTTATTATTATAATAATTTCGACATTCACTTTAATTTAGGGGTAAATTTTACAAATGGTCACTAAACTTTAATCAATTATTCAATTTGGTAACCAAATTTTTAATTGTTTCAAATGTTACCATTAAAAATTTAGTTTGTTTTAATTTGGCCACAGACCCGTTAACAACGTTAAAGGGTGACGTGGCTGTTAAAATATTTTGTATAATAACACATTTAGTCCTCCACATTTTCACATTCAAACAATTTAATCCTAATTCGAAAGAAATAATAAATTTAACCCTCATTATTTCAATTTGACCTTATTTTTAATTAGAGATAATATAATATTTTATTTTGATCCTTCAATTATAACTAATTTATCTTGGTCTGTTATGTATCTGCTTTGCAGAAGGTAGCAAGTCAATAACATGATTTTGTACTCCTTCCCTCCGAATTTTCTTCTATTCTCATCCTTTCTTCATAGTGTTACTGTTAGATTAATATGAGTGTCAAAATGTAATAGTTGCCTAATACTTATATTATTTTTAGAAATATTATTTAAGGTATTTCTTTTTTCATTTACTTTTGTAAACTTCTAAGTCATTTGACCATTCTTTATTGTTTCTCTAGCAGGTTCATCTTATGGGTAGAAATATGTTTGCTTCTCTCTCTTTTAGACCCCCCCTCACTCCATGCCACTGCTGGAAAATAATTCAGTAACAAAAGACAATTGTCAAGTTTTCTTACATTTTAGATGATAATAAAATCAATTGATTTATTGTATTTATTTATTTATTTTTCTTTAGGGGAGGGAGGTGGGGACAATTTTTTTCTCTCAGTACACTCAATGAAACAACTTAAATTTTACTGTATGAAACTGCTTGCAGGATAAGAGCAAAATTAACAATTGGGGAGATAGTTCAGAGTAATTACTCTTTTTAATTTAATTAGAGCAAAATTTAATATTTTATTAGAGATAATTGAGGGATCAAAATAAAATATTAAATTATCTCTAATTGAAAATAGGGTCAAATTAAAATAATGAGGGTTAAATTTATTATTTCTTTCGAATTAGGACTAAATTGTTTGAATGTGTAAACTTGGAGGACTAAATGTGTTATTATACAAAATATTTTAACAGCCACGTCACCTTTTAACCGTTGTTAACGGGTCAGTGGCAAAATTGAAACAAACTAAGAGTTTAATGGTAACGTTGAAGCAATTGGAAGTTTGGTTACCAAATTGAATAATTGATTAAAGTTTAGTGATCATTTTGTGAACTTTACCCTTAAATTAAAGTGAATGTAAGAATTATTATAGTAATAAAAGTTTAATTATTTTTTAATTAAAAATAAAAGAAAATCTGAAAAATAATATAAAATTATTTTTTAAGATTTTATTCTAAAAAGGGGATACTAACACTTTTGGCACTTAAGATTTTAAAACTAATTAAAACAGTTAACGGTATATTGCGGTACATATGAATAGTATATATTGCGGTACATGATATTTATGTAGAATTATCCATGTTCATACATATTCTTAACCTTTTGACAATGCACACACGCATTGCAGACAAAGCGATTTGAACCCGAAAATCCTAAGATAAACATCGTCCTCTTTTCCACTGGGACCACTCGTTGTTATTATTAGATTTAATTTAATTTAAAATAAATTAAGCATACATGGCCTAAATAAATTAAAAGAGTTGTTATAGTAATAGTACGTTCATTATATAATACCAATAAGTATGGATAATCTAATAGGAAGAAAAGATAAGTTCAAATAATTTATATGTTATTATTAGATAAATGATTTGATCTAATGCACTATGAAAATTTTAAATACCACAAGCACTACTAGAAAAGTAACACACATTAATTAGAATATAATAAAAATTACAATAAAAAAATAAAGCGTGTGGGTTTGTTAGTTATTTAAATCAAATTTAGTTGATTTATTAATTATTCAATTAATATTTATAATGATTAATTTTTATGTATATTAATTTTAATTTTATAATTATTCAGTTTAATGTTTGTAATGATTGATTCTGATTTATACCGATTATAATTTTCGTTATAAATGAAATTATAACTTAAAAAAATAAAAAAGAAAACCTTTACAAGTCGTGTACGAAAAAACAAAGTATTATTATCATTATTATTTATGTATGGGTGGCAAAAAGATGCAATAATGGTTGGGTGGTGCAATGCAACATTCCAATGGTTGGTCGATTCCTTAGTGATTTTTCCCTTTTTTCATATTCTATGGATAGTTGTTTGGATAATGAGAAAATGACGTCACCCAAACATTCTGCTATTTTCTTTTTTGAGTGCACTCTAAAGTGGGTTTCCACTTATTGATGCTCTATTTGACATTACCACACATAATTGGGAGCCACAACTTTCAAACTAGAATCATGGATTTTAGGTCTTAAAATGTTTTGGATCATTCAACTTGTAAAATTCATTTTCAATTCTCAGAGTCTGGTTCGATCCGAAATCATATGTTACATTTTATTTTAGTTTCATAAATATTAGGATAAAACTTCAAAATAGATTGTCATTATTTATTCGGGTTGACTTTTGATCTCTAAAACTAAAAGTTCGAACATTCTACTGTCATATACATTATTGTTATTAAGAGAAATTTTAATTTTTTGTTGCAATTTATTTTTATTAGCAATAGAACAATATCGTCTAATATGAAATGGAAAATGTTTTCATGTTACAATTCCATTAACCTATGGTAAGAAAACTTAGTATTTGTCTCACAATCAAATTATAAAGTCCAAGCTTTCTACATGGGGACTGGGGTGAATGAATATGCATTACTGTTTAGGATTGTGGACCATTCTATTTTTTTGAACGATTTCTACTCGTGGGAGGGAAGAAAAATTTTGCTCTTACTGAGTCTTGAACCCATAACCTAGGGGAAGGGGAGGGTGTCAACTATTGCGGCATTTGATTTAAGTCCCACAACCTAGTGGGATTGTGGACCATTCTAAATGTATTGGTTTTAACAAATTTAAACCATGAGCCACTAAATCATAAAATCATCCTAGAATTAATCGAAATCAATCAGTTCTAACTGAGGCACAAATGAGTCTAAATCATTGCTCTCCTAAATAGTTCTAATACAACTTTTTTTTTTGAAAAATTGAAATAATAAATTGTTTTAATAAAAAAGGTTAAACTATCAATTTAGTCCCTAAACTATGAGTTTGATTCTATCCTGACCACTTAATTTTTTTTGTCAAGTAGGTCACTCAATTTTTAGTTTGTTGTCAATTCACTACAGCAAAATAGGTTTTTAGCGACACTTTTAGAGGTTTTTTTTGAGTAAATGCTGCTAATTTTATACATTTAGTGACATTTTTTTGAATAAACGTCGCGATAGACTGATCTATATTGGTGTTTTTGAAGAAACGTCGCTACAGACACGTACTCTAGTGACATTTGTACCAAAGGATTTAAATGTTTAAATCTCACATCGACTCCATTTATATCTTATTGAAACTTTATAAAGAAGCGGATTACAAGTATAGATAGCCGAGCTAAGTAATGAGGTGGGGGAAGAAGATACATAGCCAATAGAGGCGTTTGAAGTGATAAACGCCACGAAAGACAAGCCAATAGTGGCGTTTGGTGCAAAAAACGTCGCTAAAATTAAGGTATTTTAGTGGCGTTTGGTAGAACAAATGCCACTAAAGATAAGGCATTTCGCGGCATTTGGAGGAACAAACACCGTTATATATCTCGACCTTTTACGGAGTTTTTTGTTCACAAACGCCACTAACTATTGCAGCATTTGATTTAGCGGCGCTTTTACTAGCGCCGTAAGGATTTTTAGCGGCGCTTAAAATGCCGCTAGAAGTTTGTTTCGTAGCGATTAAGCCATTGTCCGTTGAGTTTAGTGACATAATTGATAATTGATTTTTTTGTTAAGTGGTCAGACTAAAATTGATCTCATAGTTTAGTGGCTAAATAGGTAGTTTACCCAAAATAATTTACGATTTGAGAATGAAAAATAAATGGCAGATATTATGATTCGAATTCTAAAAATTTACTATATATAATTAATTATAAAAATCAATTACATTAAACTTAGTTCAACTATACCTAATTGTTTGAAGGGAAAATGAAAAAAAAAGTGTTGATTTCAAAAATTATTATATCTATCTACAAACTATAATAGTTTTCTATTCAAACTGCATTGGAATTGATCTCTTACATTTTGTTTGATTTGAAATTTGAATATTTAGTTATTTATTTTAAAAAAGAAGAATAAATATTATAAAGAGATCAAGACGAAATGAAATTTAAGTAATTATTTTTTATTTAATAAAGAGATAGTACATTTCTAATATAATGCGAGACTTAAACTTATACAAAATAGGACAATATAAACTTTTTTCACCACTCGACTAACTAGTAGATTTCAACTGTGACATCTAATAATAATACTTAAAAATTTTCGGTGATCATATAAAAAATAATACTTAAAATTTGTTTAACATTTTTAGTAGAAGTGACTCTTCCATACAACATTATTCTAAATTTTAATTTTTTATTTTGAATTCAAATAAATTTTCATCTGAATTAGTTTTAACTTTGATTCCTTCTTTCGCTATCAGGGATCGAATCTCGACTAGATCTTATATATGAAAGAAATTTTTAACAGGACTCATTTGCTTTTTAGAAGAAAAAAAAACTTTGATGGATTCGGATTTTGGTTTGCTTTTATTAAATGGAATTTATTGAATATGGGTTCGATATTTTTGCCTGTTGGGCAAATTTTAAAGTATAAATTTTTTGTCACCTATATTATTATATTAATTATGACGTGGATTTGGATACAATGTGAAGAAGAATAGACTTTGATGGTTTGCTTATAATATAAAATTTTTCGTGTTTGATTTTGCAAACCTTTCAATCATCATCCTTCACGTCATGCAGCATTCTTATTGTTTTTTTTTTTTTAATATCAATAATAGACTCTTTGCGGAATGATGATAATATTTGTATGTATTTAATTATTATTAAGCATGAAATTTGTGTAATTATTAATTAGTTTAGTGAATAAGTGGTTAGATTTTTTATGCAATATTAGAAGTTTGAATCGTGACATTGTGGACGAAACAAATTAGATAAAGAAGATTATCCCACAATAAACCTGTATGATATCTGATCTAAATTAGTTGGTCAATGACTCGAATACTACTAATTATAAAAACAACTTGTCTAAATTTACTATATGCTAAAAATGTACTAATGAGATTGTATTATTTGATTTATTATATGCTAAAAATGTATCAAATGTAAGCATGACTTTCATTCTATAAAATAACGTACTACTATTACTAATAGTAGTAGTATCATATGATATAATATATATATTTGAAAATCTATCATATGGTTAACAATCTCTAGAGCAGGTAATTAAATCTCTCAGTTGACACTCTTCCTTTTTTCAAGGTTGTGCGTTCAAGACCCAGTAAGAGCAAAATTCTCCTTCCCCCTCCCCTAGGTAGAAATTGTTCAAAAAGAAAAGAAAATTTATCATATGATATATTAACGGTGACATTTTAATTTTATACATAGTGTCAAAAAAATATCAAGTGTTACCAACGGGTTGGTTGAAGTGGTAAGCAACTTGTTATAGCTTAAGCAAGTCTCGAGTTCAAGGCCTTGTGTATGCATAAATTTCCCGCAGAGAGATTCACTCACCAAAGTCAGGTGTGCGACGAGGATCAGTCCAGATTAGTTAAAATGAAACCTGAGAAACCGAAACGGCAACAAAAGAAAACATCATGTGTAATATTTGTTTTTTTTTAATATCAATTAAGAATACTAGATGTTATCGTAATCTTGTTACTAGAAATAAAAATCTAAAGGTGCCTTTTCAAGCACATTTTTGAGACCTAATATTTTTATTTCAACCTTTTCAAATCCTGGGCTAGACTTTAAGCTTAGACAAATAATCCCACTCTTAAATAAGTTTATGAACAAAGGCGGACCGTTGTTATAGGTGGTGCCTTCGCCCCAAAAATCTGACAAATTAGTTTTTAGCCCTTTGAAAGTTTTAAAATTTTTAATTTGGCCCCTTTAAAAAATTTAAAAATTGTTATAATATTTTAATTTTTTTGAATATTTTAACTAAATCCCCCCTAAAATTTTTAAAATTTATCATCAAGGCTCAAAAACTTTGAAAATTTTATTTAAACCCCTAAATTTTAAAGAAAATTTTAAATTAAATCCTTCAAAAATTTTAAAATTTTAATTTAAGCATCTAAAAATTTTAAATAGACCTCCTCAATCTGTGTTACCAAGATTCGCCCTTGTTTATGAAGACATTCACCACTCATATATCAAATAATTGAACAAAAATTCTCTACTCCAAACCATAACCTTAAACCCTAAAATATATCGTATACCCAATACTCTAAACCTTAATCCTAAGCCATAATATTTTAAAATCCTAATCATAAACTTTAAATTTATTTTTTAATATTAAAATATAAATAAAAACATAAAAAAGGGACAGGTGTTTTCTGATCCAAATAATCCCCCCGCTAATAATAAAAAAACGGATTATTTTCCTCACATGGACTTAATTGGTAACCCAAATTACGGCGTAATTGGGTTGGGGGTTGGAACTTCGGGCATAACTAAACTAAATATGCCTTGCACCTTTTGTTTTTCTTCTTATTGAGTTTTAGCCCTTCTAAAATTATCTCCCAAGTTTGAATGATGATGGGTAATAGATTTATCTTGCAATGAGACGTTGGTAGAGTTGTAAAGATTGAAGTTGGCGGAATTCGAACATTTAAATTCGACTTTCATATCATATAAATTATATATAAATTTTTCAAATTTATTTTGACTATAGTCTATTCAGTACTTTATAGTTACAACTTCGAATAAAAAAAATATAAGTATTAAAATTACTATTTCAAATGGATTCAAGATAAATAAATATTTGTGGATGAGAGCTAGATTTAATGGTCAGATTGAGACCCTGAAATCTTTAATGTCCCAGGTTTGAGTCTCATTATTCTGTTATATTTACGCATGCGTGGGTTCTCATTTCTATCTAGATTATTCTGATTCAGGTCCAGGACGTATTTGTAATTGCACTTCTAATTCTTGGATGTATTGATTATGATTAACCTTTAAATTGTACTTGTGCAAATTGTATGCACTTAAAATAATCAAATATTGGTCTTTGGATATTTTATTATTCTGAAGAATATTTTTGGATATTGAAATGTGATATCAGTTTAGTTAGTTTTATATGTTTTTAAAAATTAATTTAATAAAATCATTAATTTGATAGATTTGAATATTTTATGAAGGTTGTATCTGATTTAAAAGTAAATTCAGATAATAATGGCAATAAAGTCTTAGTTTATTGGCAATGTTGATATTGTAACCTATATTATGATGTGGGTTCGAACACACTTAAATGTGTATTGTCTTTTAATTTATGGGTGAGGAGGAATTTAGATATTTTAGGAATTTATAAAAAAAAACAATAATAATATTCTATGACTCTGTTTGGCAATTAGCGAATAGTTAATAGCGGATTGTATTAGCTGATTTGACTAGCTGATTATATAGAGGTGGTAATTGGGTCGTTCGGATCGGGTTTGGGTCGGGTTGATTTTCGGGTCGGATTATTTTCAGTTTAGGTTCGATTCGGGTCGGATTGGGTCTGATTTGGATTTAGTTTGGGTCTATGTTATTTTGAATCGGGTCGGGTTAATATCGGATCAGTTGATTTTTGAGTTGGGTAAATATCGGATCGATTGAATTTTCGGGTCGGGTCTATATCGGTTTTGTTGACTTTTCAGGTCGAGTCAATATCGGATCAGTTGCTTTTCAGGTCAGGTCAATATCAGGTCGGGTCAATACCAGGTCGGCCTGCTTTCAATTTGAGTTAATATATGAAGATGATCTTTTAAAGGAGAAAAAAATGATCTTAAACCATTAAACTATTACTAAAGGTAGTTGTTAATTAGTAATATAATACCAAATGAGAATAAAACATACATATTTGAAGAAATTAAATTCAGGTTATTTTCGGTTTGGGTTGCTTTCGGTTCAGGTTATTTTCAGTTCGGGTTATTTTCGCTTTTGGTTATTTTCGGTTTCAGTTTAACTAAATTCGGGTCAATTTTGGTTCAGTTCGATTTTGGTTCAGATTCGTGTCAAGTTTAGACCATCATGTTCGGGTCTATATCGAGTCTCGGTTCGAGTAAGTCGGTCTCAGGTCTCAGGTCAAGTTTGTCAGGTCTAATTGAATAAAAATATTTGATAAAATTAACTGATAATTGTTTGATTATTTAAACAAACAAAATGGCATATAAGGACATGATTATACACAATACTTGTTAATACAATTAAATTTAGAAAATTATTTTTTTAACATAACATAATTAAACATATTTGAAAGGTGTATATATTTTTTTGATGAAAAAAGAATGGTCAACAAGTGCCTCGTTAAAAAACCTTCCTAAGCCTAAATGAAAGATAAAGAGTATACCTGAAAACCTACATAACCAGTCAAGTCATAGAATCACTAATATCCTCGTGTAAAGCGTTAACAACTATATCCAGTGGTTGTACAAAAACCATCTCCCCCTGCCCCATCTGAAAGCCATACTTAGCCAACAAATTCGCCACCATATTAGCCTCACAATAATCTGGACAAAACGGACCTCTCAATCCCGAGCATATGTATTAATACAAGTTGATTAATTATTAAAATTAAATTATATTTAAGCATATTGTCACAGGGCTAGACTTCTGAACCAACCCAACGTACGGCCTTAGTCGATTCCTTAAGACAAACGACTAAGTAAGCCTGAATCCTCGATCCGAAAGATCGAATACTCTCAAGTCGCAGAAACACAAGATCGTTCCAAGAGGAACCGAACAAAAGAGAAAGGCAACAAGAACAAGAGAAAGAACGCTCAAGAACGCGAAGAACACTACAGAGTGTTTTTAGAGTAAATGCCAAGTGTATTACTCAAATGATGGATGATACAAGTGAGGTGGGGAGGCCTCTATTTATAGTTGAATCCCCATAAAATGAACGGACGAGATCGAATCACACTAACGGCCCAGATCGAAAGCCACCTACCAAATCTACACTAACTAAGGAAACTCTATCACTATGATATCCTTTCCTTAAGTTTGTGTTTACATTGAGAGATATTCTTATCCCTTAGAATATTCCCCGGTAAGATGCCATCTATTAATTTACCAGGCTCAATGTACTTAGGCTTTCTTTCAGTCTCCAACGATCAGACCAAGTCTGGTGGTCTTCTTGGCAAGCCTAGAACCTCTTGGGTTGCTTGTTGCGCATCTGTCTCGGACCCAAATGTGTGGGCCGTGACATTCTCCCCCACCAAATCCGACGATGCCCTCATCGCTGTCTCAGTAAAGACTTCTCTTGGTTGATCTTGGATCTTCCTTGGTACCTTGGCTTGCTCCCAACTCAGAATCGGGCAATGATGTTCCCCCATAAGAACGGCTCCCCCCATAAGAAGCGCTCGACTCGGGCTGGGTTGCATTCCCATACAGACTGCTCGCCTTGGTTCCTTCCGTTGTGTAACTTCTCGCTCTGCATCATTGCGCACATCTCGATGAAGTTTGAGATGCGCCTCCTTCGTGGCATTTACTCTAACCGGCATCAACCCTTCCCTCGTGAAGTTTGGTGCCTCGTTGCCCATTGGTAACTTTTCTCGCATTGACCCTTCTTTACACTTGAAGTTCAATGCTTCTTCCACCTTGCCCAAAGGTGCTTTTTCCACGGGCTTCATGTCGCTGGCTGACTCGGGCAACTCTTGCCCCACTAAAGTAGTTCCTCCAACAGTAGCCCCCAAAGCGATGTCTCCTTGGCTTGGAGCATCATCGGCAAGCTGAATGGCAGTCAGCGTCTTGGTTCCTTTACCCTTGTCTCGGTACGAGGGCACAACGCAATGTTGTTTGCGATCCAAAACACAGACGACGTCGGCACAAGGAACGATAAGAGCATCTATACGGTCAAGGAAGCTTAGTCCCAAAACAAAATCAAAGTCATCTAAATTGATTACATTGATGTCTTCCTTGCCATTCCATTCACCAATCTGCAGCTCCACCTTCCGTGCCGTCCCAACAATTGGAACTTCTTTAGCATTCACAGTCTTGATCTTTCCAGTTGAACCCACAACTCTAAGACCAAGTTTGTCGGCAGCCTTCTTGGACATGAATAGATCGGTTGCTCCGGTGTCCACTAGAGCACTCCTCGATCGTCCCGCAATGTTGATGTCGACAAACATCAACCCTTTCTGCTTGCGTACTCTCGCCTTAGCAGAACTCAGTATCATCGAGCCAAGTCTCGCAGCCTTGCTCTGTTCGGGCTCGTCCACCTCCTTGGATGGCTTGACTCAATGTGGGCATGCTCGCAACTTGTGTGGACCCTTACATTGGTAGCACTTCAGTTGCTTCTCTACCCTCGGCTTGATTGCTTTGACACTCGCAATCGCACCAAGTCTCGTCACTTCTTCATCCGACTCCTCGGACTCATCGCCTTTGACAGCATTAAGACGATCATTCTTGGGGAAATCTTTCATCATGTGCTTTCCTCCGCAGACACAGCACACAAGACCTTCCCCATCTTTAGCTCCCCCACCATAGCTCTTGCCTCGGGGCTTAAGGGATTCCGCCATCTCGAACTCGGCTATGGATTCAGCTGCGGCCATAGCCTTGGAGAGTTCCTCGACTCCCATCCTTTTTAGCTCCATTCTGGCCCATCGCTTAAGCCTGTTCTTGAAGATAAAGAGGCCTTCGGCTTCAGCGATGTCCGTGATTTGGAGTTTGAGTTCAGTGAACCGTCTGACATACCCCAAGATGGAACCTTCATGCTTGAGTTCGTGCAGCTTCTCCCGAGCCTCCTGTTGGGGCGTTCTTTGGGTATAACTGTTCCTTGAACTCAGCTTGAAACTCTTCCCAAGTCCCGATGGGAATATCCTTGCTCTTCTCCTCAGAGCATCTGCGTCGCCACCATAAAAGTGCAACGTCAGTTAAGTAAACAGAAGCAATGTTTACCTTATCTGCATCATCCTTGATGCCTGTAGTACGAAAGTATTGTTCCATGCTCTACACAAAGTTCTTCACGTCCTGGGCCGATCTAGGTCCGCTAAATTCCTTCGGCTTTGGCACGTCCAACTTTGGTCTGAATGTTGCCGTGTTTAACATATCAGTCACGACAGCTTTGTAAACTTGGAGCTCTCCCTTGAGCCCCTTGATTTCTTCCATCATCTCCGCCTTCAAAGCCTTTAGCTCGGCTTCGAGTGCATCACTTCGTCTATCCGCACTGTCGGTACAATGGTCAAGGTCTCGAACGTTGTTCTTTAGATCCTGCACGTTGCTTTCGAGCTCCTCTCCCGAAGAGTCCAGTTCGTCAAGACGTACTCTCACAACGTCAATCTCCTCTCGGGCATCCTTCATGGATCCTTCGAGCTTTCCCAACCTTTCTTCCAGCGTAGGCACAATGTTGCTCGGACTGTCTCGCTTTCCATCGTCAGCCTGGGTCTCTACACCCTTTTGTGCTGCAACATTCCCTCCTTTCTTTGCCATCTCCAATCAGTGTTTGCACTCGAACACTCGCTCTGATACCAACTGTCACGAGGCTAGACTTCTGAACCAACCCAACGTGTGGCCTTAGTCGATTCCTTAAGACAAACGACTAAGTAAGCCTGAATCCTCGATCCGAAAGATCGAATACTCTCAAGTCGCAGAAACACAAGATCGTTCCAAGAGGAACCGAACAAAAGAGAAAGGCAACAAGAACAAGAGAAAGAACGCTCAAGAACGCGAAGAACACTACATAGTATTTTTAGAGTAAATGCCAAGTGTATTACTCAAATGATGGATGATACAAGAGAGGTGGGGAGGCCTCTATTTATTGTTGAATCCCCATACAATGAACGGACGAGATCGAATCACACTAACGGCCCAGATCGAAAGCCACCTACCAAATCTACACTAACTAAGGAAACTCTATCACTATGATATTCTTTCCTTAAGTTTGTGTTTACATTGAGAGATATTCTTATCCCTTAGAATATTCCCCGGTAAGATGCCATCTATTAATTTACCAAGCTCAATGTACTTGGGCTTTCTTTCAGTCTCCAACGATCAGACCAAGTCTGGTGGTCTTCTTGGCAAGCCTAGAACCTCTTGGGTTGCTTGTTGCGCATCTGTCTCGGACCCAAATGTGAGGGCCGTGACATTCTCCCCCACCAAATCCGGCGATGCCCTCATCGATGTCTCAGTAAAGACTTCTCTTGGTTGATCTTGGATCTTCCATGGTACCTTGGCTTGCTCCCAACTCAGAATCGGGCAACGATGTTCCCCTATAAGAACGGCTCCCCCCATAAGAAGCGCTCGACTCGGGCTGGGTTGTCTTCCCATCTGCATCGCTCGCCTTGGTTCCTTCCATTTTGTGTAACTTTTTCTCGCTCTGCATCATTGCGCACATCTCGATGAAGTTTGAGATGCGCCTCCTTCGTGGCATTTACTCTAACCGGCATCAACCCTTCCCTCGTGAAGTTTGGTGCCTCGTTGCCCATTGGCAACTTTTCCCGCATTGACCCTTCTTTACACTTGAAGTTCAATGCTTCTTCCACCTTGCCCAAAGGTGCTTTTTCCACGGGCTTCATGTCATTTGGTGACTCGGGCAACTCTTGCCCCACTAAAGTAGTTCCTCCAACAAGTAACCCCAAAGCGATGTCTCCTTGGCTTGGAGCATCCTCGGCAAGCTGAATGGCAGTCAGCGTCTTGGTTCCTTTACCCTTGTCTCGGTACGAGGGCACAACGCAACGTTGTTTGCGATCCAAAACCCAGACGACGTCGGCACAAGGAACGATAAGAGCATCTATACGGTCAAGAAAGCTTAGTCCCAAAACAAAATCAAAGTCATCTAAATTGATTACCTTGATGTCTTCCTTGCCCTTCCATTCACCAATCTGCAGCTCCACCTTCCGTGCCGTCCCAACAATTTGAACTTCTTTAGCATTCACAGTCTTGATCTTTCCAGTTGAACCCACAACTCTAAGACCAAGTTTGTCGGCAGCCTTCTTGGACATGAATAGATCGGTTGCTCCGGTGTCCACTAGAGCACTCCTCGATCGTCCTGCAATGTTGATGTCGACAAACATCAACCCTTTCTGCTTGCGTACTCTCGCCTTAGCAGAACTCAGTATCATCGAGCCAAGTCTCGCAGCCTCGCTTTGTTCGGGCTCGTCCACCTCCTTGGATGGCTTGACTCGATGTGGGCATGCTCGCAACTTGTGTGGACCCTTACATTGGTAGCACTTCAGTTGCTTCTCTACCCTCGGCTTGATTGCTTTGACACTCGCAATCGCACCAAGTCTCGTCACTTCTTCA
Source organism: Hibiscus mutabilis (assembly GCA_019671005.1). Classification (NCBI taxonomy): domain Eukaryota; kingdom Viridiplantae; phylum Streptophyta; class Magnoliopsida; order Malvales; family Malvaceae; genus Hibiscus; species Hibiscus mutabilis. The sequence goes on along the minus strand of CM033722.1, from coordinate 57,917,657 downwards.
TCCGACTCCTCAGACTCATCGCCTTTGACAGCATTAAGACGATCATTCTTGGGGCAATCTTTCATCATGTGCTTTCCTCCGCAGACACAGCACACAAGACCTTCCCCATCTTTAGCTCCCCCACCATAGCCCTTGCCTCAGGGCTTAAGGGATTCCGCCATCTCGAACTCGGCTATGGATTCAGCTGCGGCCATAGCCTTGGAGAGTTCCTCGACTCTCATCCTCTTTAGCTCCATTCTGGCCCATCGCTTAAGCCCGTTCTTGAAGATAAAGAGGCATTCGGCTTCAGCGATGTCCGTGATTTGGAGTTTGAGTTCAGTGAACCGTCTGACATACTCCAGGATGGAACCTTCATGCTTGAGTTCGTGCAGCTTCTCCCGAGCCTCCTGTTGGGCGTTCTTTGGGTAGAACTGTTCCTTGAACTCAGCTTGAAACTCTTCCCAAGTCCCGATGGGAATATCCTTGCTCTTCTCCTCAGAGCATCTGCGTCGCCACCATAAAAGTGCAACGTCAGTTAAGTAAACAGAAGCAATGTTTACCTTATCTGCATCATCCTTGATGCCTGTAGTACGAAAGTATTGTTCCATGCTCTACACAAAGTTCTTCACGTCCTGGGCCGATCTAGGTCCGCTAAATTCCTTCGGCTTTGGCACGTCCAACTTTGGTCTGAATGTTGCCGTGTTTAACATATCAGTCACGACAGCTTTGTAAACTTGGAGCTCTCCCTTGAGCCCCTTGATTTCTTCCATCATCTCCGCCTTCAAAGCCTTTAGCTCGGCTTCGAGTGCATCACTTCGTCTATCCGCACTGTCGGTACAATGGTCAAGGTCTCGAACGTTGTTCTTTAGATCCCGCACGTTGCTTTCGAGCTCCTCTCCGAAGAGTCCATTCACAAGACGTACTCTCACAACGTCAATCTCCTCTCGGGCATCCTTCATGGATCCTTCGAGCTTTCCCAACCTTTCTTCCAGCGTAGGCACAATGTTGCTCGGACTATCTCGCTTTCCATCGCCACCGGGTCTCAACACCCTTTTGTGCTGCAACATTCCCTCCTTTCTTTGCCATCTCCAATCGGTGTTTGCACTCGAACACTCGCTCGATACCAACTGTCACGAGGCTAGACTTGAACCAACCCAACGTGTGGCCTTAGTCGATGTTCTAAGACAAACGACTAAGTAAGCTGAATCCCTCGATCCGAAAGATCGAATACTCTCAAGTCGCAGAAACACAAGATCGTTCCAAGAGGAACCGAACAAAAGAGAAAGGCAACAAGAACAAGAGAAAGAACGCTCAAGAACGCGAAGAACACTACATAGTATTTTTAGAGTAAATGCCAAGTGTATTACTCAAATGATGGATGATACAAGAGAGGTGGGGAGGCCTCTATTTATTGTTGAATCCCCATACAATGAACGGACGAGATCGAATCACACTAACGGCCCAGATCGAAAGCCACCTACCAAATCTACACTAACTAAGGAAACTCTATCACTATGATATTCTTTCCTTAAGTTTGTGTTTACATTGAGAGATATTCTTATCCCTTAGAATATTCCCCGGTAAGATGCCATCTATTAATTTACCAAGCTCAATGTACTTGGGCTTTCTTTCGATCTCCAACGATCGGACCAAGTCCGGTGGTCTTCTTGGCAAGCCTAGAACCTCTTGGGTTGCTTGTTCAAGATCTGTCTCGGACCCAAATGTGAGGGCCGTGACATTCTCCCCCACCAAATCCGGCGATGCCCTCATCGATGTCTCAGTAAAGACTTCTCTTGGTTGATCTTGGATCTTCCATGGTACCTTGGCTTGCTCCCAACTCAGAATCGGGCAACGATGTTCCCTATAAGAACGGCTCCCCATAAGAAGCGCCGACTCGGGCTGGGTTGTCTTCCCATCTGCATCGCTCGCCTTGGTTCCTTCCGCTGTAACTTTCTCGCTCTGCATCATTGCGCACATCTCGATGAAGTTTGAGATGCGCCTCCTTCGTGGCATTTACTCTAACCGGCATCAACCCTTCCCTCGTGAAGTTTGGTGCCTCGTTGCCCATTGGCAACTTTTCCCGCATTGACCCTTCTTTACACTTGAAGTTCAATGCTTCTTCCACCTTGCCCAAAGGTGCTTTTTCCACGGGCTTCATGTCGCTGGCTGACTCGGGCAACTCTTGCCCCACTAAAGTAGTTCCTCCAACAGTAACCCCCAAAGCGATGTCTCCTTGGCTTGGAGCATCCTCGGCAAGCTGAATGGCAGTCAGCGTCTTGGTTCCTTTACCCTTGTCTCGGTACGAGGGCACAACGCAACGTTGTTTGCGATCCAAAACCCAGACGACGTCGGCACAAGGAACGATAAGAGCATCTATACGGTCAAGAAAGCTTAGTCCCAAAACAAAATCAAAGTCATCTAAATTGATTACCTTGATGTCTTCCTTGCCCTTCCATTCACCAATCTGCAGCTCCACCTTCCGTGCCGTCCCAACAATTTGAACTTCTTTAGCATTCACAGTCTTGATCTTTCCAGTTGAACCCACAACTCTAAGACCAAGTTTGTCGGCAGCCTTCTTGGACATGAATAGATCGGTTGCTCGGTGTCCACTAGAGCACTCCTCGATCGTCCCGCAATGTTGATGTCGACAAACATCAACCCTTTCTCGCTGTGTACTCTCGCCTTTAGCGTAACTCGGTATCATCGAGCCAAGTCTCGCAGCCTCGCTTGTTCGGGCTCGCCCACCTCCTTGGATGGCTTGACTCGATGTGGGCATGCTCGCAACTTGTGTGGACCCTTACATTGGTAGCACTTCAGTTGCTTCTCTACCCTCGGCTTGATTGCTTTGACACTCGCAATCGCACCAAGTCTCGTCACTTCTTCATCCGACTCCTCGGACTCATCGCCTTTGACAAAGATTAAGGCGATCATTCTTGGGGCAATCTTTCATCATGTGCTTTCCTCCGCAGACACAGCACACAAGACCTTCCCCATCTTTAGCTCCCCCACCATAGCCCTTGCCTCAGGGCTTAAGGGATTCCGCCATCTCGAACTCGGCTATGGATTCAGCTGCGGCCATAGCCTTGGAGAGTTCCTCGACTCTCATCCTCTTTAGCTCCATTCTGGCCCATCGCTTAAGCCCGTTCTTGAAGATAAAGAGGCATTCGGCTTCAGCGATGTCCGTGATTTGGAGTTTGAGTTCAGTGAACCGTCTGACATACTCCAGGATGGAACCTTCATGCTTGAGTTCGTGCAGCTTCTCCCGAGCCTCCTGTTGGGCGTTCTTTGGGTATAACTGTTCCTTGAACTCAGCTTGAAACTCTTCCCAAGTCCCGATGGGAATATCCTTGCTCTTCTCCTCAGAGCATCTGCGTCGCCACCATAAAAGTGCAACGTCAGTTAAGTAAACAGAAGCAATGTTTACCTTATCCGCATCATCCTTGATGCCTGTAGCACGAAAGTATTGTTCCATGCTCCACACAAAGTTCTCCACGTCCTGGGCCGATCTAGCTCCGCTAAACTCCTTCGGCTTAGGCACGTCCAACTTTGGTCTGAATGTTGCCGTGTGTAACATATCAGTCACGACAGCCTTGTAAACTTGGAGCTCTCCCTTGAGCCCCTTGATTTCTTCCATCATCTCCGCCTTCAAAGCCTTTAGCTCGGCTTCGAGTACATCACTCCGTCTATCCGCACTATCGGCACAATGGTCAAGGTCTCGAACGTTGTTCTTTAGATCCTGCACGTTGCTTTCGAGCTCCTCTCCCGAAGAGTCCAGCTCGTCAAGACGTACTCTCACAACGTCAATCTCCTCTCGGGCATCCTTCATGGATCCTTCGAGCTTTCCCAACCTTTCTTCCAGCGTAGGCACAATGTTGCTCGGACTGTCTCGCTTTCCATCGTCAGCCTGGGTCTCTACACCCTCCTTTCTTTGCCATCTTCAATCAGTGTTTGCGCTCGAACACTCGCTCTGATACCAACTATCACGGGGCTAGACTTCTGAACCAACCCAACGTATGGCCTTAGTCGATTCCTTAAGACAAACGACTAAGTAAGCCTGAATCCTCGATCCGAAAGATCGAATACTCTCAAGTCGCAGAAAACACAAGATCGTTCCAAGAGGAACCGAACAAAAGAGAAAGGCAACAAGAACAAGAGAAAGAACGCGAAGAACACTACAGAGTGTTTTTAGAGTAAATGCCAAGTGTATTACTCAAATGATGGATGATACAAGTGAGGTGGGGAGGCCTCTATTTATAGTTGAATCCCCATACAATGAACGGACGAGATCGAATCACACTAACGGCCCAGATCGAAAGCCACCTACCAAATCTACACTAACTAAGGAAACTCTATCACTATGATATTCTTTCCTTAAGTTTGTGTTTACATTGAGAGATATTCTTATCCCTTAGAATATTCCTCGGTAAGATGCCATCTATTAATTTACCAGGCTCAATGTACTTGGGTTTTCTTTCAGTCTCCAACGATCGGACCAAGTCTGGTGGTCTTCTTGGCAAGCCTAGAACCTCTTGGGTTGCTTGTTGCGCATCTGTCTCGGACCCAAATGTGTGGGCCGTGACAATATGTATTAATCTCATATGTTTGAAGAAAAAATAATTATTTAAATTAAGTGAGAATATGTTTTATTTCAAAAACATATTTAGGTTATTTGGATACTTTTGTAATTATTAAGAATAAAAGAGTTTTTAATTTTTACAACTCTTATGTTAAATTCTCTAACTCAAAAAGCTCATTTTTAGTAGTTTTTTCAATTTGAGAAGTTGCACCACAATCTGCTATTTTTTTATCTATAATGTATGATTTTATTGAGGGGAAAATCAGACAATCAAACATCATCGTGTGCCTCATTAAAAATCTTTCTAACCTTAAATGAAAAAAAAAACAGAACACGCACGACAATGTACAAACAAAACGCAGACAAATTCACAGTGCCAACCGTACCACACTCCAGTAAACTCCATAAAGCAAAGTTTCCAACATCACTAAATACCAATGCCACATCCAGAAGAGTAAAACCAGCCTACCACATCCCATAAACGAGACTAACTGGCAATAGCCAAGCCAGGCAACACCAAACAGCAAATAATGACACGCAACAGCCAAGGCAGGCAACACCAGAAACACCAACATCAAACAATTACAGTTTCACGCGGAACCAAGAATGACGGTCTACCCCTCTTTCGACAATACATTGCATTTGCCTCACGTGGAACATTCGAAAAGCATACACACGGCACGCCTCGTGAATCTGCCGAAACTAACGCCAAAGCTTCCACGGGAGTCGATCTTCATGTAATACCCAAACGTCAGCTACCTTAGAATTCGATTCAATAATAACAGAAGGTGCCGATATCCAATTAGAGTCGAGCAACATCTCCAGGGCGTACACAATCACTCGAAGCTCTGCCTCATTTGAGTCAATCACTCCCAGAGGTCAAAAATAATGCCAAAACACACCTCTTTTCATCGCGAAGCATCCCACTACACCTCGCAGGTCCCGGCTTACCCCTAACGGATCCATCAACATTAAAATCCAATGTTTCATTTAACGGGGGCTCCCAAACAACACTTTGTCGCACACTTATGTCCCCAACACTCGAAACACAACCCTGCGGACAATTCCACCAAATATCCTCTGTTACCAAGGTCGCATCCTTGGACGCTTTGACCCAATACATGGCGTGCAGCTTAACCAAAAAGAATATTTCTCCATGCGACATACGTTTATTATTAAACATTATTTCATTACAGGCCAACCACATCGCCCATACCATCGACGCACAGCACACAAGCTACCACTTTCTCGTGACATAATTTAGATATTTGATAAATAGTTGTCAATAGTTGTTGGTTGATTTTTTTTTAAATTGCTAAAATATTGCTAATTTTGGTGTTGTCCAAAAAAGTTCATAGATGTATGGTGATTTTATTTTAATTCATTTTGGTGGCATCAACAAATTTCAAAGTAAAATCTTTAAATCCAAAACGCTAAAAATTAAAAACTTAAAAATTGACTATCAGGTTCAGCAATCAAATTAATGAACGAATAAAAACAAACAAAATGTGCAAAGAAGAGAAGATGATTTTTGTTTTGAAAGAATAAAAGAAAAGAGAACATAATTATTCATTAAGAATTTTTTTGGATAAATATTGCTCATATATTATGTCCAAAAGCAGCAAAAGTTACTACAGAAAAACATAAGCCTATAGGAGAAACCCTCAAACTATACACTAGAGGATCCCCTAACATCACAAAGATGAATGTTAATGTCTCTTCTATCTATACATTTATCTCGCAACTTAACACTCACATTATACCTAATGTCAGCCACAATTTCATCAGTAGTGTGAGCCAAAATTTTAAACTGTCTAACATTTCTTTCCACTCAAACATGATAAAGAAAACTAGACCAAGCAATCTTAAGAATCAAAACGAGAATTTTTTTTTTTCTTCAGGACATCCATAGCCCATAGCAGCTCATTTTTCCAATTCCTAACATCTCTCCTCAAAGAGCACATTCGGAGAATACATTTCCAAACTTTCACAGAGAAAGGGCATTCAAGAAACAGGTGATCCCTTATTTTCTGATCACTAGCACACAACACACATATTGCCTCTTGCACAATCTCCATTCTCAACAATCTATCCTTAGTGGGAAGCCTATACAATAATAGAATATCTAGGGGTGTGAAAGTAGAACCAGAGTAACTTCTGTCAGGATATTTTGTCTCTCTTTTCTCGAACTTTTTCTCAAATTCAGGCAGACTTAATTTCTCTCAAATCAAAAACATTTATGAAAAAAATCTGCTTCCTCATTTCTCATTTTCAACAATTTCTTCACCTGCCAGCTAAAGAAAGTTTTGCACTCGATATTTCAGAAGGCTTTTCCCTTTAGCACATAGGCATTTAGCCAGGTTACCCATAAGGATCCATCACCTGCAAGGATTGGTTTTATAAGCGCAACCAGACACGTTTATTCCAGCAAGCCAATCTTTTTAGTCTCGGGCCTCCTTCAGATTTTAAAAAGTAAAATTGACTCTAGCTGACCTTTGCCCCTTTGGCTGTATTGTCATCACCCTTCCAAAAAAAATCTCATGCATAGTTGCTCTATCTTTTGAATAACTGCTTTTGGGAGTACTAGCTACCTACCCCAGTAATTTGCTATACTAAACAGCACAACACAGATAAGCTGCAATCTATCACCATAACTAAATTTTTTACTAGACCAGAAATTTAGTTTTTCTCTGATCTTCCCCACAAGAGCTTGACAGTCCTTAGTCCCCAGCTTAAATTTATTTTATCAAACTATATTGTTCATTAAAATTAAATTTATCAAATAATCTAATTAGATCACGTATTTAATTTTTTAAAAAATGTCAAATAAATTTAGAATTTAAATTCAATATTTAATTTATCAGCACTTAATCTTTCAGCTTATCAAACATCTCGCTTAAAAATGAAATAACTTTCGATTTATCAAACAACATTCTACTTAAAAATAAAATAGGTATTTTTGTACAGTATCTAAACTATTCAAAATTCTTCAAACACCTAAATAGATATTACAATAACAAGAATACCAGTCGTACAAATACCTATTTTTAGTTGAATTTTCAATTTTGGACTTGTATTGAATTGGGCCTAAATCTTGGCCTTTGAATAGGTTGCTTGTAAATCTTTTCCAAGCTCAATTAACCAATTATGATGTCCACCCTATCCGATCCCATCCAATCAAATAGGATATTTTTAATTAAAATATTTATAATTTTTATGCCACTCGAAGGTTGAAGAAATCTTGTTCCTAAATTCCTTGTCATTTAAGCATATATGATATGATCTAATATGCACTCACTTTAATAATGACTAGGAATAAATTTATCTATAATTTTAATAATGAGTAGGAATTTTAAGCAATATACATAAATAAGATAATCTTTTCAAGAAATTTCGAAATTTTATGAAGTTTTTATATATTTAGTTTTTTTTAGTTTAATCATCGGTATCTAATTTATTGGATGATTAATCTGGATCGAGTATTATAAAGGCCTATTATAGGGACAATCCTCACAATCCAAACGCCAAAATTTAAACTTCTGACATTGTTTAAGAGATTTAGTGTCTCATCCCACTAAAGTAACTGATTATTAGTTATAAATTTAAGTTTTTTATTTTAAAAGGGAAATTGATCATAATTAATTTTTTCAAAAAATTATGATTTGAATAATTTTAAAATTTTGAATTCTTAACGTGTTTTTTGTTTGTTGGCATTTTAATTTTTAAAATGTTTTTAATATTTTTCTTACGCGTGATAGCGTCTTAATGGACTACACCATTTTTTTCTAAATGAAAAAAATGTAAAGGCTAAACCTTGTAATAAAATAAAAACTGATGCCCTGTTTGCTAAATAGTTTTTTGAGCTAAAATTAGAGGTTTAAAGTATTTTTAGAAGTTTGGCCACTCAAATCAGCTAATTAAAATGTTTGGTAAATAGAGGATTCTAATAGCGAATTGAGGTAAAATAAGAGATTTTAAAAAAGCTCATTTTAGGAGTTTTTGAGTTAGAGATTTGGAAAAAAAAATTGTAAAGACTATTTTATCCTTGACAATTATAAAAAAATCTCTAAATAAAATAAATTTGAATAACTAATAAAACTAAAAAACAATTTTGTAAATAAGAATTTAATATATAAAATAATAAATAAATATAAATTTAATAATTAATAAAAATATATTAAAAATATAATTTCACAAATAAAAAATTAACATGTACATCCTTTATATATGCTCAACAATGATATTAAAAATATTAATTTTTATAATCTAATTAATATTAATATATACAAAATGTTAATAACTAATAAATTATTCAAATAAGTATCGAATATAATCATATTTTTATATGTCATTTTACTTGTTCAAATAATCAAACAGCTATCAGCTATCCGTTAACTTTATCAAATACTTTTATACAATCAGCTAATGCAATCTTCTAGTTAAATCGATTAATACTATTAGCTGATATAATTCGCTATTTACTATCAATTAGTTGCTAGTTGTCAAACAGGTCCAGAACTAAATTGATCGAAAAACAATAAAATGATAAATAAAATAAAAAAAGCTTCATCATAGTATAATGTCGAAACGGATAAACTTTTATTTATTTATTTTTGAAGTTTACTTTCACCTAACCATAGACCGACACATGTAAAGGACACGTGAGAGAGTTTAAACAAAAAAGTTCAAAATTATTACATAATTAATAATCAATAAAAGAATAAAATTTTAAATAAATACTTAACTTTTAAAAAATTGTTTAAGTCTAACTTTTCAAAACAGTCCAATAAAGAATGGGTAAAATACTAAGTTCATCATTCAGCTATCTTTTCAGTCTTATTTTGGTCACTCAACTTTTAAATTTTACAATTTAATAATTAAACTTTATACTTTGAACGTTTTTTATCACTCTAAAATATTTTATTATTATTTTCAAAAATTTTAATATTATCAAATATAAAAATAATTTAAATAAATAATAAAATCATATTTTAATAAATTGATCATTGTTAAACCATTGACCACTGTCGGCCTTAGAATCGACGATTGTTTGATCACAAATTGCACCGGAAGACTTATTTTGACAGGATGAGTTTGAATTTTATGATTGTTTCACTGGAAAATGTTCTGAAACCCGCGAATCTCGACTAAAACTTTTTAGTTTCCCAATTTCAATCTATTTTTCATGGACTTCAGAGTACTTTCTAGTAAAATGGAGAATGAATTCGAACTCATGTGGCCGAGACGAACCCACTTATGAAATTTGAGACCGAATAGTCATCATCTACGATTATTGACGGTGACGTTCGACGACGACAAACGATAGACGATAGGATAGAGATGATCAACGGTTGAGTGTTATGTGTTATTAAATATATATATATATTAAATTATTTTTATATTTAATAATATTAAAAATGCAATATCATTGTTTTTGACGGTTCCGAAAGTATTTTTTTAGCTTTAAATTGTTTCCTTTTGTATGAATCAATGCAAGGACCCAATTCCTTCTTAAGAAAAAAAAAATCATCTAAAATCTCATTTCTATGATTTTCCTTCCTTCACGTCCTTAAGATTAAATTCAGAACCTAAAAAATAATTTATATTTTTTTATCAAATTAGAACCCATAAATAAAAAAATTAAATATAAATTCAGAAATTATTGTCTTCTTATAATCCTAAACCCTAAAATCACTTGTTTTAAACCCACAAATCATCAATGACTATGAGCTTTTCCTCCTCTTCAACTTGATTTTCACAAACGGGTCCAATTTATTGTGTGGGAAGTTTAGTTTAGGGTTAAGATTTTAGGGGTTTATGTTGTAAGGTTTAAAATTTATGATTTATGTTTAAAATTTAGGTTATAGAAGTTAAAGTTTAGGATTTTATTTTTTAGAGTGTACTTAGCCATGCTTGTAAAAAAGAAATTTCCAATGCTAGAGCATGGAATAATCACACTTAAAATATTTATATAAAAATAGAGTTAATAATACCACACGTCTCAAACTATTATCCTCATTCTAAATTGATTCTTAAACTTTTGAATGTTCTAATTTCATCCTCAAACTACAACTCTCATCCTAAATTGGTCACCAAACTTTTGAACATTCCACTTTCATCCCCGAAACTATGACCCCTTTTCTATATTGATCCCCAAACTTTTAAACATTTTAAATTTCATCCCCAAACTATTGTATATTCTAATTATGCATGTTGTTAATAAATTGTTAACTACCATGTAGACATTGATATGCATTATATAATAATATGATGTAACATAAATAAACATTAATGTTGTATATAATGATACTTTGGGATGAATTGCAACATTTAAAAGTTTGGGGACCAATCTAGAACGAGAGGGTCATAGTTAGATGGATGAAACTAAAGTGTTCAAAAGTTTGGGGGCCAATTTAGAATGAAAGTTATAGTTTGAGGATGAAAATGCAATGTTCAAAAGTTTATGGATGAATTTAAAGTGAGAGTTATAGTTCGGGGCATATGATGCAATCAACTATAAAATAGATTTAAAATAAAATTAACACTATTTTTTTTAAATGGCACCACTTTAAAAATAAAGGTTTTGCTATTAACAGCCCTTGGGCCTGTCAATAAGAAGTAGATAAATTCTATCATTAATATTCATTTTATTTTTAATAGAATCTAGTAGAATGTAATTAATTACATCCCTAAAAAATTGTATTCCATTAATTTAAGCTGTTTAATGTAATTAAACCCTAAACACTAATCATAGACCCTAAAACTATAAGATCTTAAACCCTAAAACACTATACACCTAAATCTTAAACCATAAGTCCTAAATTATAAACTATAATCATAAAATCGTAAACCTTAAACTATTTTAGGTGAATTAATTACATTAAACATCCTAAATTAATAGAATTCAGCCTTTTAGGAATATAATTAATTACATTCTGCTAGATTATATCGAAAAACAAAATAAACATTAATGATAAAAATTTATCTAATTTTTATTGACAACTCTAAAAGCCGTCAATAACAAAACCCTAAAAATAATTACACCCGTTAAAAGAAATTGACATTAATAATTTGTTCACACCCGCATAAAAATCTCTTTACAAAATTTTAATACTATAATTTATTTATTTTTAATTCCATCGTGTAATGAGTTATCCTACTTACTGTTTGGTGTCTCTATTTATCTATAATTATTGACCAGATAGGTATACCCAGCATTTTTTTTTTTTTTTTGGTTTTTGAATCCTGTGTGTGGTTTTGAGAGCTTTGTTATAATCTTGTTTAAATATGTGGCATTTGTTTAACGTGGATGCTCATAGCTTCTATTGTTAAAGTTTTATTTTAGGAAAATATTTTAAAATATAAAGAAATAAAAGAATATTATTGAAAGATAACAATAAAAATATGGCCGTACAATAAAAAATTTGAAATTTATATAGATAAAATTTAAGGAAAAAATCTACTATTTTTTAACCCTAGCTCAAAATATATATACATAAAGATATATATTTGATTACAAAAGAAATTTACTTAAATTAAATTTCCTTTTTTAAAATAAAAAATTTAACTATAAACGTGTATTGTATTATGTGAGTGCGGTAGAAAAGAATTGTTATTTTTTAATGATTTGAGTTCAAAAAACTTATTTATATTTTATACGATATATATATATATATTACGAAAAGACTAAAAGTAATAAATATATATTATCTTACAATAATACAAAAAAAAAAATTAAATTGAGCCAAATTAATATAAAATTTCAATACTATTTTTTTTTCTTACGCGTGTAAGACAAATAGTAAATTGGCCTTTATCTGAATAGTTCTAGAAGATCAGATATTAATTTGGTAAAGTTCCGACTTTTTATAAATGATCCCAAAAAACCACAGGCTTATTTTTTCCTTCAAAAAATATTTAAATATTTTGCCTTAATTAAATGACACCCAGAAATGAAAACAAAAAATAAACAATTAAATTAATTAATCCTTAGACGTAGTTCCATTTCCGGGCAGCCCAGACTCAAGGCTTTCTTCACACGATGAATTGATGAGTTGGCTGCCCGTGTTGCCCGATTCCGAACTGGGAAAAATGACGGGCAGTCACTCCCCATCCCCAGTTCTCTCTCTTTCCATTCCTCCATTTTTCTTCTGCTATATCTTTTCTTCCCTCTCCATTTCTCCTTGATCACGATCCAACGGTCGCTTGTTTCCTTTGCTTTTAGTGCTGCAGAATCCTCAGATCTACTTTCGCTTCCTTCCTACGCTTATCCTTTTTGCTCGTTTCCTTTGCTTTTTACCTCTGCAAATCTGCTCTCTCCGCTCTCTGATCTCCGTTTCTCGGTACGTTTCTTTCCTCGTCTCTTCTCCTTTCGAATTTCACACCGGGTTCGAATCTCTTTAATCTGTAATTAATTTCAGTTGTGCTGCTTTTCTATTTTCAAAAATCAAAAGGCTTATTTTTACGAAATTCAACTTTCCGCCGGCGAGTTTCGCTTGTTATTGAAAGTCCTTTGTAGTATTTTTTTTTCTTTTTTGGTTCGAATTTGTTATTTTCTTCTTCTAAAGAAAACTTCGTTTTCAGTAGAATTCCCGCTATTTTTTGTTTTGTTTTGGTTTTGATATGAGAAATATTTTTAAAAAATACTAATATTTTGAAATTCCGTTGTGTTTTTTATTGTCCGTACAATACTCTGTAGGAATAAAGTGACAGATCTAACGGCTGATACAGCTTCAGTGTAGATTTTAACTTTTTCTTTCTGTGCAGGTTGCTTTTAGTTCTATCGTTCGCCGTAGTGAAACAGAGAAGCTGACCTCAGTTCAATGGCGGTTACGGTTAGTCACGTCGCGCTAACATGCGCCGGTGAAGCTCTCGCTACCATGTTCTTTTCGGCTCTTGCCAAAACCCACCTTTTAGCTCTGGTAACTGACCTTTTCTTTTATTTATTTTTCTAATATATATTTATAATTTTCGCCTACCATGGCCTTTGATTTTATGCTATTTCCTCTACGGGTTGCTCAGTTTTTGCTTAGGGTCACTGCTAAAATGAGCCGTCGTAGGGTTTCCATGTTTAGGGTAACCCTTTTCTCTTTGCTATATATAATTTATATATATAATATATATATTTTTAAAAAATATATTCTTCGTGCATTTTCTTGCTAAAAGCATTTGATTCTTCCACCACCACCGCCGTAGAAAGAATTTGCTTCTTTTTTTTTTTAATTTTGTTTCGCATTAGATTCCTGCTAAGATGCACCATTGTTGTTGGGGACCGAGATTTTAAGACGTAAGGATTTTGAGATCTCGTTTTAATACGCGATAGATAATCCTTCTTCTCGATTTTATTTTTGATAAAAAACGAATTATTAGTATCTTATAAATTCATTGGTTCATTATTTTTCCCTACCTACCACGGATCCCTTATTTTTTTGACAATAAAAGAATTAATTATACAATATAAATTAAATTTCTATTTCTATTAAGATTAAAACTATCCAAAATAAAACGATACCTAAAAAACCTTTGGGGATTTTTGCTTTTAGGTTTGTGGAGGAGGTGTCTAACATGCGCGGCTTGGGTATTGATGAATTTTTAATCTTTTATTTTGCTAACTTACACTTTTAGATGGGGCAGATAGAGTGTAGTTGTTTGGAGTAGTTTGAGTTTTGTCGCATGTGAAACTTCAATCAAACTATTTGAGTTGACTTCTTTTTTATAAAATACCTTGTGTACTTAGATTCATATTATTATGAGAATATTTGTTGACGTTATAAAATTTCATTCATAAATAATAAATAAATAAACGATAAATAATCTTTTTTATTATTATTTAAATATAAAATAATGAAACAGAATATTATAATTAAATAATAAATAATTTAAAAAATGATTTATCAAGCAAACTTAAAAGGATTATAATACCAATTGACAATTGTTCATCAAATGTTACGTTCACTTATAACCCGTAATGATCTCAAGATTTTTTCCTGTCTGATTTTTTTTTTGTTTTTGTCTGCTTAATAAAATTAGATTGTCTGCTTAATAAAATTATATTTTATATTAATATTTATAAAATCCATAATTAAATTTAAAATTTTCAATAATCATTAAATCTTCAAATGATAAAGTATTTTGTAAGTTAGACACTTAGCTATGCTTTTATGTACCCTTTGTTTTTATAGGTTAATAAGTTTTTCATAGTTATAATTGCTAATGTGCTTTAAACCGTGCTGTGAATTCATTTTTCTTTGGATTTGTTCCAGAAGTCCTTTACGTTGCTGCTGGCTAACAAACCCGGAGTCAAGGGCGACCAGTCGGAAAACCAGCCTAAGCCGAAGGACGCTGATGGGGAAGACGACAACGACAATGGGGGCGATGAGTATGGAGATGGTGAAGAGGAGCTGTCCTCGGAAGGTGGGGAATACGGCAACAATGGTAACAGCAACAAGAACAACCCGAAGAGGGGACCGGAAGGTGGCACGGGTGGGGCAGAACAGAATGGAGAAGACGAAGATAACAACGATGACGATGGAGAAGATGGTGAAGACCCGGAGGATGAAGAGGATGATGACGATGACAATGAGGACGGTGACGATGATGATAGTGGTGAAGAGGATGTTGAAGGAGTGGAAAATGAAGACGAAGACGAAGACGAGGAGGAGGAAGACGAAGACGAGGAAGCTCTTCAGCCACCAAAGAAAAGGAAGAAGTAAATTCCTAATAGATAAGTTGAAAGCCTCCATTTAAGATACCCTTTGTTTTAGGTAAAACTTGTTCGTCTAACATTATGATGTTTTATTTAGGCATTAAGGAGGCTGTCTAGGTTTAATGTTTTTACGCATATATATCACTTGCATTTTCCCTGCATGATTAGAGTACCGTCACAAGTATTTGAGCAGCGGCAAAAGATTCAACTGAAAATCAGTCCAATTGTATGATTCAAGCCGTTACTTCTCATAAAAAGTTAATAGATATGATAGTTTTGCAAAGATGATACTAAATTATCTTTTGGTTAAAATAACTAGTTTTTGCATCGATCCAACACCTTCGTAAATGGTAACCATGTTTTTTTTTTAAATGGGCATATCATAAATCGGAATCAAGGTACATCAGCAATTACAATAGAGGATATGATTTCGGGATAATCTGAGTCAAAAAAATAAAAATAAAAATAAAACGCTAGTGGTCCTAAGGGCCCAGGCCGCTAGAGTGTGGACTGCCAAATTTGCAGTACTACGGATGAAGACGACACTGAAATTGCTAGCATCAGACAGTATAGTACGTGCCTCACTGAGATAGATCACCGGCAGGCCGGCCCAATTCATTCACAAACATAGCAGCATCTGTCTCGAACGTAACGTGCGTCCAACCTCTGTCAGGGGCCATTCTGAGTCCAGCAGTTAGGGCATGTATCTCCGCCGGGTCTGGGCTTCGTGTTTAAGGATTAAATTTAAGAAAATATGACATATTTAAAAATATTTAAGAATTTACGATAAAATAAACAGTGCAAGTGGCATCCTGATATTTTTTAATTATTTTTTTTCAAAGCTGCCATGCGCACTGGAAACTTTACGTTATAAAAAAAATATTAAACAATTTAAAACGCCACTTACAGGTGACGTCTTTCACCTAAAAAATATAAAAAAATAAAACTACTGTTAATTTGTCGTAGTTTCTAAAATAAAACTTAAAGATCATATTTCCCTAAATATAATTCCAGGGGCAATGTTCCCCTAATTTCTCTCCAGGCCTGCCTCATGGCAAGCAAGAGTCGTTTGTGCCAAAGCTCCCTTAGCTGCAGTCCTCGAAGGTTCCGTCGACGTTCACTTTGACCGTAGCTCCTTCAGGACATCTCCATGCATCCCCAGTAGTGGTGTTCGTTGATGAGGCAGCTGGCAGTCTAGGGTTGTTCGAACCTTCAGTTGCAGCAAAAAAATCATGGTGAAGCACCTGTGCATTTGCAACAATAATCCAAGTTCATGAACTAAAGTAATAATAATATATTACAACAATAATTTGGTATATTTACTGTACGCCCATTAATTAAAATATGTCTATGGTTAACTAAATGGCAGGCTTGAAGAAAAGTTGAAGCCATACCCAATCAAAAAAAATATGTTATCCAAACGCATTTCAAGTAATATTAGTAAAACCTGACATGTTGACACTTTAGCTTTTTTGGCAATCCGAACGTATTTAAGTAATTGTCGTTCTGTAGGGTCATAATGAAAATGCAATTTTTGTTTTTTTTCTAAACGAAAATGGTATTGAGATTTTTTATCGGGGCGCGATTGGTTTCTAAGATCACTTCCGGCTCTAGGCATTTACTAGTTAGTCCCGATAAAGCCCTCAGATGACATTTTTTTGAAACGAGGCCCTCTGTAACGTGACATAAGAACTCCTTATTAATTTGAATCTTATTAAAATTTTATAAACCAAAATTAAAACTGAACTAAATGAAGCGAAATCGACTGAAGGATTGTACTACAAATATTTATGAGATGAATTGGATCAATATTCATATTTTTATATTGTATATAATATATACAAAAAATCAAACAAAATAAAAAAATCAAATCAAATCAAATTATTATTATTATTATTATAAATAGGGCTTTGAATTAGATGAGACCGATCGCGAGCTCCTTGAGTCTGATTCGATCAAAGCTCGGTCAACACTTAACTCGAATGGACTTAATTCGAGCTCGAACTCGGCTTGAGTTTTTAACAAGCTGAGTCGAGCTCAGCACTACTCAAGCTTGACTCGACTTATTTACACCCTAAATTACACATTAGAATCGTTGGAGGGTTTTGAAAAGCATTAAGCTGTTCCTATTGATACATAAGCTTTATATAATAAATAGGAATTAGTATTCGTAGCCAATACATCTCTACTAAAAGTATATTAAGACATAGGGAATGTACGGTAAACAATTTTTTAAGAGCTTTTAGCTTATTTGGGCACAAATAGTTGATTGATAGTCAAAACCTCTATTTTTAGTGTTTGGTAAACACCCTTTTGAATAGTTTTTAGCTTATTTGGGCACAAATAGCTGATTAATAGTTAAACTCTCTATTTTTAGTGTTTGGTAAACACCTTTTTGAAAGAGTTGATTGTGCAAAATAAGCTAAAATAGAAAACGCTGGAAAACTCAGTGGATTGGAAGAGCTGATTGCAAAATAAGATGTTAAATGGCGTACTTGATCTTGTTATTTCCATAATTACATTCTTGCCATAAAACCTAATCTAATGAAATAGCCCCAATTCTAATCTACGAATCTCTTATCACAATGTTCTCCATCGACAAATTGCAAGATAATTTCATCCATTAAGATTAGTTCTTTTATTCTATGCTTTTAATGAGTTGTACTTGTTTTTTTTCTTGTGCAAAATTCTTTTGCAAGACAATTTCACCCATCTCTGCTTTTGATCATTAATCATTTTTTTTGTTTGGTAATGTGATTTTGTATAGAAAATCTTTGCATGATAAAAGTGTTGGAAAAAATTGTGAGGAAATGGCGACTTTGAGCCATATTACGAAAGGGTAAAGGTGGAGATTCGAATAATGATTCTATTGGGTCTTATTCTACTCCATGAGACCTTTACAACGGTATCTCATATGCTCAAATTGGTTGAGTGATGAATGATAAATTGATGCTCAAAGTATGGTAGTTGTGAATTGAGTAAGGAAGTAAAAACACCCCATTTATCCCACATTGGTAGGATAAATAGCATGGGAAGTGTTTATATACACTTACCCTCTTCATGATTATTGAATGACTTAAATGGAAATTGTGCCTTGCGCGCACGTAAGGGGTGTGGATTGAAGCTCATCAAACCCATTTGGGTTGGGGTGCACCCGTACAATGTGGGCAACACAAATGTCTAGATTGGTCATGCCCACTTTGAATATTTCAAATAATTTTTTCCTTACAAATAAAATATCCTTTTGAATATTTCGAATTTAAAAGGGAAAAATTTGGCTTACTTTAAATTTGGATATTAAAAGGTAATGGGTGCAATTCACGAGAAAATTTCGTTTTGAATATGATATTAATAGTTTGTTACCGTTTTAATTCGGTCAACCATTAATTTGGAATATTATATTTTTCATATTTTTTCTCCTCCATTCCCTTTATAAATAACGAGCATTTTTCTCAATTTTACACAATCTCGAAAACTATCTTCTTCAAAACTCTATGGTATTTTCGGTGATAGGCAAAAACAAGGTTCTGTTCGTGATTTCTACTGTCGTGCTACTGTTAAAGATCATCAATTGTTGTATCTCGGGAGACTGACGACCAAACCAACTCAAGCACCAAGGAGTGTTCGAAATCTGTCTTAAAGAAACTGCGTTCGTGCAGGCCTCAACTCGTTTCCTTTCGGTTTGGTTTATTTGAAAATTATTTACTTTAAATGAATCTGTATTTTCGTTTATTTTAATAATATTTGTATTTCGTTTTGGATTAACACTTTTTCCTACAAAAAATAGAGAAGTCCTCCAAGTTGAGATTGCAGTTTAAGATTTGAGATTAGTTTTCAATCTCTACAGTATTTGTTACCTACTTGTTCAAATGCTTATTTTTGTTTTTTTTTTTTAGTTTTTCTACAAGTATCGATACTTATTTTGTAAGTATCGATACTTGTCCTCGAACTAAAAATGTTAGGCTTCTTGATAACATTTATGGTTGTTTTTTTTAGTTTTTCTACAAGTATCGATACTTATTTTGTAAGTATCGATACTTAGGTTTTGATAAATTTTTAGTTTGGGACAAAGTATCGAAACTTACAAAATAAGTATCGACACTTGCAGAAAAAACTAAAAAAAACCAACCAAAAACCAGTAAAGTGACATGTTTGCTTGATATAGTAATTTGGTGATAATACATTATGAGTAATATTGGATTGGAATGTTATCCGATCACAATAATTATCGGACATGTTAGTGTTTTTGCTTCAAAATTTTTAAGAGGTATATAAGCAAAATAAGTGAATTTAATTATGTTATATATTACTTAGATGGCACCAAGGAAAAAAAGAACAATAAAGAAAGTGAGAGCAAGGTGAAAGATGTAAGTAGGGCTAGTTGATCGAAAGAAAATGTACACATATTTTGTGATTTGTGTATCCAATATGCTGAAAGAAGTAAGGGAAAAGTGGTGTGACGATCTCACAAAGAGTGTCATGAAAGATGATAGAATTGCAGTTTCAAAAAAGACGGGCTTAGCATATGAGAAGACTAAGCTTAAGAACAAGTGGGATCAGGTAAAGAATAAATAGAGTCTTTGGAAAGCCTTAAAAGGAAAGGAAACATGATTAGGTTGAAATCATGAAAAGGGAATAACAAGCGCTAGTGAGAAGTGGTGGACAAAGAAAATTGAGGTTATCATATTTATCTACACTTGCTTTATTATTTTATTGTCAAAAATTACACAAACTAAGTTGGTTTAAATTTTTAGAATTGAATTTATTTATCTTGCTTTATAAGAAAATGGGCATTTTAAAGCACTTCAAGATGAAGGGATTGAACCCGAACTAGAATATAAGATGAAACAATTGTTTGAAGTTTCAGTTGCACAAGGGGTTCTTAAGTTTACTCTTGCTGAGCATGAAAAGGAAACAATATATGCTCCTTCTCCCCCAAATTATAATACTAGTAGTGTTGTTTTTTATTATGATGATGTGTAAAGTGAGAGTAATACCGTAAACCTTACGCAAGCTAATATTGAATGGCAAAAATTTGGAATGATTCTAGCTTAATTTCTTCTCTTTCTCCTAATTTTAATGAACAAGAAGTTAGAATAAGATAAAGCAAATGGGCCTCTGAGAATGATGCTTTTGGGAGTAATAGGAGTTCTAAGGTTGAATAGTCTAGGAGAGTTAGAGGATCAACATTGTTACTAGAGAAACTCGATGCTATGATTCAAGTTGTTACTAAGAGGAACATTAAAGATATGGAGTTAATGAACGTTGAAGCACACTCACTTGTTGAATATTCTCATTCAAATGTTGAATCTTTCATTACACTTGCTGATTCTTTAACGAAATTAGTGTCTTTGTCCGACTTAATACCTAATATTCCAAAAAAAATTTACTTGCACCTTAATTGAGGATCCTCAGAAAATGATTATCTTTAGTGGTCTTCCAGATGACGATGCTAGACTTAATTGGATTAAGTACTTGTTTAAGAGGGGAAAAAATAACACCATAATAGCTTTAATGTAAGTTGAAGTTAGTTTTATTATCCACTTATAAACACATTTTAAAGTCAACTTTCAGTTAGTATTTATCAAATTTTTGCTAACTTTTGGTACTTGAACTTATTTGTAAGGTGAACGTGGCTTATCATAATAGCTTTAGTGAACATCACAATAGCTTTAATGCAAGTTGATGCTACATATACCTTTTGTACTGGAATTTATTTGTAACATAAAGTGTCTTATCTAAAGTTAAATTGTAACTTTTAAATTTCTTTTTTAACTTTCAAAACAATGTTTGTTCTCTTAATTGTTTGATGTGATTTGCAATTTGGAGCATGTATAATTTGTTTATATATACAAATATTTGTAGACATGTATCTGCAAGTTATCCTCAGTAGAATACGTAAGAGGCATAGAAATAGTGAATTCTGAGACTTGTAGCTTGTGCATTTGGTTATATCTCTCTTTACTATGTAAAGTACATACACAAGAAACTATGCATGAATTCTTTTCAAACATGAGAAAAATGGATGCAAGAATTGTTGAACGGTCATAAAAAACGTTGTTTTAACACGTTTAGAATGACACAATGCACATTTCACCAGCTATGCATGAATTTAGAATGCAATTATGAGTTGCTTTCTTAAGATAGAATATCTACTTTGGAGAAGGTGGATTTATTTGTATTTACTCTAAGTAAAGGAGTCTCGAATCGGGATGAAAAGCGATTTCAATATTCTGGTAAAACTGTAAGTAGAATTTTTAAAGAGGTTTTAGATGCCACGGATGACTTGTCAAGAGACATAATAAGACCAAGAAATTTTGAATTTAAAGAAATTCCTTCACAAATTACTAATAACACCAAATATATGCCATATTTTGAGGTAATTTTTAATGGATGTTGTTATTTAATATATGCTCTTCTATAATAATAATTTACATCTCATCCGTATGCATATCATAATAAATCATTTCATTTTAGGATTGCATTGGAGCAATTGGTGGTACTCATATAGATGTTATTCTTCTTGAGGAGGATTAATTACGTTATAGAGGAAGGATAAAGGCACCCACCATTAATGTATTAGCGGCATGCAATTTCAATTTGCTTTTCACATATGCACTAAGTGGCTGGAAATGATCGGCTTGTATTTTTCTAGATACAATTAAGAACCCAAATCTAAAATTTCCAAAACATCCTCTAGGTATATGCCTTCATTTTAGTTAATCGTCTATTATTATTTGTTTGTGCACATTCATTTTTTATCATGCTTAGGCAAATATTACTTAGCAGACAAATAATACACTGAAAGACAAGGCTACCTGACACCATATCATAAGATAAGGTATCACCAATCCGAGTTTCGTGGTACAAATCCAAGAGGGGCATGGTAAATTTTTAATCGAGCTCATTCATCCTTAAAAAATTGTATTGAAAGGTCATTTGGCATTCTAAAGGCTCGTTAGAAGATTTTAGCAAAAATGCCTATATATTCTTCTAAAGATCAAAATAGGATAATTTGTGCTGTATTTGTTTTACTTAATTACATCATATTAAGTAAAGTTCTTGACCCAGCTTTTAAGGTCATAGATTCAGATTCGAATTTTATTCTTCCCAAAGCATTTTCAAATACTGAATCCACTCAAGAAGTTGAGCGCATGAGTACTAATGAAATGACAAAAGTGTGTAATGACATCACTATCAGTTTGATGGCAGTTAGACGACAACACGGTGTTTCTTAAATACTCCTATTGTTTGTACTTGTTTGGATATGTATCTATTTCTTGAATATTTTCAATGAACTTGAGTAAAATGATTTTTATGCAACGTCTAATGATGAATTAATAGAATTTCATTTTATTATTCTATTTTTAAGTTGTAGATTCTCAAGTATATTTTAGTTAAGAAAATATAGCAAAACATGAAAGTGAAGAAAAAAATTGTAGTGTTGATATTTAATACAAGGTTAATAGTATGTATCAATCTTCACAAGGTTAATATTTGTAAATATTAAATTTAAAAAAATATATTCAAAAATTTCAAAAGTATTCACTATTTTTCTTAAAAAAATTTAATTCCTTGTCAAAAGCATTTTATTCGAATAATTTCACCCTAATAAACACTAAAGTATTATAAAACATATATGTACTTAAGAACTAAATGTATCATACTCTTATTTGTCATTTTATCCATATCAGCTAAGTTTTACCAAACACTATATAAACAGTTAATCAAATCATTTGGTAAACCAACTATTGCAATCAGCTACCAGCTATCAGCTATCAACCGTTTGTTAAACACCCCGTAATATTTCAATTCTTAAAAAAATGGAATAATTACTGTTAAAAAATGGAATAATGTGAATACATGCTTGTATCCAAATCTCACCATGTATATATATAACAAATATTTAGAGGTGCCTAGTCATTCAGTTTGATTAATTACACTAAAATAACATTAATTATAACACGAGTTAGACTATACTATATTGTAATTATTTTAAAATTATTTAAAAAAATACTTAGACTTGAATATTTTACAAGATTAATTAAGATTTTATTTTTCAAATATAAAGTCGAGCATCCTAGTAGTTGTGTTGATTAACTAAAGAGCCGATGGGAGTGGAATTTAGGTGGTATGGTATGGGCATTTGCTAGATACAATGAATGTGGACATGTTTTTGTTCTATAGTTAGGTCTCTCAAGTCTCAGTTAGGGACTCAAAGACCTAAAAAGGTGGAAAGTGGAGTTTCTGTATTGAACCCTAAAGAGAAAAGAGACCAACAGCAATGTCCCAAAGTGAAGCACTACCTTTAAAGCCAAGTGTTCTTTAGTCTTTGGTCTGAAATCGATCCATCTGACTCTCCACTCAGGCTGGTACATTGAACCTAGACGCATTTCTAGAGACTGGAATACTCTATATTTTTACATTTTCTGTCGCCTAAATTATTCTATGCCCTGTCAAATGTAACAACTTTTTGAAGGTAGATTTAGACATGAGGGAACTTAGGGCTTTGAGAAAACTTAACAATGACAAAATTAGACTTGTTTGTTGTATTTATTTATGACTTTATTATAAAATAACTATTTACAATATATAGTTTTTATGTGTTCAATTTTTTTTTATCAAAATATGTGTTTAATATACGTTTCGTTATATTATAAAATTTATATGTTAATTATAGTAAAAAAAAACCCGTCATCCAATGAATATATCTTAATTTCATTAATTTTATAAAAAATTGTTTTTTTTTCAAAAATCATCAAAATGTTCATTTTTTCATAAACCCCAAATACCTAAGAACAAATCATTAAATCTTTAAATTCAACCTCAACCACCGCCGAATCAATCACCACCCACCCACCCACTCTGTCACCGGACTCTACTACCGATTATCTCACTCTTTCGTTATCACAAATTGACGAACGAGGTATCAACTGAAAGTCGAACGATGAACACAAAATGAGCTTCACAAACAATAACGCAATGAACGAACGACAACTAGACTTTGCAGAGAGAGAAAGAGACTTCATTACTACAACAACGGTAAAAGATTTAGAGATTTGAAGTTATTTAAAAAAAAACGAGAGTTCTAGGCTTATTAGAAATTAGGCTTTTATTTTTGTTTAAAAAATAAAAACTCAACCATGTGTTAAACAATGATTCAGCGATGATTTTTTAACCGATCCAACCTTAAAATATTAGCGGAATGAAACGTCAGACATCTAAAATATAGCGTAATGAAACGTTAGACACATGGATAAAAGAAAATGAAATACATTAAATCACAAGGGGTGTTTATTCAAACATCTTTTTTTACCGAGTTGAAACATATTACCATATGTTTTCTTAAGTATATCCATACCGGATATATTAATATCCAAATTCATCGTAGAATCCAAACGACATAGATAGAAGAAAGCCTGGAAATAAAAGCACAACTTTTGTTTTTCAAACATATAAGCAGTACCATTAGATTTGTTCAGGACATGTTTTATTTATATGACAAAAGAGGCCATTGCTTCACCAATGCTTAGGAAGACGCTTCCTCTAATTTTGGGCACAAAGTTGGCCAACTTCAACTTGTGAATAACTTGCCACCTAGGGTTTGCAATAGCCAGCTGCAATTTTTTTATATATTCGAAAAATCATATCTCGTTATTTATGTTTGAACATGTCAATGACGAACACGAATGCGTAGAGTTGTATATACCTTGATGCCATTTGAGTCGAGATTCTTATGCAGTTCCTCCAGAGAAGCGATCCCCGATGTATCAATGTCCATCAAATCTATACCATTCATTGGAAAGAAAAATACATTTAATTTGTGAGGGGAAATAAACCAAGAAATATTGAATAATCTCTTGCTATTTCTCAAACTCTTACTGGAAATGTCAAGGATTACTATTTGTATAGTCTTTTCTGCATTTCCCAGCTTGCTGTCCTTTTCCTCCTCGATAACCCACTTCATAATCCTGAAGAGGGAAAGAAAAAATCATAATGTTTCTTGCTTATCTTTAAGCATTTTAATTAGGCAATTTCTAGAATTATTTAATTAAGTGTTAAGTACCTTTCTCGGACAAAATTGGCGTTTGCAAAACAAAGTAGGGCAGATTTGAGACGCATGATTAAGACACCTGGAGTCTTGACAGCCATTGGATATTGATTGACATCACCAAACATGTCACTTCCGGGCAGCTTTCCTAGTGTTTCAGTGCCTGGTCGAATCGATACCAGAATTATCTTTGCAAATGAAATTGTTACCTGCAACCATGCATACTCAAACAATGTTACAACTCCGGCAGGTAAAAGCACACTACATATTATTCAGATTCTTTTAGTCCAACCTCCACGTGAGAATATAATCTTGTAAATTCATAAAAAAAATGTTGAATATATCTATGTTTGCCGAGTTTAAGTAACCTAGAGTTTGCCAATTTTCATTAAATAAAGGAAATTTTTTGATAGAACCTGTATCAAAATTTTGAACAGAAGTTTTTTATCATTTTCGGTGCCCCTATTTATGGTCCCACATTAAAAATTTAGGCTTAGGATTTGAGGTTAATATTTAAGATTAGAGTTTAAATTTAGAGTTTAAGAAATTTAGGGTATGCTATATTTTTTAGAGTTTAGGGTTTAGTATTAGGACTTATAATTTGATTTTTTTAGTGGTGGAGCTTAAAAAGAAACACCGAAAAGAGGCAAAAAAATTTTATCCCAAAATTTTACCCTAAAATAAATGAATGAACAAGTTTAATGGGATTATGTAGCTACGAATAGAAATATCGTGCCCCTTTATTGCGCCCCTATTACGCCTCTATACTAAAAATAGGTTTAGAGTTTAAGATTTAAAATTTAAGGTTAAAGCTTAGAATTTAATTTTCTAATGTTAGAACATAAAAAGAGTATGGGTGTAAATGAATAGAGCGTTCGACAAACCGTTCGTTTATTAAGTTAAATAAATGAGTATGAACAAAATTTTTATGTTCGTTTAATAAACGAACATGAACAAACGTGTGTTCGATTCGTTATGTTCATGAACAAGCTCATTTATAGGCTCGTTTATAGGATGAAAATGCTAGTGGATGTATCTAAATACTACTTTTTGTTGTTCCTGAGGATGTTATATAAGTTCATGTCAAAATGTAAGTTTTATTTTGTTACTTTTATTTTATTTATTTATTTTTAATTTAGTTAACATTTCAAAACATATTAGGTTCGAGAGCGAATAAATAAACACGTTCGCGAACACTAAACAAACGAACATGAACACTTCAAAAATAAATAAGTGAACCCGAACACAATATTAAAAACATGAACCGAACATGAATATCTTTAAAAATAAACAAACGAACATGAATATAGTTTTGTTCATTCAAACTCGGTTCATTTACACCATAAAAAAGAGGCACCAAAAGAGACTGACTATTTTTGTTCATGTAGCTACAGTGTACGGATAAACATTGAAATGACAAAGCTTAGTAGCACGACATTTTCAAAGGCTTCAACACCATTCATATCAAATTAAACCCTAAACCTTCTCTTCTATTTGAGACAACAAATGCCTAGATTTGAATTCAGATGTGACGTACTAAGACACAACATACGTTGACTCCACTTTCCCCTATTAAATATGAACCTTTGTTTGTGTTCCGGTACATGTTCTCTTTTTGTTCTCTTTTTGTGCATCTATATTGGAGATAACTGTTAGACCAATAATTTCACACTCATCTAATATAATAGTTAACAAATTTTAATTATTTATTTACTATATTTATTTCATGTAATCGTATCGTGTTTGAATGGCTGACAGTGAAAGTAAATGTTACCGCCACGAGAAGGCCAATCTCCACAGTTGCGAACAGCACTCCCAGGAAAGCTCCAATGCAAGCCAGGAAATCTAGCTTATCAACCTTCCAAATATTGTAAGCTTCGTTGACGTCGATAAGCCCCGGCAGTGCCGACAGAATGATCGAAGCAAGGATCGCCACCGGAGTGTAGTACAACAGCTTTGTAAACAATACCAGTGATATAAACACAGTAATTGCCATCACGACATTCGATACCACGGTTTCACAACCCGCACTGAAATTCACTGCTGTCCGCGAGAAGGAACCTGCAATAATTTTACTCGAACTCGAGTTAATTAAGTTACTTGAAGGATCATATGTATATCCGTTCGATGTTCGGAACATGCGTTGTTTAAGAAAAATGAAGAATTAGAGTATAAATTAAACGTAGATGAATTTACCTGTTGCGACATAGCAAGAAGTGAGAGAACCGATGATGTTCATGAACCCCATGGCGACCATTTCTTTGTTGCCATCAAGGTGGTAGCCTTTAATGGCTGCGAAAGACCGACCGACTGCGATTGCTTCCTAAGATTGACAAAAAAAGAGAGTAAATTCGTAAAGATTAACAATATAAAATGTTCTGAATTCGGACAAGTCACCAACCGTGAGTGCAATTACGGCTACAATCAGACCAGTCTTAGCCACTTCCCCAACATGTGGTCCGTTGAACTGCAACTGATGAACTGAACTTGGATTCAAGCCTCTTTTGATGTGTTTAACGATCTTAACTCCGTGTTTATCGGCTTTGGTAAGGAAGACGATCAGAGTTGCTAAAATGACAGATACCAAAGGAGCAATGGCCGGCAACCAGAAGAGTTTTCTGTTCTTTTTGCCCTGGTATATAAAATCACAAAGTTGAAAACCATTTTAAGATAGATTTCGATCATAAATAAAGCCAAGATTTGAGGGGGAAATGTTTTTTTCTTACCAAAAACCTTGTGATTAAGATGAATATGAGGAAAGAACATCCGAGTATGAAGTTATAGGGATTCCACTGCAGAAAAAAAAAAGCCAACGAATTTTAACTGGAAATTGATTTTAACAAATTCAAGAACTCATATGAATGTTGTAGCTTGTAAAGTGATTATTTATAACAGTACAGGATGATGGAAGGAACTCCAAAGGGCTTTCACAACAGAGATAACATCGGTCTTGTTCGTAAAGTGAGTGATTCCAAGTAATCCTTTGAGTTGTTGGAGACCAATTACAATGGCAGCGCCCGCCATGAATCCCACGATAGCAGCATGCGAAAGGAAGTCGACAAGGAAACCCGACCTGTAAGAATCACGATAGTTATAAACTTATAAATCGGATATGCATGAAATCTGGCAGGAAAATAAAGGCAGCTTGAAGGTGACAAGAAGTGACAAAAACCTGAAGAGTCCAAAGGCAGCTTGAAAAGTACCCGCAAAGAACGTTACAGTGAGCACAAGTTTTTGGTAAGCCACGGGGTTAGCCATAGGATCCTGAAGTTTCTGAACCATTGATGATAGGAGCAGTGAAACCACCGCCACCGGTCCGATCGCTATCTCCCTTGAAGTTCCCATCACGGCGTAAATGAGAGGCGGGACGACACTCGTGTCTGATACATAGAATGGACATAACATAATCAAGACCTAACCAAAATTTCAGACACCGAAAACATAGTAAAAAATGTTCAAGTAGAAGTTTACAGAGGCCATATTGAGGATCAAGTTTCGCCAAAGTTGCATATCCAATACTCTGTATGAAAAAAAATACAATCATGTCACTAACAGAAGGGAAATTCAATCAAATCCGGAAGGATTTTTTTTTTCATATTTGAAGTAAAAAAACCTGAGGAATGCAGAGGCTTGCAAGAGTTAGACCGGCAAGTAAATCGTGCTTGAATTGATTTGCTTTGTAGTTTTGACACCAAGAAAGGACGGGGAACGTTGCTTTCAACATCGAAAAGAGTCCGTCCTTGAACCCGGACGGCTTGTTGAGGAATGGGAGTTTGTTCCTCCAAGAAACGATGGTGCCAATGAGCTCTTGGCTAAGTCCCGGTGGCTTGGGGGTATTGAGCACCCACTGGACCCTTTCGACACAGTCATGTGTCTCAAGGTCTATCATTTCTTGATCGGTTGTTGTATGGTTCAGTGGGGAAGCCATGGCTCTTGTTTGAAGTGTTCGGGGAAACCCGAAAGCCTCTCTATTCTCAGGAGCTGTTTTAGATTAGCTTTTAGCATATACAGCTTGATGAGACATTGATTTATAGATGGCAAATGGAAGGGATGGCCCTGGGAATAGTGGAGAAAATAATGTTATCTAACGTTGATTAAATTTTGTATATTGTTTGAATTTAATTTGTTCTTTCCACCAATTATTATAATTGACCTCCACCAATATATGTATATATCCATGGTTGGAGGGTTTGCACTTTGCAGTACCATATTTAGAGGGGAAAACCTGAAAAAGCAGGGGAAAAACATGATTGCAAACGCAATGGAGTACATTGATGACTACACCGAAAAAGCTCACTCAAATTGAAATAATTTGTTTAGCTTTAGGTCCGAGTAATCTAATTTATTATTTGAATTCCTTGTATTTGTTCTATAATACAAGTTACAGAATCATCAATCAACTACAACAATTCCCGGCAACGCAATTCCAATTTCATCATCATGCAACAGAAACTGGATTTCATCCGGAGGTTGGAACACTGTAAACTCTCATCAGTCTCTCAAAGGCTAATTTCGCTATACCATCGGCCGTTTTATTCCCCTCTCGGTATCCTCCAACTCCCAAGCATGAATTAGCCCATCATAAGCAGCCCATAGTTCCAGTTCTAGAACCGAGCATTTGCCAATGTTTCGAGTAATGCCTACCTGCCATTGCAATCTCCTCCAAAAATGCCAGCATTCCTACTATTTCATAGGTTTCAGCATATGACACTAAACAATAGTTTCTCCCAATCCGCTGGATTTTTGGCAAATAAATAAGGCTTTGTGGTGTTAATTACCAACCGCTCCTCCAACTCCATTCTCAAAAACTCGTAAAGTTTATCTTCTTTAACCAGATGGGCCCAAACAAGGCAGCATAAAAACAAAAAACTTAAGATGTCTCTCAAATCCTCCAAGCCTTCACCATAAATGGCACAAGTATTAGAGTCGTGGAAGCCGGAAGGTGCACTTAAATGTTTTCTCGGCTGTATTTGGGTACCGGATAATAAGAATGGTACGTGTGTTAGTAAAATTATTTTTACACAGTAGTGTAAAATCTTGTGTTCTTTTATTGTATTGTTTCTTAGTTTATTTCTCTTGTTTAGCCCATTTATCTTCATAGGCTAATTGTTCCACCCTTTTACTACCAACAATTAGCACAGTCGGTATAACTAAGATTATCGACTCAGGCAACAAAAGCTAAAGAAATAATAATGTTCCAATTCCAATTCCAATCCCAATCGCCACTAGAGTTGATCATAGTTTGGACTGGAACATGAGCTCCAGGCAATCTCTCGTGCTGATTAACAAAACAAGACAGTGGCACAACCTCTGGTATCCAAATATCTCTCCAAAGAAAATTTGGAATCGTTAAAATCTTGAACCCGATCTTCATGAGAAATGAATCATTCTGCTTATCCAGCTGCTTGACCCCAATGCAACCATTTACTCGGAAACGGAGGGTGGATTTTATGTTAGTAGTACAAACTCTTAAAATTTTTAAAATGCGTCTGAGCCCAACACCCCTAGATCTATCATTGCATTTACTGCATGTCGACACATCTCGTCAACTGAGACTAAGATCTTGCGATGGTCCTCCGAACTAACCAAATGGACTGATTTTTAAATGTGACATTTCGTCCATATATAATTATCAGAACGGGTTGGGAGTCAAAATTATGCATGTACCGATTAAGATAGATTTTATTGTATCAAATATCATGACTTAACTAGCAAAACGAATTAAAATTTGCTAAAAAGGGCTTTTAAGGAGCCATTCACAGAATAAAATGAAATATAATAATATGATATGGTATATAATAGATTCGTAGAATCCTTTTTTGGTAATATAACATAATCATAATAAACTTTAGTCCTAGTTTAAGGAGGTCTAAAAAGTTGAGCGTTTATTTGATCAGATTTAACTCTTATGTAGATAAATTTAAAAAGAAATTAACATGAGTTAATTCAATTGGTTGAGTGCTCATTAGCACCTAGATGAAAATTAATGTTCGAGTCTCACTAATAATCATATTTGACCTATAAAAATTATATTTAAAAAGATTTTAGAAAGAATATCTGCACACATATATTCAAATTGTTACCAAATATTAATTGTTTGGTTCTTAGTAATGTATCAAAATTTCCTACAGAAATTCCTGACAACTTTTTGTTCCATCCTAGGACAATAACCTTTTTAACCCTGCCAAAACCCGAAAGTACCTATCACGAAACCGTAGCTTGCATTGTCCCTTTGTTTCTATGCCTTCAAGCTTTCTTTTCCCCTTCCTTTGTTTCAGTTTTCTCCATACCTTTGATGTTCTAAAACCTCTCTCCTCGTACTCTACATTCTTGTCTTTATAAAACTTCACCATGTTGTTTCTTGAGTTGCATTTGAGCTTCGAACAACCCCCTTTTCACCGCCTCGTTGTCCGGTGTTTCTCTCAGCAAGATCGTGTAGTCTTGTATTGAAGCTTCCCATTTCTTCAACTATTACAAATATAATTGGAGAATTAAACATATTTTAGAAGCAACACAATTATTTAAACAATACAAAAATGTGTTGCAAGATGTTAGAGTCTCACCTTGGAATTACAATCCGCTCGTCGTAGTCTAGCCTTGGTGTAGCCAGCGCGCAGGTTGAGGGCACGGGTGCAGTCCTCTATTGCCTTTTCGAATTGGCCGAGCTTGGACCAACAAGCGGCTCTGTTGCACAACAAGACCGAGTTGTGGGGGTCATGGTCTAGCCCTTGCACGTACGCAGTGCATGCTTCGGAGAATTTCGATGCCTTGAAATGCTCGTTGCCGCTGGATCGAGCCTCCGCCACTACCCTCGCCTTTCTCATCACGGAACTCGCTTCTTTGTTGTTTGGGTCAAGGTTAACGGCTCGTTGAATCGCCTCCAATGCTTCATCAAATCTTCAAACCATCATAAACAAGGGGAAAACATTATCATTTACTTAATAACATTATTTGAAAGATCATTTTATGTATGGATTTACCATTTTTAAACTAAAAATGATTGAAGTCAATGGTAAATTCTGAATATTTCATGATCATGATAAAGCATCTAAATATTCTATAATATTTGGGTTTTTTTCTCACATTTGTTAAAAAATCTTAACATGGTCTCAATTATGATAAAAGGGAGGAATAATTCTAATAAATAATAGATAATGATAACCATATATACAATTATGCACAAAGCAAGAACAAGGTCAAAGTTCAACCCAATGAAAAAGAGCAAAGAATTATTCTTTTTTAAAAAAAAAAAAAGTGAGAAAGTTGGTGACTTGTCATAGCATGCAGAACAATTAACCCCCAAACCAATCATTTTAGTGCAAATTTAGCCCCATTTGGTAGGTATAGATTAAATTTTGCCACCTCTAATGTCTTTTACCCCTCTTTTTGTATCCTCTTTTTCCAACAAAAGTTCTACTTTTAGTTGTTTTTCAACAATAATTAAGCTTAGGATCAATAAATCCCACACACTTAACATCTTAACTCATTTATAAAAAAAATTACATAATGCTAAAAAATGTCCCAACGTTAGATTAAATAATCATTTTAAGCTATTTATCGTTAGTTAACTAACAATTTTTATTCGCAAAGGAGCTATTTTTACGCAAAATAAAACCTTTGGAATTAAATTGATTTAAAAAATAGAAGCCAAAATAACTTTTTAACCAAACTTTAGGAGCATCTTTTGGTTTTATGCCAAAAAAAATTAAAGAGCAAGTTTGCCCATAAGTAAACTCAAATCAACAATATTGTTCTTAAATTTACTCAAAAGATAGTAGTTAAACACCAACCTGCCGGTGGCCATATCCACCTGAGCTCGAACAACCAGCAAATTGGCGTTACCAATAGGGCCAAAGTATTTATTCAAGTCATCGACGTCGAAATTTGGACCTCCCAATAATGCTTCATCGGCATCTTGGTGCCTCAGGAGCTTCAGCAGGGCCTCAGCTTTCGATGCAAATATCTTAACAAAACAAAGAAAACCCAAATTTTATAATCTTTTTATATAAATCAGATCATAATACAGCTAAATTTTGATGGGATTTACGTGCCTGTGGAGCTGAATCTGCACCACTAATAATGGCCGAATCCGTTTCTTTTAGCAGACTGTTCCAATCCCGTCGCCTTTTAGCTTCGGTACATTTGTTCAAATGTGTCTGAACAGTTCTAGCTTTAGCAATGTCGTCTTTATCAGCTTCAAGGCCTGCGTGTTTGTAGTGATATATAGCATTCTCCACATCCCCTAACCTATACATTCACACATATATTAATATATATATATATATATATATATAATAGTGAGTTGAATAAATTTGCTATGGTTTTTGTTTACCTGAGATATAAATTAGCTAAACGATGGTGAGCTCTGTGATATTGAGGTTCGATACTAATGGCTTCTCTGCACTCGAAAACTGCCTCGACCAGCCTTCCTAAAGCTGCTAAAGCTGCACTTTTGTTGCTTCGATATGAAGCTTTCTTCGGATCAATGGCAATGGCTGCATCGTACAAAGCTAAAGCCTCTGCGAAATTCCCATTCTTGTAATCTTCATTGCCCATGAATTTCAACATCTCTGGATCCATTCTCGTCGAGAGAGCTCGATAGAGAGAAGCCGGTTTCTTTTCGTCAACCGGCTTCTTCTTCACTACGTTTCCCATCACAGTGTTGGGGTATTTCCCATTAGGTTTTGAAACATCTCCTTTTGTTGCATTAACGTTGTATGATGCATTGGTGGCGTTCCCCCCTCCGGGTTGCCTCAAATTGCCCAAATTACCGTAAATTACTCCTCTTGTTTTTTGATGATCGGCGATCATGGTTTCGAGCTCGCCGGATAAACTAATGGATTCCTTGGGGACTTTCCGATTAATGTTACCATTGACAATCACGTGTCCTTGGGTAGCTTTGGTCGTTGTTCTAGTCGGTTCTTGGACAGGCTTCCGGATTGGGTTTTGCTGGTACACCGCCGGTGACTTCGGATGAGTTGAAGTTGGTTTTGTTATGGGTTTCTGTGGCTTATCTTCTGGTCCGAAGAACGCCGCCTCGTCGGAACCGCTTCGCCGGCGCTCTGTGTATTTGTTCGTTGAGTTGACGTTGTTGTTATCGACCTTTTCCTTTATAATATGTAAAGAACCTGTTGAAGTTGACCTTCTAGGCCACAAACCATGCTTCCCAAACACTGCACTGAAAATCCCACAACCTGATCTCTTTACCGGCGAATACTCCGCCATTTTTTTCTGCTAGTCAAGCTTTTTTTTTCCTTTACAAACAAAAAAGGTGGATTTTCAAGCAATTAAGTAACCGAAATGTGGGTGTTTTTCAACATGAAATGTAAAAAAAAAAAAAATACATAGGAGAGAAATCATGTTGATTTTCCCAAACTTTTGGCTAAAAAGATGGTACGAAACAAGATGATTAAGATTCGAAAAAGAAATAACAGAGAATAATGATTCACAGTTGTTTTGTATGAAAATACCAAAAAAAAAATCAACTTTTTTTAAATAAATGGTTTTTGTTTTAGTTTCTTGTACGTTGAAGTTTATAGGGAAGCTTGAGACACGGTCTAAGATCAAACGAGGATCTCTAAAATTTTAGAAATTTTTTTAATAAAGATTTAGTTATAAAAGCCAGCCGAGATAGTCTAATTCATGAACAGATTATTAGAGAAATCAAAGAGAGGAGGGCACGTCTTTAGCCTGGTATTCACAGTTCAGGGTTGGTTGGGTTTTTTATTTATAAAAAAATGAAAACAAAATATATTTTTTGTGAATGGAATATATTATTTTATAAACATAATATAAAATATAACCACATTTCTATTTATATACCCACTTTATTTTAAGAAATATATTTCACATTTGTACTCATTATTGTTTTGGATTATTGTTAGGAATTTGTTATGCGGCAAAATAACAAAACCGATAACGATATAGACCAAGACATGCACAAGGGACAAGATTTAATGTGGTTCAGCATAGCCTATCTCCACGAACGAGATAAACGAACAATCCACTAATAACGTAGAGAACTCGAAGAGTACAAATACATGATAACCCATGTAATCTCAAAACCCGGTGTACAAATCCCATGACCCGGTGGAGCCAAAACACTCTTCCCAACATCCCTACAATACCCATCTTTACAACGTAGGCACAATAGTTGTAGAGATCCTAAAAGTGGTTACATCTCTCCAGAGTAATTCCCCATCTCTCATTCTCTTGTTCTCTCATAATTCAAAAGGTTAAACCTAGTCTATATTTATAGACCCAAATACTTGGTCACCAAGAAACTTTATTCAATAAGATCTCTACCTAAAATAGATATTTACACATTAAAGTAAATCCTAATTACCAAGTAATCTTCAACCACTAGAATTACAATAAAACTCAACTTAATTACCAATTAGAATTTGAGTCAAAATATAACAAATGATTTGTTATACTACGAGGACGATAATGACGGGCCAAGTAAATAAGCGTAAACGCAGAAAAGAAAAATAACACCAAGAATTTACGTGAAAAACCCAAAAGGGAAAAACCACGGCCAGAGAATGAGAACTTTTACTATAATAAAGAAAGAGATTACAAATGATTTATGATGTTCTTTCTAAACCCCTAATCCCTAGTATCTATTTATAGGGATATATTTCTTGTTTACAGAGGAAACTTGCATAGAAACAAATTCTACTCAAACTGAGTTTCCTACCTTTAATTAATATAAAGTAAAAAAGATATACTAAAAGTAGGATTCTAACTTTAAATCAAATCCCCAAAGAACTTGGATCACAACTCTAATAAATCTCTACCTTGCGACAAATTCCTGTCGAATAATATCTCCATCTCTTCCAAGAAACTCATTCAAGGGGTAGTCTTCAGCAATGAACACCGACCGAATCCAAGCCTTGCCCAAGCTTAGATGTATAAGGTAATTTAGTCTTCACATCGGTAAGATCAATATTAGTGCCAACTTTGCTCACAACTATATCACCACGGGCAATAACACGACCCCGATCATCAATGGCACTACTACATTACTCATTATTTATCTTTGAAGCAAATCGAACTCTCTTAAGCTTCTCAAATCCGTTATACCCACAAAATTTAACTTTATTCTTCTTTTTAAATTCGTTATGCTCACGAAATCGAACTCTTTTCTGCCTACCAGAACCGTTATGCCCTCGGTTGTCATGTTCAACACAAAATCCTCTTTTACTTGATTCAGTTAAGACGCCTTCACCAGTAACATCGTCATTTGACACGCAGGAGAAAACAACGGATGCATCACCTAAAATAGTTGAACTTGCAGAACATAAAAATTGGCTGCTCTTTTATACCCTTTCATCACAACGAAAGCACCCTTGCAAATTTTCATAGCTCCACCTTCAGAGTATGTACCATTTTGAATCCAGAGTACCTAACGAAATCAGATTTCTTCTTAAATCTGGAACATGCTTCACATTACCAAGTGTTCAAGCAATCTCATCGAACATCTTAATCTTGATTGTGCCAATACTTGCAACTTTACAAGAGACATTATTTCCCAACAAGACAACACCTGTAGACACAGGTTTATACGTTGCAAACCAATCCCGATTTGGACTCATATGAAAACTACTATCATAGTCAAGAATCCACTCCTCACTCGCTATAGAGTCTTCGCCGGAAGTAACTAAAAGTTCACCATCATTATACTCCTCTACAATATCAGCTTCATCTTCACTGGAATTTTGATTCTCATATTCCCTCTTTATCTTATTCTGTAATATGTAACACTCAGATTTAATATGACCTTTCTTTTTGCAAAAATAACATATTTTACCTTGATTTGACGACTTGGACCTGCCTCTATTTTGACTGCCGAAATTACGATCACATTTTCTTCCGCGGTCTGAACTATTCGATCCATGCACCATGAGACCCTCTGCTTGGAACTCAGAGCCAGTAACATGTTGCATATTGTAATGTGAATTCAAATTATTATACACCTCTTCAAGAGTAAGGGTATCATGACTGTGTAGGAGGGTGGTTCTAACTGACGAATATGAAGCAGACAGTGAGCAAAGTAAAATCAAACATAAGTCTTCCTCTTTGTACTTTACCTCCATCATTTCCAAATCTGAGATGATCTCCATGAAATCGGTTAGGTGGTCGTCAAGACACGAACCTTCTGCTAACTTGTGGGAGTATAGGCGTTGCTTCAGGAGCAACTTGCTTGTCAATATTTTCTTCATGAATTTTGCCCATAAGTCGACAACTGTCTTCTCTTTGTGAACATCCTACAAAATACTGTTTGATAAGTGCAAACGGATCTGGGAAGCAACTTTCCTATCATTGCGGCGCTTCTCTATATCCAACCATTCTTTCGGCATATTATCAAACCCATCTAATACATCATCTAAATCCATCTGAACAAAGAACATCTCGAACCTTCACCTGCCATAGCGAAAACCTGACGTTGCAATCCAGCAGCGAAATTTCATACTTCACCGTCGTCATTATCCTGAGTAACCTGAAAAGCTCTGATTCCAATATGTTATACTACGGGGACGATAATGACGAGACAAGTAAATAAGCGCAAACGCAAAAAAAAATAACACCAAGAATTTATGTGGAAAACCCAAAAGGGAAAAACCACGGGCAAAAGATGAGAACTTTCACTATGATGGAGAAAGAGATTACAACTGATTTATGATGATCTGTCTAAACCCCTAATCTCTAGTATCTATTTATAGGGATAGATTTCTTGTTTACAGAGGAAACTTGCATAGAAACAAATTCTACTCAAACTGAGTTTCCTACCTTTAATTAATATAAAGTAAACAAGATCTACAAAAAGTAGGATTCTAACTTTAAACCAAATCTCAAAAGAATTTGGATCACAACTCCAACAATTATACATTTATACTCTTCAAAAATAAAAGACAAATGAATTTATATTTTTATTAGGTTAAAAATATATTATGCGTAGATATGTGTACTTAAATTTTTGTTTAATTATCAAGCCAATTTTTTTGTTGATTATAATAATTTTGTTCAACGATGAAGAAAAATAGACTAACGTGTATGAAAATATCAAATCCAAATGGAATCATTGAAGGTGAGAAGTTGATTCCCTTGTATTTATTTAATGATTTCTTATTACTTTTCTTTTTAATTGAATGTACTTGTATGTAGGATTATTATCATATACATCAATAGTGGAAAAATTATTCCAAAAGCAGGGTAATTTTAAGTTTTTATGAGTTAAGGGTTTAAAATTTAATCTTTATAATTAAAATTTAAGGTTCAAATTTATAGTTTAGATTTATAATTTAAAATTTTATAATTATTATTTTAAATTTTAAATTTTATAGCTAAAATAGAAATGTCTGCAAAACTTTTTTTTTATCAATTTACTACCGATAAGATCCAATATAAACTAAATGGGTGTAGAGTCTAGACCCATACATTCCCATTCCATGGGCTATAAAAGCAAAAAGCTCAAGCTTTGGTCATCTCATGACTCTGATTCATTAGGATTTTAGACCAAACCACCAAAACTGGTTTTAAAATTTGACTACTTTTCTTAACTTAATCCCTAAAGTTAGATATAATCATATGGATAATTATTATATCACTGTTATCACCTTAAAATTTTGAAATATACTTTTGGGTGACGATGTGGTACAGGTGCAATGGCAATGATTTTTTTTTTCAAATGTAGGATTAAAATGGTGGCAAGTTTCACACTCTTTTAATCTTTTTTTTTTAATTTTTAAATTTACTAGAAGGATATTTTTTTTCATGATTCTACCACTGCTGGTGAAAATTTTCTTCTATTGACAATGTACCAAAACATTGTCCATTTAAAATAAAATAAAATTAAGAGGGTTAAATTGTATATTAATACTTGAAGTTTTATCTCATTATCACTTTGGTACCTGAAGAATTTTTTTGTTCAGTTTAATCTTGGACTTTTCTTTTGTGAAACATGTTATCCATTTCGTTTTTCTATCACAAAATATGTGACACTCTACGAACATGTCATTTACATTGACATATGACACAATATATATTAAACTTAAAAATTTTCATAAAATATCTTTAAAAATCAAAAAAATAAGAAAGAAAACAAAAATCCTCAAATTTTTATTTTTTTAAAATATTCTAAGAATTTTATGATTTTTTTTTAGTTTAATATATGTTACCATCCCACCTGTATAATAGTTTTCTATTGTCCTTACATGAAATATTTTTTTGAACATGATACCAGCGGCTTCATTAATCAAAGAAAACAAAACATTATAAACAGAGCAAAAAAACGCTTAACAACAAAGAAAGACCAAAAGACAAGCCAAAGGCTCGAAGAAGACAAGAGCAAAAGAACAACAAACACATGAAACAACAACAAACAAGAAAAAGAAACAAACGAAGAAAAAAACAGAAACATTACGAAAGATGAACGAAACAAAAAAAAAGGAGAGAATGGTCGAAAAACGATCGGAAGAAAACATCGAAGGCCAAAGCCATGGAAGCGCGAAGCCAGCAGACTTGGTGTCGCCAAACTACATGTATTTCCGGTGGTCACCAAAACGTTGAGGCGGTTACTTGAAAAAAACATTGAGGCGGTTACTTGAAATGTAGAAAGACTTTCATCAGCATGTCGCGACAAATCTGGAGTCGTCGACGGCTAAAGGAAAGGTGGAGGCATAGCCCACAACTATCGCCAACGAAGCGAAGTGAAAAAAAGCAGGGAAAAGGGGATCTTACACCGCCGCACCATCACTTGAAAAACAAAAGACAAAAATTCAAGAAAACAAAAAAAAAAGACCGAACATAAAAACGAAAAAACAAATCAAGAACAATGATCGTTGGAGATGCCGCCAAACCCCCCAAATCGACACCGAAACAACCATCCACCTAAAGACAAGAAAGACACGGAGACGATAATTATTTGTCAGAAGGGAGACGAGCCGGTCACTGACGGAGAGTGATCGGCTGAAAAAAAAGAAGAAGAAGAAAAAGTGGTTAGAATTTTATTAAATTTGAGAGAAGGTAGAGAAAAAGGTTTTAGATATACTTAGCAAGAACTATTACATGGAATAATTATCCGTGTACAATATAATTTTTTTCTAGAAAATTGAAATTACACAGAAGTAGCAAAAATGAAACTTGGCAAGAGAAGGGTGATTACCAATGAGACTAAAAGACTCGCAAAAAATGACAATGTTGAATTGTTTGTATTGTACGCGACATACATAACATTTTTGTCAAACAATTTTGCTGGATCAAATCGGACGGTCTGCTCAGTGGTTTCAGTCTCGGATCTGCTGCATCAACATTTAACCCACACCCCTTTTCTTAATTAATCAAACCCTAAATCCGATGATTCATACACTTTATATCGTTTTCGTACGTTCTATTTTATCATAGTAACATGTAGGTTTAACCATAAAACAATTGCTTAAATTATACATATTTTCTAGTTAGATAGCTGAATTATTTTTTGGACCAAATAGGTATTTAACGTTTCACTTCTTTATTTCAAATAAAGTTTTTTTGTCAACGACTATTAAAAAATTTCATCATCTAACTCAGTGGCGGAATTTGGTAATAGAGTTTGAGGGGAAAATTATTTTTAAAAAAATTAAAGGTTTAAATTGATTTTTTCAAATATTTTAAATAATTTAATTTATTATTTTCAAAAATTTGAGGTCTAACTAGAATTTTTTAAATTTTGAGAGGCTTAATATTTTTTTTAAATCATGGGAGGGATTTAATTAAAATGTTAACATTTTGAAGTTTAATATGAATTTTTAAAAGTTTCGTGGGGCCAAATTAAAATTTTTGAAAATTTAAAGGATTAAATTTTGAAATTTTAGAATTTGAGGGGTTGTGGCCCCACAGGTCTCCACCACAGTCTGCCCCTGATCTTAAAATTTTAATTTCTTTCAATCAAACCCTCGAATCACATCTTTCTGACCGTCCGGCATCCCTACATGTTGGTAGTTTACCGTTCACCGCCCAAGCGTCGCATACCTCATCATTCAGTATCCCCACCCTATAGTAGCCAGTCAGAACCCAATCAACTTCTTTTTTTTATTTGTTGGATGTTCGTCGACGATTCATTCGTCAATTTTCGACGACAATCGTGGTGGTTGTTGAATCAGTGGCAAGAAGAGAGAAATTTTGAGATTTTGGTTTGAATTTTTAAGAAAAATTAAAGATTTTTTTTTGATTATTTTAAAAATAAAAAAAAAGAAATAGGTCACATGTCATATAACGAAAAAACTTTATTTGAATAACGGAATGAAACATTTGGCACTATTTTGATGCGGAAATAGTTTAAACACTTTTCTTACATTTTTTTGAATAGTCTAAAGGTGATTATAAGGTAGTATATGTTCATACACATTCTTATTCCTTTGACAATGAGTATACACCTCGTAAACAAACCAATTTAAATTCGTGTCTCTTAAAATAAATATAATCTGTTTTTTCGATAGAATGGATTTTTCTGACAATTAAGCATAATATCTAAACTATTTTTATATTTGCATATATTTTATCAAATCTAATATAATAACATCTCTCATATTTATTTTATATTAAAAGTATTTATTTTATGTTTTCATATTATGTTTTAATCTTTCACCAAAGGATCCACATAAAGTATCCATAAAATACAAATATTAGGACCGCTTGACAACTTTCTTGTTAGACTTTTAGTGTTCGACTTTGTTGATTTTTCCTGTCTGCATCTCTGTCACCGCAACACATTTGTACAATTTTGCAGACAGTTAATTTTATCTTTGAATAATCGTGTTAAATTTGTTTTAGTGAAGTGTAACGCAGTGGATGCTCATTTTTGTTTTTTAATTACAGGCCTAATGCATTTTTTACCTCTTAAATTATATTATTTTTCTTAATTTAGTATTTAAATTTTTTCACGACGAAGTAATCTCTAACATTTTTGACATTATCTATTATACCTTAAAAAATTAACACAGTTGCAAAATTCATCATGACCAACCAAAATGCATCACATCATTTTTTTTATTTTAAAATTTTAAAATAAAATAAATATATTAAACTATTAATTAATTTAATTTTATTACCCAAAATACCCCCATCTTCTTCCCCACATCTATCACTCGCGGCCTCCGAAGCAGAATCCGGTGATACCAAGCTTATTTAAAAGGATAAACTACACAAATAACCACTTACCTATAGACTTGATATTAATTTGACCACTATACTTTTAATTTTGACAATTTTACTACGTAATTATTTAAGTAATTTCAATCAAGCCACCAACCATTAAAATCTAACGGAGGGGTGACGTGGCAGTTAAAAGAAATTTGTATAATTATATATTTAATCTCTGTTATGTACACATTTTATCAATTTGATCATACTTTTAATTTAATAAAAATAATTAATTATTTAATTAGGTGGTGACTCATTGAAGGACTTTAACTATTTATATTTGATTTAAATTTTATTTTCCACTTTAAAGGAAGAAAGTAAAGAAGCTACAATGGGAGCAACAGGATTCAAACCAGGGAACTCTTGGAGAGTGTGGCGCCTACTTACCACAGGGCCAAATACACATTTGTATTTTGATCCACAAAATTTATTATGTCTTTATTTGTTGTTAAAGCTAGGGAAAAAAATATGAATTAAAGGCAATCGAAATGACAATTGAGATGCATAAAATATTTAAATTACCGAAATAAATTTAATAATTAAATTAAAGTTGACACACTGTATTTCTAAACTAAATTTAATATATTTTTTCTTTCTACGATTATTTTTTATAATTTCATATATATAATTATTGAATTATTTTTTAACTTAATTAATATTTTTTTATAAAATTTTTAATTAATTATTATATACATGAAATTATATTAAAAAATTTAAATTTTTGAAAAATTCACTTAGCGAATATATACTCACGAACATAATTCAAATAAATTGATATAACTTTAAAATTTTAATATAATTTCATATATATAATAATTAAATTATTTTTAATGAATATTAAATTTATTAATTAATTTAAAATTATATTCATTGATTTTTTATATATGTATAATTATAAAAATAAGTGTGAAAAATAAAAATATATATATAAATTTAGTTTAAAAATAAAAAATCTTAAAACTATTTTTATTTTAAAACATGCATTAACTATAATTTAATATATATATAAATATAAGTGTATCAACTTTAATTTAATTATTAAATTTACTCGGTGATTTATATATTTTTATACATCTCAATTGTGTCATATTTAATTTTTCTTAATCCATATTTATTTATTTTTTTCTGGCTTTAACAACAAATAAAAAAATATAGTAAATTTTGTACATGAAAACACAAATGTTCATTTAGCCTAGTGGTAAACATGTGTCTTTCTCGCCAAAAGCACATTGGTTTGAATCCTGCTACTCCTAGTGTAGTTCTTTTATTTTTCTTCCTTTAATAATGGGTGGTGATAAATATATAATTATATAAAATTTTTTAACTGCGTATCACTTATTTTGTTAGATTTTAATGATTAGTAATTTGATTAGAATCACTTAATTGTTATGTAATAAAATTGTCAAAATTAAAAGTATAGTGACCTAATTATCTGTGTAGTTTACAGTATTTAAAATTCCAGCGGCTGTAAACTCATCAACCATCCAATCAGTTTAAGAAACAACTGACAAAAATTTGATACAATTATAAGTGTTGAAAAGGATAAATAAACCGTACAAAAGTTGAGAGGAAGCGGAAGTGTTGATGATGGGTATGGCGGGGGCGGAGGAAAGCCTCTTCTGGCGGCGCATAGGGAGGCAGAGAGCAGGGTGGTGTTGGAGGTGGAAGCCAGCCCCATATCTTGTGTTTCTTCCGATAGATGAGTTTATTGAAGATATTTGTTTGCACAACCACAGCCGAAGCATTGGCCATGGGAAAGATTGTTGTTTGTGCCAATCACCCCTGTAATAACTTCTTCAAGCAGTTTCTATTAGTTTAGGGAAAATTGGGGAAGAAGAAGAAGGGGCTATTTTGGGTATTTTTAAAAATATAATTAAATTAATAAATATTTTAATATATTTATTTTTATTTTATTTTAAAATTTAAAAATAAAAAAAGAAAATGATATGGTGCGTTCTGATTAGTCAGGATTATTCTTTTAACGGTGTTAGTTTTTTTGGGTGAAATAGTAACGTCAAAAACGTTAAAGGGCATTTCGTCACGAAAAAAGTTTAAATATCAAACTGAGAAAGGGATATAGTTGAGGGGCAAAAAGTGCATTAAACCTTAATTATATATTAAGATGTTATGATCTTTTGTCTATAAGAATATAATACAATTTGTTTTTAGTCCTTTTATCTTTTCGAAATCATTCGAGATAAAGGAGTATTATTATCGAAGATAAATATGTTAGTTTCAACCAAAAACAATGGTGTTATATAAATTGTGACATGTTTGTGTGTG
The DNA here is from genome assembly GCA_019671005.1 of Hibiscus mutabilis. Lineage (NCBI taxonomy): Eukaryota > Viridiplantae > Streptophyta > Magnoliopsida > Malvales > Malvaceae > Hibiscus > Hibiscus mutabilis. Next base: position 57,872,882 of record CM033722.1, on the reverse strand, counting down.
TTTTATGTAGTATTCATATTGTGCTTTTCAAGCATGCATTTTCAAAGAAAAAACAAGTGTTCAGTAGGGAGCTTTGGGATGTTAGGTGAAATTTGGGTTTTTGAAAGTAGAACTGTCTAACTAAACTTCATGGTTATTAATAAATTAAAATCTTAATAAAATGGAAAAATATTGTTTAGACATTTTTTTAATTTCCCTCCTGGTTCTCCAAGATTTTACCTTGATTAATCCACACTGACTCGCGTCGCACACTAAGTTTTGGTAGGTGAATCTCCCAGCAAGAGTTTTCTGCATACAGAAGACTTCGAACTCGAGATTTACTTAAGCGATACCAAACTGTTTACCACTTTGACCTGTTTAGACACTTTTATTTGATGTCAAATTTCATCCACTTACCACTCAACTAACAAAATGGAGGAAGAGGAGTTGTTGGTAAATTGGTGAAGGGATTCCAATGCAAGGCTGTTCATCATTTTCATATCAAATCCAATGATCAATCTTTTCATTGTCATGGAAAAACCAGCTCATAGCCATCAACAAATTTTCAAATTTGAGGGCTACTTGTCTTTGGCCCCAACAACAATAATAAAAAGGTAACATATATTATTTTTAAAAGTTATTTTATTTGTCGATTAAATTTTAGTTTGGTTGATATTATAGATGTTATTATAACATCTAAGATATTATGGGGTTCGAATGTAATTAAGTGCAAATCATGTAGAGAAATCATTGTTTTATAAGTTGATATCAGCCTTTAGATGGGAATGCTGTTAAAGGAGTGAATTCAGAGTGAGATGGCAACAGTTGAATGATTTGATTCTGCTTAAAATTATGTGTTGTACTGACAAATTTAGTAGTGGATTTAACTTTAGGTGAAATCTCATAAACATAAGAATCATTTCAAACTAATGTCCTTTTATTTTATTTAGATTCTACTCTAAGTTTATTTTAACTCTGCGGATTAAATTTTATTTTAATTGGTATAATTATTATTGTAACGTTTAAAAAAATATATATTCAAGTGTGCTTAATCAAATACTATTTTTCGATTTAAATTTTTTTTGAGAGATTTAAGTGATTTACTAGGTATTGTATAAAAATAGTTCCAACTCTAATTATATCTCACCATTCATTTAATGATCAACACGCTTTTAAACATGTATCAATTAGATTTAAGGGATTTACTAGGTATTGTGTGTGTGTTTTGCAGGTGATATGAGATAATTGAGAATTAAAAAATCAATTTATTATTCACTTATAGTTTAAAGAATAATAATCATTTAAAAATTAAAGGGTGAAACAAAGCATATTAACAAAAACTTCTGATGATTAATTTTAACCGTTAATTTTACCAATACGACAAATAAAACTTATAAAACGCTTATAAAAATGATCATCGTTAAGTTTTGGTGTAGATGGAACATGGACATACAGGTGTTATGGTGATGAATATACGTGGGTGATGAAGAATAAAACCAGAGAGGAACCACCCATTAAGGGGAAGAAAATAATAATAAAAAGAAATAAATTCTTTTTAGCAGTCCAATAAATTCCGATTTGGGGAATATATTTTGGAGAATCACTGGTGTTGTTGTTGTTGCTTGGAAAATAATTATATGTATAATGCTCTTTATACAGCAATAAACAAATCGACTTTAGAGGTTAGTTTAAAAAACAATTCGATTTATTATGTCAAAATATTAATAAAGTCAAATATAATTAGATGTCGAGTAGAACTCAACGAGTAGTTTTAATAAAAAAGAGGATCTAGAAGATCTAAATTCAAATAATTTTGACTTAATTTCTTCGGAAACTTAGACTTAATACATTTAGGTACGCTCTGTTTTTCCGGGGACTTCCTAGTTCATTGTAGCAATACCCCTACTTAGTGAAATAATTTTCCACTCATCCTATGTTATGTGCTCGAATTAAGAGATAGAAATTAGAAAGAAAAGAATGATTTAGATTAAGGAAATTGGAAACAGTATTCATATACATTCCATAACCGATTACAACTTCTCTTATTTATATCCTATCCTCTAGGGAAAGACAAAGTCAGTTAAACCCTTGGGCGGTTTCCTCTCCCTGCAACTCCTACGTGGCCCTTGAATCTCCTGATTTACCTTTGCAGAACTGCCAGTTCCTACATCACTCACTGGAGCAGTGTTCACTGGTTCTTCCATGACAGTACCCCTTCCTGAAAAATGAACCTTGTCCTCAAGGTTGGCACTGATGATATCCGTCGTAACTTCTTCACGCAACAATGGCAGTGGTGTTATCTGTTGAGTGGGAAGACCTTTACAAGGCTTAAGTTACGAGATGTGAAAAACTGGGTGAATGCGAGTCGAGGCTGGTAAATCAAGCTTGTAGGCCACTGGACCGACATTGTGGAAAACACGATAATGTCTAAAATATTTCGGTCCCAGGTTTTGATGTCGTTGTAAGAGAAGAGAGATTTGTCAATACAGCTATAAACGAACAAAAGCCCAACTTCCCTCGTCTAAATTCAATGCTTATCAGCTTGATTTTTTCATACGGAGCTGTGCTTGTTGCAAATTACCCTTTAAGACAAGAAGTACATCTCGCTCCAGTAATTTTCGATCCAATTGAGCATTACAAGAACTGCCTTCAAAATAAGTCAATATCGTAGGGGGTCGCAGCCATACAAAGCTTGAAATAGAGTCATTACAACGGATGTTTGATATACGGTATTATACCAAAATTCTGCCCACGCCAAATAGTGTTCCCATTTACTCGAATCATCCTCAGTCATACAACGTAAGTACATTTCAAGACAGTAGTTCAAGGCTTTCGTTTGGCCATCTGATTGAGGGTGGTAAGTCGAACTAAAACACAATTTCGTGCCTTGAAGATGAGCCAATTCTGTCCATAGCTCACTCAAAAATAATCGATCTCTATAGCTAACAATACTACGTGGAATTTCGTGAAGTTTGATGACCCCTTGGACTAAAATACGAGCTACAAATGCAGTATCAAAGTGACATGGCATACTAAAAAATGGCCATATTTAGTGAGGCGATCAACGACAACCAATATAGCTTCCTTACCATTGGATTTGGGCAGTCCGGTAATGAAATCAAGAGATATATCCTCAAAAACTTGGCGTAGAATGCAAAGAGATTGAAGAAGCCCCGCCGGAGTTAAGCTTTCTATTTTTATTCGTTGGCACACTTGGCATTCCATGACAAATCAATGAACATCCTTACGCATGCCTGTCCAATAAAAACTTGCTTCTAAACGGTGAAATATTTGTGTAATCCCAGCATGACCCCCTATTACGAAACCATGAAATTCTTGTAATAATAACTTACGGATTGTAGTTTCATTGGGGACCAAAATTCAACCCGCCCTATTCTTCATGATGCGAAAAATCAGCATGAGGAGTTGACTGGTGAATCTAAACATCCGTAGCACTAGCAGCTCGGATATCATCAATAATACCCAAAATTGGATGCAAAAAAGCCATAAGACTAGCTCCGATTTCCCTTGATAAGGCATCAGCGACATTATTGAGTTTGTCGGGACGATACTGGATTTTAAAATCATACCCAATCAACTTTGAAAGCCAATGTTGTTGCAAGGGTGTTTGAATAACCTGTTGTGTCAATTCACGAAGAGAATGCTGGTCGGTTAGTATCACAAACTTGCGCCCCACAAGATATTGACGCCATTTTGCCATGGCTTGTGTGATGGCATACAATTCTCGATTGTATGTGGAAGCCTGTTGCATTCGAGGATAGAGTTTTTGACTAAAATATGCCAATAGTCTGCTGGCTTGAGATAAAACGGCACCTACTCCCATACCAAAAACATCTGTCTCAATCTAAAATTCCTTATCAAAATCTGGTAGTTATAGCATGGGGGCTGAAGAAAGGCATTTCTTAAATTGGTCCATTGCTGCCTGAGCCTTATTTGTCAATTCAAACTGTAACCCTTTGCAAAGCAAATCGGAAATTGAAGATGCAATAGAAGCAAAGCCTTTTATGAACTTGCGGTAGTAGCTAGCAATACCCAAGAATCCACGTACTTTCGGATGGTAGTAAGGGTCGGCCAAGTGGTAATTGTCGTGACCTTTGTAGGATTTACTACGAGTCCTTGTCCTGAGATTATATGACTGAGATACTCTACACTGGTTTGACCAAAAGTGCACTTGCTACGCTTTGCCACAAAACCAGTTTGCTGTAAACATTGCAAGACTTGTTGAACATGATTCAAATAATCCTGCCAGGAACCGCTATACACAAGAATATCATCCAAAAAAACAACACAAATTTACGCAAGAAAGGACGAAAAATCTCATTCATAGTTGCCTGAAAAGTTGAGGGAGCGTTGGTCAAACCGAAGGGCATAACAAGGAATTCATAGTGGTTGTTATGTGTTCGAAACACTATTTTGTACACGTCAGCATCTCGGACCCGAAGTTGATGGTAACCAACAAGCAAATCCAATTTGGATAAGAACAATGACATGCCCAGTTTATCAAACAATTCTTCAGCCTTAGGAATCAGAAATTTGTCTCAGACTGTACCTACATTCAATGCTCTATAATTGACGCAGAAACTCCATGTACCATCCTTCTTAACTAGAAGAACTAGAGAAGAGAAGAAACTAGTGCTCTTACGAATTAAGCCTTGATCGAACATGTGTTGAACCTGACGTTCAACTTTTATTTTTTGAAAGTGTGGATAACGGTAGGGTCGCACGTTAATAGGCTTTACCATAGGCTATAAGTGAATAGCGTGATCATTTCGTCGAACAGGTGGTAACCTTTGTGGTGGCTCAAAAACATCAGCAAATTATGTTAATATCGATTCCAAATTCGGTGAAAAAATGGTAACCTCAGGAGGCAAGTTAGGTTAATATTGCAAATAGTAACATTCAGTCGCAGCTTTTGTGTCAAAAATACGAATGAGAGATTAAAACTGTATCGGTTGAGGATTAGGACCAGATTCACCTTGCTGACAATGTGTGTATGCCCTTTGCTGGAATTGAAATTGCAACCTCGAGAAATCTATTGTTACCGGTCCGAGGGTAGCCATCCATGCGACGCTCAATACCATTTTAGTCCCTTCTAATGGCAAGACATAAAAATCTGTACACACGTCGGTCCCCTAAATGTTGATTTTCAAATCGCTTACGCAACCTTCATTGTGGTCTTTATCTACATTGCCCACCATTACTATGAAATTAGGTGCTGTCGTGATAGGTAAATCCAGATGCTTGGTGACCCAAAATTGCATAAAATTATGTGTGATGCCACCGTCAATCAATATCCGAATCAGTTGCCCACAAATTTTTCCCAGCACTCGAATCGTGTTTGGATGAGAATAACCTGCCAAAGCATTTAAGGATACTAAAGATTACTCTTTGCCTAGATCGTCCGACTCTTCAAGTGTTTGATTTACGGAGTTAGGGAAAAAAGAGCCACGATTTCTTCAGACTCCTCATCATCGAGCAAAAATAGCTGTTGATCTTATCACTTGTGTTTGACACATACTTTGTATCACAATAATAGCATAGTCCTTTGTCCCTTTGTACTTGAGCTTCGACGAAGGAAATACGATGTGGCTGGAGCGCAGTAGTAGGACTTGGAGTGTTCTCGACTGGGGGTGGTTGACCTGGCTGGAATTTAGGACCCGATGGGGTCAAATTAGGAGTGGGCAGTATAGGTGGAAGTTTGGCCCCTGAATTACGACCCAATTGCCTCTTGACATTAATTTTAGCCTCGTAGAAACGAGCCAATGCTGAGACCTCAGACATGGATGTAGAACGGTGGCCCAAAACATCATTTCTTATGTCCGATCGCAAACCCGATACAAAACATTAAGTGAGAAAGTCGTCAGTTAAGTTGGTGGTGCATAGAGCGAGGTCTTCAAACCGTGTCTGATAATTGTCGACTGTAGTCGTTTGGAGTAGTTTGGAGAGTTGGCCTTCAGGCGATTCAATATCCATCACAACAAAACGTTTCTGAATTGCGTCCACCAAATGATCCCAGTTGAATAGTTGTCGTTGTCTTTGCATCCAACGAAACCACTTTCTTGTTTTGCCGTCCATTCGAAATGAGTCCATAGTCACCCTGTGGTGATCTTTTATCCCATAAAACTCAAAGAAATCCTGTGCTGCCGCAAACCATTCCTTCGGATCCTTACCGGTAGACAAAGTTAACTCTACTGGGACTGGTTTTGGAGCAAAAGGAAACACATCTTCTACACCAGTATGTGCTTTTGTTTTCCCTCGAAGAACAGTGATGTTGCCGGTCACTTTACCCCCACCAGACGTGGTTGGGGATACTCCAAACTGACTAGAAATGAATTGCAGATTACGTGCCATTTCTTCAAGAGTAGTCTATGTAGTAGCATTCCATTGTTTTTGATCCTCTATGAATTTTTAGAGCGATGTCAACAATTGCTCATGGCGGCCGGTGGTATCTTGAAGAGCTTTGATAGAGTCTGAATGGTTTACCATAGTGGTAAAATCAATGAAAGCATCAAATGTTATGTGCTCGAATTAAGAGATAGAAATTCAGAGATAGAGAAGAAGAAAAGAACGATTCAGATTAAGGAAATTGGAAACAATATTCAGATACATTCCATAACCAATTACAACTTCTCTTATTTATATGCCTATCCTCTAGCGAAGGACAAAGTCAATTAAACCCTTGGGTGGTTTCCTCTCCATGCAGCTCCTACGTGGCCCTTGAATCTCCTGGTTTATCGTTGCAGAACTGCCAGTTCCTACATCACTCACTGGAGCAGTGTTCACTGGTTTTTCCATGACATCCTACTTCATGAATTCATTTCTTCAAAGAGCAATATTCAAATAATTATCCCGATCAAACTATATTTTTTAATATAAGAATTGGAGAATATCTCGGAGCCTAAATTTCAGTGTCTTTAAATTCACGTTCGTCTTGTAATAATCTAAAAACATCCAAAACAAGTTCATCTTCTTTACAAAAATATGTAAACTCTCATTATTTTATTTAGGGTAAACTATATTAATAGTCACTCAATTTTTAGGGTGCTTTCACTTATTCACCGAAAATTTAAATTTACATTGCAACCATTAGACTTTTAGTTCACTTTCATTATGTTAAGTATCGTTAGTTGTAATTAAGAAATACTGACGGGACATGTTAAAATATTTTTCCTAAAAACCCCCAAGGTTCCAAATTTGTCGTGACCACCAAGACCTAATTTCTGATGAACGAATCAGGTGCTCAAGGGTGGGAAATATCTGTTTAGCCAGAAGATTAACATAATTTTATTTTAATGGTAACATAATTTGAAAAGTTTTGACTTTTAGTTTTAACTAGGATTTAGTTGGTAATTGAGGAGATTGGAAGGTTTTTTAACGAATTTGAAAAGAAGAAGAAGAAGAAGAGTAGTTTGATGATTTTTTCGACCAGAGAAATCCTTGAACACCAATGAAATGAGACAAGGGTCCCATAGAAACTAAAAACTAAAACTTTTCGAATCGTCATTGTCAGCCATCAAATTAACTTGAAATCGAACTATTCTGGATAAACGGGTCCTTCCCATAGTTGGGATTGACCGACTACTACTCCGTTCGTTGAAAATTTAACCTTGGAGGCGACAACAAATTTGGAACCTTAGGGTTTTTGGGAAGAAGACTTTAAGATGTCACGTCAGTATTTCTTAACGACAGTGGCCGTAATGAAAGTGATTTAAAAGTTTAGTGATTGTAATGTAAATTTTAAAAGTTGAATGACCATAATAAAAGTACCCTAAAAGTTTAGTGGCTATCTATGTGGTTTAACCTTTTATTTGTGCAAGTGAAATCAAATTTAACCTACAAAACAGTATTTTTATTAAAAAAAAAAGTAATAGGTTCATCGACATTTTTCCACAAAGTAAGCTAACCTCTACAAGGGTTTTATTTTTAGACTTCTATAGAATAATAATTCTCTTAAAACATCAAACCTACTAAGGAAAATACCATTAAAATAAATAAATAAATAAAACGCCTCTAAATTCATAGACAGAATAATTTATAAGTCAAAGTTACCCTGAAAATAAAGCCGAAAATAGTTAACACTTGCATTTATAGAGATATAAACTATAAACTTTCACCAAAACATTTTGCCTCTTCTTTTTATGTATACATTTTAAGACTCAACTTGAGCAATGGTAGGTAAAGTTGGAGGACAGTTCAACGCCATTAGAGTATCTGCATGTTTTGAATTTGAAATTTAATTCAATTAATTATAAATTTATTATTAATGAGTTTATAGTTTGAAAGTATTAATAATTATAACACAATTGTTCTGTATTAACATAAATTATAATTGATAATTAAGTTAATTTTTATGGTAATCATAGTGTCTGAAAATTATTTGCTAGTTATGTTTTTTAATAAGTAAATATTTATATTAGGTCAAACCACATTAACTTTTATCTCTTACATATTTCCTTTTTTTGGCTTAAATAAAAAAATAAGAAAAAAAATAAGTGCCTACATTATACCTCTTTTGAACTTTAGGTGCCTAGAGTATATTTTGCTAAAAATAAGTGTCTAAAATTTACACCGTTACAATTTTAGGTGCTTAATAGTTAACTACCATTAAAAAAATATGTTAACCAATCAAAACATGACACGTGGCATGTTTATTTTTTTCAAAATTAAAAATTTAAAACAATTTTTTAGACACAAATTTATTTTTTCATAAGATCTTGAAAAATCTTTGGTCGTCAGACCCAGCCGGTCATTTCTCCTAACACGGTATCGCCGAAAACGACGAACAACGTGCCAGTTAGGCATTCAATTGGCACGTCGTTCGCCGTTTTTAGTAGACATGACAAACTTGACTCGAAACCCGAACCAATTTACCCGACCTGAGACTCGATATAGACCCGAACATGATGGTCTAAATTTGACCCAAAGTCGAACAAAACCAAAATCGACCCGAATTTAGTTAAACTGAAAATCAACCCGAATCAAAATTAACGAAAATGGAAAATAACCGAAATCGAAAGCAACCCGAACCGAAAGCAACCAGAATTTAATTTCCCTAAATACGTATGCTTTATTCTCATTTCGTATTATATTACTAGTTAACAACTACCTCTCATTTAAAAGATCATCTTCGTATATTGACTCAAATTTAAAGTCGACCGATCTGATATTGACCCGACCCGAAAAGTAACTGATCTAATATCGACCCGTCCCAAAAAGTCAACAAATTCGATATAGACCGAATAGAAAAGTCAACCGATCCGATATTGACCCGATCCAAAAATCAACCGATCTGATATTAACCTGACCCGATACCCGGTCCGATCCGAAATAACATAGATCCAAAATAAATTCGAATCAGATCCGATCCAACCTGAATCAAACCAAAACTGAAAATAACTCGAACAGAATATCAACACGACCCAAAGTTACTCGACCCAACTCCGATCCGAACGACCCGATTGCCACCTCTAGTTTTTAGCGACGCCGTGTTGAGAAAAATGACCGGCTAGGTCCGGTGACCAAAAGGGTGTGTTCAGGGGGCGACGGGTAGCAGAAGTAACGACTATTTGAGGGTTTGGGAAATTTTTGGATTTGGGAAATGTTTTGTAAAAATGGGAGAATTTGAGATTTTCTGAAAAATTAAAAAATTACTTTTTCTTCAAAAAATTAAAATTAAACTATTGGCACGTGTCAAACATTGATTGGTTAACAAATTTTTTTAACGGTAGTTAACTACCATGTACTAAAATTGTAACATTGTAAACTTTAAGCACCTATTTTTAGTAAAAAATACTTTAAGCACCTCAAGTCCAAAAGAAGTATAACTTAAGCACTTATTTTTTATTTAAGCAATTTTTTCATCTTGCTTTGATTATTTTTATGCTTATATATTCCTAACAACGATCTATCCCAAAAGAAAACCTTATAATTATTTTAGAGGTCATTAAGATTTAACGGAAAGTCTTAGGAGAAAGTACAATTTAAATACAATATCTAAAATATTTTCAAGAAGTTTTTATATTTTTTAGCAGCATAATATAATATTTTAAGGACTTAAAGGGTATTTTTACTCTTAATTTCGTACCAAATAATCAATTTAGCTCATCCACGAAAAACATACTCAATTTGTCCCTCACACTCGCGAATTACATCAGTTTAATCTTTTGATTTGACGGTTAATGTGTTGATGTGATAGTCCACGTGTGAATGGTGACATGACAACCGGGCAATATTTGATTTTTGCGTAAAATATAGAAATGATCACTAAACTATCCAAAAAATACAAAATGGTCATCAAAATTTCAAAAGTTACATAATGGACACTAAATTTTAGTTTTTTTTTTACAAAATGGTCGCTGAACCGTTAACTGGGTGACATGGCAGTTACGAAATTTTATATAACAACACATTTAATCCTCAATATTTACACATTCAATCAATTTAGACATCAAGAATGAGGGTTAAATTAGGACTAAATTGATTGAATGTGTAAATATGGATGATTAAATGTGTTATTATTCAAATTTTCGTAACTGTCATGTCATTCAATGATCAACAGTTAACGGCTCAATGACCATTTTGTAACAAAAATTAAAGTTTAATACCCATTATGTAACTTTTGAAAGTTTGTGACTATTTTATATTTTTTGGATAGTTTAGAGACCATTTGTGTACTTTACCCTTGATTTTTTAGAGATTTCAAGGGTAAAATTAATTTTTAAAAAGTCTAAGGCCTGAATTATTTTTTATGTGATACTCATATTTTAAAAAAATAAAAATTTAAGATATTAAAATATAAAAAATTATATTACAACATTTCCTTTAGAATTCAATAAGTGATCTCAGTGAGGAAAATGTTGATGAAAGATACGAATTTAAGCAATATTACACGTAATGTGTGTGAATTTTATTAAAGTTAAAAATGTACAACATATTGAAAATGTTAAAAATAATAATAATAATTTCTCTTAAACTACGCACTCTTAATTTTTTAGAACACTTTTCACCTAAAAGTATATTCATCCCTTCCGATTTAATAAATTATTATTTGATATATTAAAATTGAAGTTTTTAATTTTATAAATAGTATTAAAAACTTCATACATCTCATTATCTAATTAATTTAAAATATTTTATGGCACATAATCATTTCTTCAAATTCCAATTAATATTCTATAAAAAGAATATAATATTGGTTTATGGTTACATCAAACAAAAGGTATGTCGTTCAAACAAAAGAATTACAAATGTAGAAAAGTTGTAGAAATAAAATTCAAGCAAAGTAGGGAAAAACATGAAATATTTTAATTGATCATGCATTGATTTGTGTGTTTCAATATTTTATGGTTAAACTATAATATTCTATATAAGCTTTCAATATATAAAATTTTACACATAATAGTTTTTTAATATAATAATTAGTATTTAATCTATTAACCGGCTAATCTGAATCAAATACTTCAAACATTCATTATGAAACAACATTTCAACTTAATTTTTTTCATTCATGAGGTTGGTCTCAGTGGTAAGCAGCTTCATATCGTTTAAGCAGATATTGAGTTCGAGGCGTTGTGTATGCAAAAACAATTCGCTGTAAGACTCACCCACCAAAAACCAGGTGTGCGACACGAGTTGGTCCGAATTAGTCAGGGCAAAGCCCTGGAAACTGGAAGTACATAAAAAAGACTCTAGTGGCTAAGAAACGTTTAATGTTTTTATATGATTTATTTATTTGTTAGTTATACCAAATAATAAGTAAATAAATAGATATATAAGTTTTAAGATATAAAATTTTACACATAATAGTTTTTTTAATATAATAATTAGCATTTAATATATTAATTGACTAATCTTAATCAAATACTACAAACATTTATTATGAAATGACATTTCAACTTAATTTTTTCATTCATGAGGTTGGTCCAAGTGGTAAGCAGCTTGATATCGTTTAAGAAGATCTCGAGCTTGAAGCGTTGTTTATGCAGAAAATTTTCCCTAAAAGACTCACCCACCAAAGCCAAGTGTGCAACACGGGTTGGTCCGAATTAGTCAGGGCAAAGCCTTGGAAACCGAAAGTACATCCAAAAAAAGATTGGCGAGTGGCTAAGAAACTTTTAATGTTTTTATATGATTTATTTATCTGATAGTTATACCAAATAATAAGTAAAGAAATAGATATATAAGTTTTAATATATAAAATTTTACACATAATAGTTTTTTAATATAATATTTGGTATTTAATCTATTAACTGGCATATCTGAATCAAATACTACAAACATTTATTATGAAACGACATTTCAACTTAATTTTTTCATTCATGAGGTTGGTTCAAGTGGTAAGCAGCTTGATATCGTTTAAGAAGATCTCGAGTTTGAGGCATTGTGTATGCAGAAAATTTTCGCTAGAAGACTCACCCACCAAAGCCAGGTGTACGACACGGGTTGGTCCGAATTAGTCAGAGCTAAGCCTTGGAAACCAGAAGTACATCTAAAAAAAGATTGGCTAGTGGCTAAGAAACTTTTAATGTTTTTATATGATTTATTTATTTTTTAGTTATACCAAATAATAAGTAAATAGATAGATATATAAGTTTTGATATATAAAATTTTACACATAATAGTTTTTTTAATATAATAATTGGTATTTAATATGTAACACCCTTGGCCTGGATATCATATTTGGGCCATAAGCCCAAAATCCATACTGTTAAAATGTTTTCCTTTTTCAAGCCCAACATAATAAGTCCAATAAAAACATAAATCCATACATTGAATACATAGTCAAAAACAGATGTTTAAAACAGTATTCACAGAGCTTCACTTACAAGTATTAAAACATTCGACTTAGACCAATTAATATAAAATAAGAGTTACAAAATACATATAGGGTCCTACGAAATACATATCTCATTACATCTAGTATTTGTACTCAACCGCTAGAGTCGATGCTGAAGTCCAAGCCTTGATGGTGCTCCTTCAAGCCTTACGACAACCTACTAACCTGCGAACAGAAACAACGATTCCGAACACTAAGCAAACAAGCTCAGTGGATACACCGCCACTCAACCATGCTTCATGCAAAACATAAATAAAGCAATGCAATAATAATGATATCATGGCAAGATAATAATCGCGCTACCATAACCGCCTAAACACATGGCATCATTTACCTAGCGTTACACAGATAACTATAAAAATGATAAAGTGAGGTCCACGTCCACAAAGCATCGGAATCCTACACGAGTGAGGCCTGTGTCTACATAGCATCAGGATCCTACACTACGAGTAAGGCATGCGTCCACACAGCATCGAGATCCTATAATCAAAGGGATAAGGCTCGCATCCACACAGTATTGGGATCCTACATTATGGAGTCTTCAAGGTGTTGCAACACACTTAGGGTATCCAAAACCCAACAACAAGGGATGACTCGACTATCTAGGTGTCCCATCAGCCTCAATCGATCCGCATAGGATCTTTATGGGTTACTACTTCACACTATTTACCCAACGTTTACCAAGTCATTAGCCATTTATTTCACATACGGGGTTTAAAATCTATGTTTCTCAGTTTTAGTATTCATTTCATACCTTAAAAGACCCCCAGGGCTCTTTACCTTAAATTATAGAACCCCCAAACGCGAACTCAATTTTTTTTGGCAGATTGCCCAGCGAGTATAGATACTCCTACATGGGTATCGGTACACCCCTATAGGTACCGATACTCCTCCATGAGTATCGATACTCAAATTAGACTTGAAAGATCTCAGGCAATAAGCCGTACCAATACGCTAAACCCCCGTATCGATACTCGCTAACAGTACTTATCCATCCCGTACTGATCTCAACCCATACCGGTACCCTTACTCTTGCGTACCGGTACGCGAAGCCTCTTTCAAGCAATGCAACAGTGCGTACCGATATGCCTCAAGCGTACCGGTACACAAAGACGTTACTGGAATTCTAATCGATCAAGGGTTACCGATACACGAGAAGTCGTACCGATACGCCCCTTACAACATGTCTCCCTTTCTACTAAGGCGTACCGATACTCAAATATTCGCACTAGTACGTGCCCAAATTTCAAACTCCGGGTGCGGATTTCACCTAGAAATCCTACTTAAGCCATATTGTTAAGCCCCAAATTACTCTTACAGGTTATGGTGAAGGTATTAGGTGGATTACTACCGATTTTAGACCATAGCAAGATCAATCCCATGATTTACCATTAACAACCACTCAAAGCATAACCAAGCCAAAAACACCAACTCATGCATCAAAGCTTAATTTCATGATTTCCAAGAAACTATAGGAGTTAGTAGTGTACTAACCTTGATTCCACAGCTGAGAATGAAGCCCTTAATCACAGCTTCAAGCCTTGCTCTTCCCTTGCTCCTTCGAAGACTTTCCAACCTCTTTCACTACAAGATATGTTACCAAACGTGTTACCACCTCATAGGGAGAATTAAGGGAGTCAATACACAAACATTTACAAGAATAAAGCCCCTAAACACCCATTCTCGTTCTCCCTCATCAACCCCCACCAAAACACACTCTTCCACCAAAACTAACCATCCTTACCTTGATTGATAGATCTCCCAAAGCTGAACAACTTTCCCTTGAACAGAAATCCGAGATTTCCAACATAAACCCTCAAAATTCAACCTTTAAATATGGTGTTTTTAAGAGAGAGAGAGTTTGGAAATGAGAGAAAGGTTATAATAAAGTTGGGTGATCTCACCCCTGCCCAAATGCAGAAAATCAGCTTCCCACTTTTTTCCACTCTTCAAAAATGAGCTGTTACCAATTTACCCCTCTCTACTCTCCTCCAACCAACCCAACAACTACAAGCCCACACACAAGATAGCCCAATGGCTCACTTAAGCCCAAAAACACGACCCGAATATGAGGCTCATGCCTCGATCAAACTCGACCCTCGGATTTCCCGAATCCAGGTCGTTACATAATCTATTAACTGACTAATCTGAATCAAATACTACAAACTGTAGCGATGTTTTTTCTCGCTAAAAAAGATATGGTTTTATTTGTTTTTTTTGGAAAATATTTTATTCCGCGTGGAGTTTTAGAAAACCCGCATTTTATTTAAAATTGGAGTCGCCACCGGCCACTTAGGTAGGCCGAACACCATAAAAAACCAGAGATTTAAAATTGATGGGTTCGGGAGTCGGTTACGGATGAGGAAGGATTAGCACCCCCACACCGCCCAAAATTGGTACTTTAATAATTACCGTTTTATTAATATTAAATTTTCCGGATTAAAGTGACGATTAAATTAAAATTTTGATTATAAGTACGAGTAAATTTTAAAGGCCCCGTTATTCGAGAGTAAACGTCCAACCACTATCACTACGCCTGATATTGGCCCCGTTTACGCTCGAATAAAAGGGCACTGCATTGACAAAATATATGTTCGTTATGCAAAGTTAAAAAACATGGCAAATATAAATAAATACACTGTGATAAAAATATGAATAAATACTAACATAATAAATACTAATATAACATAAATAAAATCTTGATCTAAAACATACATACATAACTATTAATTTAACACATAAATAAAAACATATCTAACATAAATTAGATACTAGTCTAAAACATACATACATAAATATTAATCTAACTTATAAATAAAAACATATCTAACATAAATAAAATACTAATCTAAATATATACATACATAAATATTAATCTAACTTATAAATAAAAACATATCTAACATAAATAAAATACTAGTCTAAAATATAAATTTAAAGCATACTAATCTAAAACATAGATAAACATACGAATTAAAAACACAATTTTAAATTAACTACTACTTCATTAAAATATAAAAATTACAACATAAATAAAAAGAAAAAAAAATATACCTAACTAGGAGTTCGAACGATTTAACCCCGATTGGACCCCACCGAGATCTACCACGACCTCTCCAAAAATATTAACTAGATCGGACCTAAAATAGGACCCCGATCGAACCGGTTAGGACCAAGGATATTACCCCGGTCTGGGCTAGCGAATTGGCATGCCCCCGATTCAAATTGTCGCTTGCAATTTTCCAATTGCAATTGCCAACGCCATTTGCTTCTTTGCTTGTTTGCCTATTTATAGAGGGGAGGAGGGTGGTGACGTGGAGCCTTGTGCTTCACCCCTCCCTCTTTTTTATTATTAAATTCTTTTTTTTTTTTTTTTTTTTTATTAATTTTATTATTATTATTATTTTTATATATTATTACAATAATACTAAAAATACTAAAAACCCGTACAAAAATGAGTGATTCTGATTTGCCCCTCTTTGCTTGTTCTTGTGAAACGAGAACAAAGCAAAGATCAAAAGCACTCATTTTGTTTTTATCCGCTAAACTTCTCTCCTTTTGACGTGTCTTCTTTCTTGGTAGAGATCTTCATTCTCTTCAACATGCATGTCTTCTTTCTTGTTTTGGTTGATCCACCTTGTCACTCTCGGGAAGTAAAGCCTTCAAAATGGGGGTTGTTTGTTGGGGAAGCCAAACCGAGTTCTTCTTGCTACATTATTGGTAATAAGCTAATACCTAAAGAGAGTTCGACCCAGCTGCAACACCGACGAAGAGACAGGGTCTACAAAATTCGATCCAGCTGCAACACTGACGAGGAAGCAAGACCGATAGGTGAAAGTTCGATGTCCGATCCGGCTACAACTCGATTTAAGAGGCAAGATCAGAAAACTGACAATTTTTCTCTTTTTTTCTCTCTCTCTCTTTTTTTGTTTCCTTTTTCTCTGTTTTTCATATTTTTTCATATTTTTTCTTTTTTTCTTTTTTTCTTTTTTTTTTGTTTTTTCATATTTTTTCTTTTTCTTCTTTTTTCTATTTTTCTTTAAAACTTGAAAGTTGGTGAATTTTGACCAAGCTACAACACCGACGAAGAGGCATGGTCTAAGGTTAGTAATGTTGATCCAGCTACAACACCGACGAAGAGGCAGAATCAAGAGTTAGTGAATTTGGTCTAGTTACAACACCAACGAAGAGGCAAGACCATAAGTTAGTGAATTAGGTTCAGCTACAACACCGACGAAGAGGCAGAACCGAAAGTTAGATTTGACCAAGCTACAACACCGACGAAGAGGCAAGGTCTGAAGATTTGATCCAGCTACGACACCGACGAAGAGGCAAGATCGGATAGTTGTTCCTTTTTTGTGATCAAGCTACGACTCTGACGAAGAGGCATGATCAGAATTTGGTTGAAAGCTCATTTTTTCATTTTTTTCATTTTTTGTTTTTTTCATTTTCATTTTTTCATTTTTTTTATTTTTTCCTTCTTTTTCCTTTTTTCTTTTTTTCTTCTCTTTTTTCTTTTTTCTTTCTTTTTTCTCTTTTTTTTGAGATACAACATTGATATAACTAGAAAGTTAGTAAATTTTGACCAAGCTACAACACCGACGAAGAGGCATGGTCTGAAGATTTGATCCAGCTACAACACCGACGAAGAGGCAGGATCAAGAGTTAGTGAATTTGGTCTAGCTACAACACCGACGAGGAGGCAGAACCGGCAGTTAAATTTGACCAAGCTACAACATCGACGAGGAGGCAAGGTCCGGGGATTTGATCCAGCTACGACACCGACGAAGAGGCAGGATCAGATAGTTTTCTTCTTCTTATTTTTTCTTCATTTTTCCTTTTTTCATTTCTTTTCTTTTCTTCTTCTTTTCAATTTTCTTTTTTTTTTTGATTTTTTTCTTCTTTTTCCTTTTTTTTTGTTTTTTTTTGTTTTTTTTGTTTTTTCTTCTTTTTTTTGGATTGATTTTTTAGCTACAATTATAATAAAAGGTAAACTCCGAGTAAAATTTAAGTCTAGCTGCAACACTGTCGACGAGGCAAGACCTGGATAGGATTTGATCTGCTACACCACTGCCGGAGAGACTAAATCAGCAAAAAGTGAGATTCATTACACCACCGGCGGAGAGATAGGATCTGGATGGAAATTTTGATCTGCAACACCACCGACGGAGGCAAGATCTTCATTAAGTTGGCGTACCACCACCGACGAAGGCACGATTTACAAGATGTTGGGTGACTGCGCCACTGACAGCGAGATAATAATAATTTTTTTGGAAAAATTTTGCCCGGCTTTTCTATCGACAGAGGGCAAGATCTGGAATGTTGGCGTCCGTCACACCATCGTTGGAGAAATCAAATCCTACAAAAGAAAACATTGGTCAGTATTTGTCAAAGATTTTGTCGCTGATACCTTTTATTTTAGGTGTTTCCATCTTCTTCGTGTTTGACCTCCTTCAAGACTAGGGTTGGCCTTCTTGTCATTGCCCCCATGTCGAGGGTACTCGGTCTTTTTCCTATACCTGTTATGTACAAGCAAGATTGCATGGATGTATCTAATTTTATGTCTAAATGCATGTGTCTACCCTAAATGTATGGTGATTTTGGTGTATGCACTTAATCTAAATGTATGACGTTTGCAACAATGGTTTAATGCAAGATGAATGCAATCTAAATGCATGAATGTGATATGATTTTTTTCCTCAAAGGGATGCCCCTGACTCCTCACTGGTCCCGTCAGGATCTTGGTTTTTTTGTATGTGACGGTGCCCCAACCTCAACTTGGGTTCGATTAGTCATCTAGGTGCATGCCCCAACATTTTATTCATCCCTATGCCATCGTCTGAAACTGTTCTTGAATTTGACACTTTGAGTGTGGATTCTGTTGCCCCCTAGGTTGGGTTTATAAATTGTGTTGGTTCATGGTAGCTTATTATTTTTGATTGGGTGCAATTTTACAGACTGTGGTTAATGTAGACATTTCAGGGGTGCAAGGGTTTGACTCAGTAATGAAGGCTGGACCTTGGCAAAGAATGCCCCTGGACTTGGACCTTGTTAGAGGCACACTATTTGTAAAAGATGTGGGGTGCTTTTGGACATGCCCCAAGATCAAACTTTTGTAAGAGGCTTTGTAAGGTGCTAGATCGACCATCTTTGTTGTATTTAATGGGGCAACCTGAGGACCAGTTTTCTTATTCTGAAAATGAATGCATGCAAAATGTGTCCTAAATCGATGTAATGCAAAATTAAGATTGTGATGATGTTGTGCAATGATGCAGGTGAACTCAGTGCAATGAGAATAAAACGAGACGAGTTAGTACCAAATAAAATGATTAAATAAAACAAATGATAAATATAACAAAAATAGAGTAATAAAAACTGTACATAAACAAGAAACAAGGCACCAGAGCCTAAATAGGGTGACCACTAATCGGACAGAGTTTCACATGGCTCTAAAGGGTTGGCTCCTACGGGTCACTATATGCAATTTTGGTGCTAAGAGGTACCCGGATTGTCCTCGCTGTCCTCTACTAAGAGTAGCAAGGCCCCCGGTCATCACCCATTATAGGCTCCTTTCAACCGGGTTCAATTCAGGGGGACCCATTCGCTTATACCCATACGAAGGAACGATATCCTCACGAAAGTATAAGGTACTCGAGCCTCGAAGGTACTTGCTAGGCCCATACGGGAGAACGATATCTCCACGAAAGCATTACCATTTTCCCCCCACTTAAAAAACGGGTTTATATGCCATATTTTAAATGCGTTAAAATAAACGCGCACTTATAACCGAATGTTACTTTAATAGTCACTTTAATCCGGAATTTTCGATATTAATAAAGCGGTAATTATTTGAAAAAAGCTCGACTCTCATTTGTTTTTGAAAAAACAAAAAATATCCCCAGCGGAGTCGCCATCTGTAGCGATGTTTTTCTCGCTAAAAAAGATATGGTTTTATTTGTTTTTTTTGGAAAATATTTTATTCCGCGTGGAGTTTTAGAAAACCCGCATTTTATTTAAAATTGGAGTCGCCACCGGCCACTTAGGTAGGCCGAACACCATAAAAAACCAGAGATTTAAAATTGATGGGTTCGGGAGTCGGTTACGGATGGGGAAGGATTAGCACCCCCACACCGCCCAAAATTGGTACTTTAATAATTATCGCTTTATTAATATTAAATTTTCCGGATTGAAGTGACGATTAAATTAAAATTTTGATTATAAGTACGAGTAAATTTTAAAGGCCCCGTTATTCGAGAGTAAACGTCCAACCACTATCACTACGCCTGATACTGGCCCCGTTTACGCTCGAATAAAAGGGCACCGCATTGACAAAATATATGTTCGTTATGCAAAGTTAAAAAACATGGCAAATATAAATAAATACACTGTGATAAAAATATGAATAAATACTAACATAATAAATACTAATATAACATAAATAAAATACTGATCTAAAACATACATACATAACTATTAATTTAACACATAAATAAAAACATATCTAACATAAATTAGATACTAGTCTAAAACATACATACATAAATATTAATCTAACTTATAAATAAAAACATATCTAACATAAATAAAATACTAATCTAAATATATACATACATAAATATTAATCTAACTTATAAATAAAAACATATCTAACATAAATAAAATACTAGTCTAAAATATAAATTTAAAGCATACTAATCTAAAACATAGATAAACATACGAATTAAAAACACAATTTTAAATTAACTACTACTTCATTAAAATATAAAAATTACAACATAAATAAAAAGGAAAAAAAATACCTAACTAGGAGTTCGAACGACGAACCCCGACTGGACCCCACCGAGATCTACCACGACCTCTCCAAAAATATTAACTAGATCGGACCTAAAATAGAACCCCGATCGAACCGGTTAGGACCGAGGATATTACCCCGGTCCTGGGCTAGCCGAATTGGCATGCCCCCGATTCAAATTGCTGCTTGCAATTTTCCAATTGCAATTGCCATTGCCATTTGCTTCTTTGCTTGCTGCCTATTTATAGAGGGGAGGAGGGTGACGTGGAGCCTTGTGCTCCACTCCCCTCCCCTTTTTTATTATTAAATTCTTTTTTTTTTGCTTTTTTTATTAATTTTATTATTATTATTATTTTTATATATTATTACAATAATACTAAAAATACTAAAAATCCGTACAAAAATGAGTGATTACACAAACATTCATTATGAAAAAACATTTCAACTTAATTTTTTTATTCATGAGGTTGGTCAAAGTGGTAAGCAACTTGGTATTGTTTAAGCAAATTTCGAGTTCAAGGCGTTGTGTATGCAAAGAATTTTCTCTAGAAGACTTACCCACCAAAGTCAGGTGTGCAACACGGATTGGTCCAGATTAGTCAGGGCAAAGCCCTGAAAACCAGAAGTACATCCAAAAAAAGACTGGCTAGCGGCTAAGAAACTTTTAATGTTTTTATATGATTTATTTATTTGTTATATACCAAATATTAAGTAAAGAAATAGATATATAACTTTTAATATATAAAATTTTACACATAATAGTTTTTAATATAATAATTAGTATTTAATTTATTAACTGACTAATCTGAATCAAATACTACAAACATTCATTAATAAACGACATTTCAACTTAATTTTTTTCATTTATGAGGTTGGTCTAAGTGGTAAGCAGTTTGATATCGTTTAAGCGGATCTCGAGTTCGAGGCGTTGTGTATGCAGAAAATTTTCGCTAGAAGACTCACCCACTAAAACTAGGTGTGCAACACGAGTTGATCCGGATTAGTCAAGCCAAAGCTCTAGAAACCTAATGTACATCCCAAAAAAAAAAGACTGGCTAGTGGCTAAGAAACTTTTAATGTTTTTATATGATTTATTTATTTGTTAGTTATACCAAATAATAAGTAAAGAAATAGGTAGAAACATTATACTTACTTTTTACCATATCATTAAATCTAGGTTACCTAACCATTTAAGCACAATACAATGTTAAGCAATATATAAGAATTTTTATGGATTTTGAAAATAGCTTATATTTGATGCATGATATTTTACGGTTTATATGTCTACTGGATTACGAGAAACACGCTACGTCGATGGTTAAAAAACATGGGTAAAAAATATTTTTAATATATATATATATATAAATAAAAAATACTGTTAATATTTTGAAGTGATTTTTTTACTTTAGGGTTATGTCAGTTTTTAATTGTGTTGGTTCAAATGACATCAAACCTATACCTTTATAGTTGCATTATTTATATGCTGATTAATGCAGTCTCATTAAAAATAATATAAATGATTTTTTAATAAGTTATATTGTTTGCTCCATGGCCACCACATTATTCCCCAAACAAAAAATAAAATTTATAAATATCAAAATGTCAATATTTGATTGAACATTGTATTTTTTTTCCTCTTAAAATATATAAATACTTTTATTGATTTTTGTGAATCAAACTAATTTAACTTTGCTTATTAATTTATTCAAATCATTAAATTTAAAAATAATATTGATTAAACTATGGATTTTAATTATATACAAAACATATTTAAAAAATTATTAACATAATACTTTAAAAAATAAAAATTCATTTTACTAAAGAACAGTAATAATTGAAAAAGAATGATATTTTTATTTTCTTTGAACAAATAAGGATTGATACTTTGACCAGTTGCTTTCTTTCCATCACTGTCCTTTTCTCTGTTTCTCAGACACACAAAAGTCATTCCCACGCGGACACGCCATGATCTCATCTTTTTTTTGAGTGAATCCACAAGCAGCAGATTAGATGAACCAAATATCTCTTTAATTTCCCTTTAATCTAACCAAAAAAATGTTTATAAAAAAGCCGACTTTTCCTTCACCCTTACAAGGCTAAAAGCCAAAACATTGAACTTTGATTTCACATCTCTTCTTCCGCCATTGATATTCCCTCAGCTTTCATGATCTTTTGTTCAAAGCCAAAGCAAGCAGATTAGAGCTTTCAAGAAAACATATTTCTGGCTACTTTCTGAAATAGCGTTTCTTCCAGAAGATCATATTATTATTACCTCATGCTTGGCTTTGTGTTCTGTTTTTTTCTTTATAGTATGGTGAAGTAAGCAAAATAATCTATTGTCCGAAACAATCTTTGTCCTTTTCTTTTACGTCTTTTGCTTCTTGGTCTTTTTTTCCTTCATGGGTTCCGGTAATAGTGGTAGTTTGCAATCTTCAAGTGGTGGCAGTGAAGAGTATGATTCACGCGTTGAGTCAATCTCAGCTTTTTTGAACCATATCGGTCATGGACATGATCCTTTGGGTATCCAACCACCGCTGCCGCCGCCGCTGCCGAGCCACTCTTCGTCGACTATGTTCGACCCTTTATCATACTTGGATCATCCTTTATCGAGATCACTGCAAATTTCAACAACGGCGAATCCGAGCTCGGTCCTTGATGTGAGTTGGTCCAAAAATCTAAGATCTGAGCCCGATTGCACCGATCTTAGTGGGTACATGGCTTCTTCCTCGGCGGCACCCACGTTTCAACAGCTGTTCACCAACCAACAAGCACAAAGTAGAGCCACTTTTCAGTTGTTGCAGCAGGTTCCACTAGGACCGGAAAGTTCGAACCAAATCTCAGTTTCCGCCACAAATGGCGGCCAAGACAACAACAAGAGCAGTACGGTGCGTAATCCAAAGAAGAGATCCAGAGCTTCTAGGCGTGCACCAACGACTGTTTTGACAACAGATACCACCAATTTCCGAGCCATGGTTCAGGAGTTCACCGGGATCCCCGCACCACCGTTCGCCTCCTCACCTTTTCCGAGAACCAGGCTCGATCTCTTCAGTTCACCATCTTCCACTTTGAGATCAACCCATTTAGACCCTTCACCAGCTCCTCATTATCTTTTAAGACCGTTTGCTCAAAAATTCACCCCTCCACCATTTCTTAGCTCATCAATGGCTGACGCTACAGTTTCTAATCCTAGTACTAACAACAACAACAACAACACTAGTTCTAGTTCAACTTCCATTGACTACCAACTACCGACCGAGTTAGGCCATTTAAAGCAGCCTCAGAATCTACTCAACATCAACATGCAAAACCCAATTCTTAACTTTCAATCTCTCCTTCAAACCCCTCCGAAATACCCCCTTTCCGGTTCAAACATTGCCGGGACAAAGTCACACGAGTCCTTGGATGTTCCACCGAATGTGTCGTTTCTCAAAATGGGTGGTTTAGAAGAGTTTGGTTTGAGCCAGGGGCATGTCCATACCAGCCTCACCGGGCTTCAAAACATGGTATTTTCACATCAACATGATCAGAGTCTCCTAAGGTCCATCAATGGCGGCTACGACGGTAACGAATCGAATGGGAAAGCGAGCAACTTGTCGTCGTCTTCGGCAGTTTTTCGCGCCGATAAAGGGCCGGAGCATGTGGGTTCCAGAAGTGAAGGTATGGTAGAATCATGGATATGTTCTTCAGATTAGGAATATCTGATTTCACAACAAAGAAAAAAGCTTTCATAACTGAGAAAATCTGAACAAAGAATATCAAGGAAATGGTGGTGAATATTTACCACAATGATGCATGAATATTAACCATGAAATAGTTAAAGTTCAACCGTATTGTATGATCTTTAAGGTTCAACCCTTTCCTTTTGAATTTAATTATATGGATTTGTCCTTGAAAGAAAACATTATATGGATATGTAAATAATAGTTTTATTGATATCAATTTAATAGGTACTAATTAGCCTTATGCTTTTTATTATAAATGAAAAATGGAAAATTTTGAGAGAGATATATAAATGAAACACTGAAATAATATATATTTTATTATTTGGGTTTTGAAATTGATGGCTATTTTAAGGAATGTAAATCGAATAACGAAACCATGGAAATCCGTGCTCTTTCTCTTTGTAAAATCCTTAAACCCTAAGAATTTACTGTAAGAAATCTGATGAAATTGTTTTGTCTGTTTTTTTAATGAATTTAAAATTGAAAGAATATTCTAACAAATATTTTATTTTTGTTTGAAAAGTAATTTATATTATCCCTAGAACTAGAAGGAGTGACTAGCGGCGAGATTTGGGGAATTCTCTAGTCGCCCCAACATCAGTTTCAAATTGTCATCAAATATCTCCTTCCTCTTTCGGTTTGTGCTTCATTAATATATTATATTAGATTTTTTAAATTTAACATTTTTATGTATTAAGTATAATGCTAATGCTAGTTATAATAATATAAACTATAATCAAATAATTATAGTAAAAATTAATCATTATAAAAATAACGTAACTAATAGTCGGATTAGACTCATATAATGAGACATAAATCAAAATAAAATCTCAGTTAATATAATCTACACATGTACGTTGTGACCTGAATATAAGATATCAATATTTTCATAACCATTTAACGAATATCTTATCGATTATTATACTATGTTTTTAGTTACAACTTATAATAAGAAACTTAAACTGATAAATCAAAATGTATTTAGTATATGAACTCGATATAAGTGGTTTCAATGAAAAAGAAGATGATGTTTATCATATAAAACTCGAGTTCAAACCACTTTGTCTGCAAAATGTGTATGCATTGTCAAAAGGTTAAGAATATGTATGAATAGATAATACTTTATAATAATTTTAAGACTATTAATAAATATTTAGTATAAATTCTTTTAAAGAAATAGTGTATTAGACTATTTTTTTTACCAAATATTAGACTATTTTAAATAGAATATGAAATGACGCAAAAATATTATAAAAAGACAGTTTCCCGCCCAGGGGTTACAATCGTGACATGCAAATCCCACAAAAAGTTTTACCCAAACTTTTTTTTTATAAAAAAAAGCAAGTAAATCGGAGAACTGATTAGCATTGTCACAAAGTGTGGGGGAAACATGATTGCATGAAAGGGTGTTATATCTAAAAAGTTGGTAATCTTTTTCAAGTTTTGATTGAAATATGATTTTTTTTTTTTTTACTTTAAAGAATACAAACTTTCACACTAATGGTTTAAATTTTGAACGGTGAGAAGGGTGTTTTGGTTTCAAATTTTTTTAATCTTTTTGATAGCATCATTATCGTCATCAATTGATTAATTAATTATTATTAATAATTTTTAAACACCAATTTTTTTAGTATGATAGTATTTGAGGTCTTTTTTAGTTTAAATATTAGTCAAATAAAGCGTTTGTCCCTCTCAGTTTTAGATTTAAAGGCTTAATAGTCAATTGACTCTTTCAATCTTTAATTCTAGCTTCGTCCCTGACGTCGGGAATGACAAAAACTCAAACAAATGGACAATTTTGCTCGGTACAAATTGTATAGGAACTAGTTTATCCATTTTCAATAGAGGGACCAAAATGTAATCTACCGCCTAATACATGGACTGTTGTGGTACTTTCACCTCTTTATAGTAATCCGCTTTTTTTCCATATTAGGAGCAACTAAATCGGAATGTTTGCTTGAGCAATCTTTCTATATTAAAGTTCCAAATCAACTGAGAGGAATGATGAAAGAAAGATGCAGCAATCCAAGGGTGTAGTTTGGGAAGTTGGAAGTCCTTATTAGTGCTACATAGGGTGCTTATCGAGCGAGTCGATCGCGAGTTGAGTAGTGCTCGACTCGTGTTTGTTAAAAAAATTTGTTATTCGACTCGACCCATTGCTCGTTAAGCTCGATAAAATTTTGCTCGACTCGTGCTCGTTAAAAATTTCCTTGCTCGACTCAACTCGTTGCTCGTTAAGCTTGCCAAAATTTTTACCTTGTTTTTTTAAAATATAAGAAAGTCTAGTGATACTATTAGAGCATAATATAAATATAGAAATTCAGAAGAAAAAAATGTGAGGTATGAGGAGAACGAACCTGCCATGACCTAGTTAGAAATGAAATTGATATTCGAGTGTGAGACTCTTTTTAGTTTCTCAACAATCTTCGATGAACAACAAAAGAGATGATGCCTTAAGAATTTCAAAGTTTTAACTTTAAATAGTATTTTTTATATGGGAAGTGGAAATAAAAGACTTTTTATCTTTTCCGCTTTATACATAAAGTAATAAAAAAGAAAAAAAAGTGAAAGACTTTAATAAAAAAGGAAAAGATTCATTATTATAATTTAATTTTTTATTAATACAAATTAAAATTTTTAATTACGAGGAAATACAAATATTTTAGAAATTTGAAACCAAAATTTTATGGCAATTCACTAGACTTTTGTAAAGTTTTCACTTAGTATTTAAACTTCTTGAAACATAATTTTGTAAGGTAGCCACTAAAAAATCATAAAAGACTATAAAAAAATAACAAGCTGCTCACGAACTTATCGAGTCGAGTTGAGCTTTGCTCGACCTGACTCGCTAAGATCTCGAGTCGAGTGTTAACCGAGTTTTGACCGAGTCGAGCTTGAGTTGTTTGCGAGCTGCTCAACTCAATAAGCACCCCTAGTGCTACACTTTTGGTTGTGGTCTCATGACTTGTGGGAAATTAAATTAGCATATCATAATCAAGGAGGTTGATTCAAGTGATAAGTAGTTTGGTATAGCTTAAGCAAGTTTCGAGTTCGAGATCTTGTGTATGCAGAAAATTCTCGTTGAGAGACTCACCTATTAAAATCAGATATGTGATGCAAGTCGATTCGGATTGATCAAGACCAAACCCAGGAGAACTACCTGGAAAAAAAAAGTTTATCGTAAGCTGGGATTGGCAAGGATTGCGTATGCTCTCTTTGCACCAACATGTTTTATAGTTTTCATAAAAAATGAATAACTTGATTTATAATTTTAATTTTATAATTAAATAATGGTACAAGAAAATTAATGTTGGTCGATCAGACTAGCTTTGCATCCGTGGTTTTTGCCATTAAAAAATAATGTACTGGTTGGTTATCTGTCTCATGTAATCAATTTTTAATTAATATATAAACATATGTATTATCAGTAAATCAAATATAAATTATAAAATTTAAGCTAATTAAACTAAGAAAAATACTTTGATACATAAGCTTGTTAGTTTGCACAAGTCTTTTAATTTTAGGGTTTAGAGATTTAGGTTGTAGGTTAGGGTTTATGGGTTTAGGTTATAGGATAGAATTTAAGGTTTATGGTTAGAATTTAGGGTTTAAAAGGTTTAGGTTTTAGGGTGTTAGGGCTAGAGATTTAAGTTTTAGAATTTATAGCCTAAATATGAAGGGTTGTGTAATTTTTTTTTACACCGCTTGTGTATCAAAATATAAACCTTAAACTAATCATACATTTAAAGCTGGATATTTTCTTATTTGTGTTTTCATATTACTTAGTATTTCTTTTTTATTAAGTAGAGATACTAGTTCCCAAAATAAATGTCGAGATTTATGTTCATATATAATAAAACATGGTGAGTATATTCTTGATCATTTAGCCAATTAATTGATCTCTATTTGATATTGCTATATAAATAAAGGATGATATGGACATTAATGTGAAGCAATCGAAATAATTAATTAATTAACGATACAACTTTTTATATAAAAATATATATTAATGCTACATAGTTCATAGTTAAGTAATGCGATCAGAAAGCCGGATTATCATTATATTATTCTTTTAATTAATAATGATTTCTTTTTATTAAAAATTAATTATTTTTTTTGAAACAGTATTAGAAATTAATTATAAAATATATGTTTTGACAATTTAAAAATTAGACGTAGGTTGTTTTAGGTTCGGTGGATAGAACTGAATTAAGCCTCCAACACGTAAACCTTGTGTTATTTGAATATGATTAACTTATTCATCTCTTTCTCCTTTCTTTATTGCCCTTTTACTCGTTTTGGCATGAATCTTATAGAGATTAATTGCATTTTGTTTTTCTCTTAGAGATTTTAGTGTATTTTTTTCATTCAATGAATACGTAAATAAATAAATAAATAATACTACGAGGTTTTAATTTAAATATAATGTTTTTCCAATATAAAAAACACATTTTTTTATTAAGTAATGTCAATGGCGGATCTACATAAATACTATTTGTCTTTGATTTTTTTAACTTTTATCAATTAATATTTTTTTAGTATTTATAACTTGTGTCTATTTTAAAGTTTTATGTGTATCCATCCTCAAATATACTTCTGGGTCCGCCACTAAATAATGTTACATAATATTTTTAATACAAATATCGAAATTCAAACCTGCACAAGTGATAAAATAGATGAACATCTATGACCAATTAGTGGAGAAATTATATCATAGGCTCTGCTCACCACGTCATCCATAGTCCAAACCAATAAAAAGATCAATTTCATTAAATTTTTCCATGTCATTTTTTTACTAAGTGAATCTTCACTCGGATTTACTGTAAATTAAATTAAAAATAACTTTTTACCAATTGTAGATTCACTTGGTAAAAAGATGACATGAAAAAATTTAATGAAATGAATATTTTTATTAGTTAGGACTATGAATAACGTGACGAGCCGGGTTTATGATATAATTTCTCCAATTAGTGGGTCTATAAAAATATTAAATCTATTTAAACTCATAATATCCTTAAAAATGAATAAATAAATAATGGGTTTTTTAATTCAAATAAATAAGTAAAGGTTCCTTCGGAGGCAGGGGAATGCCAGCATAGATAATCACTGTGAAGATGCCATGTAGAGCATTAGGACAAAATAAACGTTGAAAAACAAAAGGAGTTAATTGCCAATGTCAACTCTTTTTTCCCGACAATAATAAATTAAAAACAAATAGAAAAATGAGAATTACTTTCCTAAAAAAATAACATGTAAATGTTTTGATAATAAAAACATGATTAGACATCTTAAATCGAATTAAATTATTATAAACGAATTAAAAATAAAGAAAATGGATTTAATTAAATCAATTTCAACTCTAGGATTTGTAGTACTCCCTTTGTCCCGCTCAATATGTTTTTTTTTTTGTGTTTTGAAATTGTTCCACTTAAAATGTCTTATTGAAAAAATCAACAACTTTTATAAAACACATTTCCCTTTATACATTTTTTTTAGTTTCCCAACAAAACAAAATTTAACTTTTTAAGGATAAAATTATCGTTTCAATTATTCTACATCATATTTCTTACACAAACTTTTTCTTCTTAAAATTATGTGAAAAATTAACAATAAATAAAACAAAATAAGACAGATGAAGTATATTTTATGGAGTCAAATTTTAACTTTTTCGTATTTTATCCTTTAGTGTGTACATTTTTCACATTATTACTCATTGCCCCTCTGTCCTATAGTGGGGCAGAGGTGATTTTCATGAAGGCCTCATTTGTCTGCCACTATTTATTTTTCAACTGTGAAAAAACACTGGTATAAAAAGTAGTAAAATCTTCTTCTTCACACTTTTCAATTTAATGCAAATGCTTTTTATACTCACATGAGAGAACAAATTTTAGTATTTGATTGTCATTTAATTATGGTTTAATAAGCAAACGAGTGTTGATGGGATTATAACTTTGATATTTAGGGTTTGAGTTTCATCGTACGTAAATATTATATTAAATTTTAAATTTAAATTTGATCTAATTTAAATTAGGTTTAATCTTATTTAAATATATATTTATTATTAGTATGATTTTGCTAACTTTTGTGATAGTTACTTATATATATACATTATTTATCTTACTTCTAATTAAAAAAATTATGGATTTGATAAATCCAAGATTTAATACTTTTTTGTACCATATATTTATAAGTAGTTATCTGATTGATTTAAGCATTTATTGACAAGGTGAATCTCATGATTTATAAATGTTTTCTTTTCTTTTATAAATGATACCTCTTTATATTAAAAATGAACTAACTATTAATTGGGTTGGTGGCAGGGGTGATAACGAGCCGAGCCAAGTCCGAGCCTAGACTGGCTTGGCTCGAAGCTCATCGAGCTCGAAATTTAGGCTCAAGATTGATTTCGAATTGGACAGCTTGAGCTCGGCTCGTTGCTTTCCTCAAATATTTTAAATATTTTTATCAAAGTTTTGAAAAATAACATGAGAAAACATGTATGGAAAAAGATAATATTTTTTTTGAAGTCCACAAGTAACCATAGTACATTTTCTAAATTATACGAGTCCACAAGGAGAAAGGGATTTAAAGTATTTAATCATGATAACAAGTTAACATTACATAAACATACAAGTGTATATGAAGTGTGTTTGTGTATATATATATATGGTTAGGATCCACTTACACTATGTAAAACTCAATTATTTTTACACTCTTTTTGGACCGTCGGAGGAGAGTAATAAATGGCTAAGATTATTTTTTTTTCAAGTGATAATCTTCAAATTTTCTACTGTTAATATCAACCATCCATCTACCTTCATCCAGTGGTCCAAAAATGTATAAAACTTTCAAATTTTACATAATGTAAGAGGATCCTATATATATAGTTATTTCGAGCCTGTTCACGAGCATTTCAAGCTGAGCTTGGGTTGGCTCAGCTTGGCTTATTAAAGTCTCGAGCCGAGCACAAGCTCGAGTTGAGCTTTGATCGAGCCGAGCTCAAGTAGCTTGCGAGCCGGTTAGGCTCATAATTACACCTCGTTGGTGGAACTAGACATTAGGTCTCTTAAATAAGGGTAGAGATTCAAATCTTAATGTTTTGAACGGAGAAAATTAGATTGAAAAGACTGTCCCGTAATAAACTTATACAATATCTGATCCAGATTAATCATCCGATGAGTTGAATATAGATGATTATATTGAAAAAATCAATGGATGATAATGTGATAATTATTCATAAGAAGCCATTCATTATTCTATACTAAATAGATCCAAAAGTGCAATCAAAATTCAATCGTTAATCTCTTTAAATATCATCAATAACTTTCTCTTTTTTCATATTATTGAGATTTTGATGCTTTCATTTTTTAACTTATTTTTGATGTGATAATGTTTTGTTTCCCCTTTTTCTCCTTTACCCACTTTCATTTAAAATCCCTCCTTTCTTTTCACAAAAGTTTACCACTATGTTTTTTTTTCCTTTTGTTGTTGTATTAATATATATATATATATATATATGTAAAGTTTAATAGTTGACTCTTGTGTTTAAGGATTAGAAATTAGAGTTTAGGGTTTGTTTTTAATAGGGTTGTTTTGTGAAATTATATAAACACCCATTGTTAATTGTGATTAAAATATTAGTCACTTTATACCAATAAAAATTCCCAAAAAATAGGGAAAAACACATACACACAAAATGGGAAGCAGCATGCAAGTGAGCTGTGAAGCTCAAACACAAATTGTCTAAAAAAACGTGTGCGAATGGATTGGATTGTCTCCTCACAACAATGCTCTTATTTGACATTTGATAAAAGTGCAAGAACAAGAGACAAAAAGGGTGGGATTAGTGGGGGTTGCCCTAACAAGGATCAACCATCAAAAGACAAATCTTTTCTTTCCTTTTTAGCTTTTGTACACCTCACTTGTGCTCTAATGGCGTGCAATCACCCTGAGCCCATGTCAATGAAATCATGGCCACTGACTCAGATGGGGGAGCCCACTTGATCTTTTGGTCCAATCTTAACCCTTTTCTTTAAGTAAATAAATTAGCATCATATTTGCATCAAATGATGGAATGAATATAGGTGTAAAGTAATGAACGCTGGACGAATTGTTCATGAATTATTTGTTTATATTCGGTTAATTTATGAATAAATTTTTTATGTTCGTTTAATAAACGAACGAACACGAGTAGATGTGTGTTTGAGTTGTTTATGTTCACGG
This sequence comes from Hibiscus mutabilis, assembly GCA_019671005.1. Lineage (NCBI taxonomy): Eukaryota > Viridiplantae > Streptophyta > Magnoliopsida > Malvales > Malvaceae > Hibiscus > Hibiscus mutabilis. Next base: position 57,840,310 of record CM033722.1, on the reverse strand, counting down.
ACAAATTATTTTTTTTTGTAAGACGAATGAAAAAATGAAATGTTATGTTTGGTAAATTGCGTTTAAAGTTAAAATAAGAGGTTAAAACAATTTTAGAGGTTTGACTAATCTGTTAACTTGGATGTTTGGTAAACAGATGATTGTAACAGCGGATTGAAGGAAAACCTCTCAAATTGACAAACTTCTTTTAGGAGCTTTTTATGTTAGAGGATTGAATATAAGACTATAATGATTGTTTTGTCCTTGACAATTACAAAGAATATTCTCCAAACAATCTAAATTCAAATAACTAATAAAATTAGATTAAAAATACAATTTCATAAATAAGAAACGATATATGCATTATTTAAATATTCTTCTAATATATATATATATATATATATATATATATATATGAGTTAGGATCCACTTACCCTATGTAAAGCTCAATTAGTTTTACACTAATCCACGACCCTTTATATGAGTAAAATGGATGAATGAGATTAAAAGTTGAAAATAAGGAAGTTTTTAAGGAGAAAAAAAGAGGGGTGTTTAATATCTCCATCAATTTCACTCATCCAATGCCCATGAATTAGTGTAAAACTAATTGAGCTTTATATAGTGTAAGTAGATCATCTCTCTCTATTATATATATATATATATATATCAAATATCCAAACAAGTATTGAATATAATCATGTCTTTATATGTCATTTTGCTTGTTTAAATAAGAAAACAACTAGCAACTACTCCCCCCGTCTCACCAAAAATGTCCATTGTTGACTTTTTACGTAGTTTTAGGAAGAAAACATTTGTGTAAGAAAGATGATGTAAAATAATTGAAACGATAATTTTATCCTTAAAAAGTTGAATTTTGTTTTGTTGGGAAACTAAAAAAGGGTATAAAGGGAAACATGCCTTTTAAAAGTTGTTGATTTTTTTAATGAGACATTTTAAATGGGACAATTTTAAAACACAAACGGGACATACTGAGTGGGACAGAAGGAGTATTAGTTAATTTTACCAAACACTTTTATACAATCAGCTAATGTAATCAACTAGTCAAGTCAGCTATTAGCTAATGCTATCAGCTATCCGCTAATTGTCAAACAAGACTAAAAATTAAAAAAAAACTTTCACTTGTTTATTCCCAAACTTTTGAATGTTCGATTTTAAACCCCATGTTAATAAAATTCATAAAAATTGTGTATTTTGTAAACCGATAAATGAATAATTTTGCCCGAAATTTGAGGATGAAATTAAAATTTTTTGGGGATCACTTTATAAGGGTCATAGTTTGGGGACATGCTGTAATATCCCAAATTTTTGTTTAGTGTTTGTAAATTTTAAAAGTTTAGGGGGCTATAAACTTTGATAAAGTTTGGTAATTTTCAAAAGAATATTTTAACCACGTAAATGAATAGTTTACCCCCAAGAATGACGGATAATCGGATGAGGAGTTTGTATTAATATCTAGGATATTTTGAAGGATGATAAGCCAAGGTTGATTATGTCATTTTATATGTCTAAGATATTTTATTTGTGTTGGAAGAATATGAACCCTTGGATTTAAGTTGATTTTTCCATGTCAAACATGAGCCGTTGGATGAAAAATGGCAAGATCGTAATTTTGGAAAAATTACAAGGGTAAAGTTGGTAACTACCAACTTATTGGTTTATTTTTGACCATTGGATGAATAAATTGACATGTGGCCGGTTGAGAAGGAACTAAGTTAGTTAGATTTTTATGGAATGACAATTTTGAAACCAACTAGTAAATAAAGACTAGTTGGAGGGCAAATTAGTCATTTGGCAGGGATGACAATTTTGAAATATTTGAAGTTACAAGGGTTATTTTTGGAAAAAGAAATATGAAGATTAAATATTGAATCTTGATTGATGATAAAATCAATCTCAATCGTTGGATAAAAGGGCAATTTAGTAATTTCCCTATTTGAATGAATTTAAAATTCATTTATAAAATACAAGTGGCATAATTGGAGAGTTTTAAATCTAAAAGGCAAAAGATGAAGCCTTCTTCATCTTGCAATTTTTGAAAATATGGGGAGAAAGGGGAAAATTTTTCCAAGCTCGATTCAAGCCCCTAAACTCGAATTTCAGGTAATCTTTCGAACTGCAAAGTTGTTCTACTCTTCAAGCTCTATCTTTTGATGTATTTAATTCATGGAATACATACTTGATTGATGAGAATTTTACATAAGAAGGAAATTAGGGTTTATGAACAAAATTGAGGCTTTTGAGATTTTATGATTTCATGGTTGAAATTAAGTTGAATCAAGCTTATATGATGTTAAAATCATGATATTGAGTTAGGATTTAAACTCTACATATTTTGGTTTGTATGGAGAAGATTAGGGTTTATGGATTTAAGTTTAACTTAGGGTTTGTGATGTTGGATTAATGATCTAGTAAGCTTGATTTGTTGTTTGGAAGCAAAACCCTAAGTTAAATATATGGGACTAATTCGGCAAGCTTCAAAGTTAAAGGACCAAATCTGAAATTTTTGAAATTGGAGTGTATTTATGTAATTAATGATGTTGGAGATGTGAAATTGATGTTAGAATGCTAAACTAATGTTAAATTGAATTAAGTGACCATTTTGACAATTTGTCAAAATCAAGTGATCAAATAGGAAATAAATTCTTAGATGGGGAGTAAATCTGATTTTTGGTTAAAATAAGAGAATTAAGGTAGTAATGGTGATTAGAGGACTAAATTGCAAAGATAAGAAGTTTGAATCCTTACCTTTGCATTTTAGTGACTATTTTGGCAAAGAAAGAAAATTAGAGGGAATTATTTTGAATAATTATTTGAGGAAGAAGATGATGAATTGATGGTTTGAAGCAAGTGATGGGACTAAATTGACAAGTGGAAAAATAAGAAGAAGTTAGTATAAATTAGAAGTTTATTATAGAAAGCTTATGAAGAAGATTGAATTTTGGCAGTGACTTCGAAAAATCACCATAAATTCTACAAAAATGGTTAGATGATGAATTTTATACCGTTCTAAAGATGTGTTCGTCTAGTTTCTCCTCCAACAAACGAAAACTGATTTTGAGTTCCTAGTTAAAAGATATGAATTTTTAATCGAATAAAAGTCAGAAAATTTACAGAGCAGTTTTGGGTCAGGACAGTCTGTGACGGGAGTTTGAAGAATTTTCATAATTTTTGTAGATTTTATTAATTTATGTGGATTATACCATTAGAACCGTTATCGAATCTAGTTTTTCCAGTATAAAGGAAATTAAGATCCGGTATCTATTCTGTTCGGTATAAGTAAATCTTTGAAGGTAGTGCAAGCAGTCTGAAAATGGAATTTGAAACATTTTGTATTTAAATGTTAGTTAGCAAGCCCGGAAGAATTATTGGAAGTTCAAATTGGTCACTAGGGACCATAATGAGTTTTTGAACAGTACAAGGAAGAAAGGACAAATATTTAGAAATTTTTTATTCAAATAATTATATTAAGACAACATGTTTATGGTGATGTTAGATTTGAATCTAACAAATATTTTGTCTTATTCATGTGAAAAATGAAGTCAAGTCCGAATCAAAGAAAGGTTTGAGGTTCTATAAAGGAAATGGTTGAGTAGAATTTAGTGAGGCATGCTAATAAATGGCCCAGGTGAGTGCATACATGTTTTTAAATGTATGTTTATTAACATACTAAAGGGAGACTTGCGATAAGTCACCCAAAAAGGTAAAGAATTTTTATAAACATCATAATATGTTTTTGGCATGGTACTTTATTTTACTGATTTAAAGATTGTGGCATATTTTATGGTCACATATGGTTTATAGCATGATATATACATGAAAAAGTTTTTTGATATAGTTATTTTTATGGCAGTACACCATGAAAGTTATAGAGCATATTGGAGTATGAATTACTCTAATATGATATGTTTTACATGATATGAATTGTGTATGGGTTGTTTTCCATTTTGCAGGAATTGATTTTAAAAATTGCCCTTGGTAGTATAATATTGAGTTGGACAATATAGTGGTATACCATAAGAGTCACTGATTATTTGACACTTCATTTGTGTCGACGTATGTCGACGTCGATAATTTTAACACTTCATTGTGTTGATAGTTTACAACACTTCATTGTGTTGATAGTTTGACACTTATTTGACACTTAAATATGTGTCGATTAAAGAAAATGATAGTACTTTTTAAAATCTACGCGACTCGTATATTAGTCACTTGATATTTACCTTAGGCTATATGATTTCACAAACTATATGATTTTTCTGATTCTATGATTTAGAACAATCACAGTATGTTTTCTAGCATAGATATTCTTGCATTACAGAATCATATGATTTAATGATTATCATGCTTTTGAAAGTATCATGCATTACAAAGTATTTTATATATGTTCTCATCTTATGCCTCACTAAGTTCGTACTTAGCGTGTGTTGATTGTGCACACGTAGGTAAATCAAGATGAAAGTGAGAAGGACATTGCATCAATATTGGAAAGCTCAACATGTAATCACAGTAATGACATCCTAATTAAGGTTTGATTTTTATAGTGGCATGTATACTTGTTAAACCTATTTGAGTTGTGATTGGCCTTTAAAGTTTGTTATGGGTTCATGATAAATGGCATTTCTGGAAAGATTTTGGAAAGATTCAAGGTTAAGAATAATCTTAAGTGATAAATTATTTGTCAATTTTCGCTAAGATAATTGATTTATGATTGGAAACATCGGGAAGTTTTATAAATTTTAAATTGTCCGATTTTCATTAAAAAGTTGTAGAAGACATGGAAAGTAGCTTTTAAATGAGGCTTGACTGTTCTTGTTTGTTGTATAATTACCTTTGGACAGTTCAAACTGTTGGTAATGAGGGTTTGTTCAAAGGTTTACGGGGCCCTGTGCAGTTTATTAAAATGAGACCCTTTAATTTATAATCCCAAAGATACATAAGGTTTTTTTAAAAGATATTTTTATCTAAGTAAAAAAATATTATGGGCCCTTTTTAAAGTCATTTTTTATTTTTTCTTGTAATTTATTAAACCAAAATCTTTTATTTTCTCCTTATAAACATTTAATTCAACTCATTGGGGTTTTTCTGCGGTCGTTCACCTCGCACATGTCCAAAACCCCACTGTTGGTAATTGTAACCATAAATTATGTATTCTCCCTACCACATAAATCATGAGTACACATATCTTGATCTCAATACCCCATAAAAACAACATACATGATTTACATATTCTCACGTTAAAGTACACGAGAGATATACGCCCCTAGGCTATACATGCAACATTATTAAGAAAACACAAAGTCATGCTTCCTTCAAGGAAACATGATTTTATTTAGTCATACCGACACACCACACAGATTACTTTGGCTTACTCCAACTTCTCGGATTTGGTCACAAAGTCGATGTTGTGGTAATTAGAACCTGTGTACATGCCACCTTCAATTTCTGATGTGATAATCCTCCCATCATAAAGAGTGTCCGTTTGCATATACGTGAAGAGAACATCACAAACACCTTTTGTTACAACCAGATTCACCGTCACCTTAGTCATTGCAGGCACGGTAACATTGTGCACGGCTTCCACAACGGAGGTTATTGTCGTGGTCTCTCCCCACTCGGATCCTGATCGAAGTTCAATAGATATCTCAATCTTTCCTTCAAAAATGAGTGGAACTTTAAAGTCCATGGTGGTTTTCATGCCCAACTTCAACGAAAAAAAAAAATACTCTTTAGGGGTGTTCAAACGGTCGGTTCGGTTAACCGACCGAACCGAATTTCTAAAATTTTATTAACTGAATTTTTTTCTATTAATCGTTAAACGAACTGAAATTTTTTTCGGTTAATTTTTTTCTATTAACTTTAATTTTTTTCCTATTAACCGAACCGAAAAAAGTTCGGTTAATTCGGTTAACCGAAATTTGTTATAAAATTTTGGGTAAACTACACAAATGGTCACTAAACTATGTTAAAATAATCTTTTTAGTCACTGAACTTTCAAAAGTTATAAAACAACCATTAGACTTATCGAATTATTACAAAATGTGATTTATTGCACATTATAAATTATTGATAAATATTGAAAATTTTAATGACTATTTTTCAATAATTTAATAAATTTAATGATCATTTTGTGCTAATTTGATAAAGTTTAATGAGCATTTTATAATTTTTAAAAGTTTAGTGACCAAAAATAAATATATATAATATATAAAATATAAAAATTTCGGGTAATTTGGTTAATTAACTGATTTTGAACCGAACTAACCGATAACTGAAATTTGAAAAAAATCAGTAACCGTTAATCGACCGAACCTAAAATTAACCGACCGATTAACCGGAAAAAATTTCGATTCGATCGATTAATTCGGTTAACCGAAATGTTAAACACTCCTACTCTTCCAGGTACTACTGTACTAATCCTGGTATCTATCTATGAAAGCTTCACATCAAAAGTGATGGGTTCTTGGGTAAGGTTAGTAGCTGAATTTCTGGATGCAATGTGGACTGATTCCTGGTAAATCCTGGAATCATCAAGTTTATACTCGACATCATCAACTTTACCCTTTATATAAAATATATATCCTTTATATATATATATATTTGTTGTCTTTTAGGTTTTTTAGGATTTACCTTGACTAATTTAGACCAACCCACGTCACACATGATTTTGGTGGGTGAGTCTTTCAGTGAAATTTTCTGCATACACAAGGCTTTAAACTTGAGACTTACTAAGCGATACCAAGCTGTTTACCACTTGGACTTGACTTTGATTTTGGTGGTGGGCAAGCCTTTTAACGAAAATTTATGGTATATTTTATGGAGTCGGGTTTTAACTTTTCGTGTTTTATCCAATACTATATATCTAAACAATATGGAATTAACAATAAGGTCCTTTTGTGTGTACATTTTCACATTATTACTCATTGCCCCTCCGTCCTATAGTGGGTCAGAGGTGATTTTCATGAAGGCCTCATTTGCTGCCACTATTTATGTTTCAACTGTGAAAAAACACTAGAATAAATAGTAAAATCTTCTCCTTTTCCACACTTCTCAATTTTCATTTCATTAAATCCCTTTTATACTAGCATGAGACATTATGCTATAAAAGAAATTGTTAGGAATTTGGTATGCGGCAAAATAACCAAAACGATAACGACATACACCAAGGCATGTACATGAGACAAGATTTAACGTGGTTCAGCATAGCTTACCTCCACGGACGAGAGAAACGAACAATTCACTAATAACGTAGAGAAAACGAAGAGTACAAATACATGATAACCCATGTAATCCCAAAACCCGGTGTACAAATTTCGTGACCCGGTGGAACCAAAACACTCTTCCCAACATCCCTACAATATTCATCTCTACAACGTAGGCACAATAGTTGTAAATAACCTAAAAGTGGTTACATATCTCCAGATTAATTCCCAATCTCTTGTTCTCTCATTCTCTCGTGTTCTCTCATAATTCAAAATGTTAAACCTAGTCTATATTTATAGACCCAAATACTTGGTCAACAAGAAACCTTATTCACTAAGATCTCCTACCTAAAATAAATAATTACTCATTAAAGTAAATTCTAATTACCAAGTAATCTTCAACCATTAGAATTACAATAAAACTCAACTTAATTACCAATTAGAATTTGAGTCAAAATATAACAAATCTCCCCATTGACACAAATTCTATTCAAGCATTGATCTTAAAGTCTTCAACAGCTTCAATTTTTACGTAAGCCAAATATCCGTTGAAGCACCGCCACCAAGTCTTCAACAACTCCAATTCATACATAGTATCCGTTGAAGCACCGTTGAATTTTGAGAATTACCCCCTGCAACTGAAAGTTCGTTGCAGCAAACTCTTCTAGCATGTCTCCAACATAACACCGCAAAATTCGCAGTAAAAATTTATCCACAATCACGCAGCTTGAACCATAGCTCTGATACCATTTGTTAGGAATTTGGTATGCGGCAAAATAACCAAAATGATAACGACATAGACCAAGACATGCACATGAGACAAGATTTAACGTGGTTCAGCATTGTCTACCTCTACAGACGAGAGAAACGAACAATCCACTAATAACGTAGAGAACCCGAAAAGTACAAATACATGATAACCCATGTAATCCCAAAACCCGATGTTTAAATCCCATGACCCGATGGAACCAAAACACTCTTACCAACATCCCTACAATATTCATCTCTACAACGTAGGCACAATACTTGTAGAGAACCTAAAAGTGGTTACATTTCTCCAGTGTAATTCCCCCTCTATTGTTCTCTCATTCTCTCGTGTTCTTTCATAATTCAAAAGGTTAAACTTAGTCTATATTTATAGACCCAAATACTTGGTCACCAAGAAACCTTATTCAATAAGATATCCTACCTAAAATAGATATTTACTCATTAAAGTAAATCATAATTACCAAGTAATCTTCAACCACTAGAATTACAATAAAACCCAACTTAATTACCAATTAGAATTTGAGTCAAAATATAACAGAAGCAATTCATGGATGACAATTAAAAAGAAGATGTAATTGATGATATCAATTGGTGGCTTGATAAGTTGTTTTGATGAAATTGAAGTAATCATGGAGGACTGTTATTGTTGATGAAATTTGGAGAAGAAGAAAGAGAAGGCTTCATATAAGATTATATTTATTTCTAAGATGATATTTATTTCTAATTAACTGAAAGTGAGATTCAAAGTTTATTATTTTCTTGAGGAAAAGAAAAACTACCGGGGCCATGTAAGCATGAAAGTGAAATAAAAGTTTGGTGACCCCAATGAAAGTTTTAAAAGTTGGGTCACCTAAATGAAAACGCCTTAAAAGTTTGGTGACCATTTATGTAGTTCACCCTTCAGGAAAAAAACTAACGGACCTCATCAGCATTTTCTAACGGAAGGTAACGATAAGGACCAAAATAAAAGCGTAATAAAAGTTGAGTGACTACAATGAAAGTTTTAAATTTTCGATAACATAAATGAAAGCGTCCTAAAAGTTTGGTGACCATTGATGTAGTTTACTCCCGTTCTATTCGTTAGAGCATCCCAAGACGCATCACAAATAACTTTGATCTGATTAGGGAGAGGATTCCAACAAATGTCGAAAGCAATAACAATTCCTTATGAGAAGAATTTATTTTCAACACAGCTTGAAATTCAGTAAAGGCTCTTTCGTATGATCTTCGTACTTCGGTCGAGTCTTTACTTAAATTCGAGAAAAACCATTTGTTACGAGATTTCTGCAAGACGGGGCACACCATTCATTTAAGTGTCAAATAGGAAAAAAATGTATAGAAATCAATCAGATTTAGTAACAAAGTCATTGACGAAAAACAGTTGTCCCTCAAACTAGTTTTCTGTCCCCCGCTGAACTCGTCTCTCGTGTAGCCTCTTTTTAGAACAAAGGTTTAATATAAAATAAATGTTTAAACTATACATATTTTTTAATTTTAAGTATCTAAATTATTTTTGGGAAAAATAGTTTTATAGTTTTTCATTTCATTAATTTTAGGAGTCTAACTGTTAACGGTTGTTTAAACAATAATGTTATACAATCTAAACATGACACGTGGATTTGATTTTAGTTTCTTTTTGATTTTTTTCTTCTAACCTAATTTTAAAAAACTCCTAAAATTCTTAAAATTCACAAAATAACCCCAAATTCAGCCATTATCGTTGCCATTCATCACGATGCCAGTGACAGAATGAACCCTCCTCCTCTCGTCGCAAGACCTGCACGTTGTTCGTCTTTCGGTCGGCCATCATTTGTCGCTTATCGTTTTTTTGCGAACATTCCTTCGACGTTAGGCACGTCGTTCGTCGACTTTTGATGACGGGAGGATGGGATAATTGGTTCTGGGGTCCAATGACGGAAATGGTTATCAACGATTGGTGGTGGTAATGGTTGAAATTAGGATTTTAGAACTTAGGGTTTGAGGACTTTGGGATTATTTTGGAAAATTTTAAAAAAATTTGGATTTTTTAAAAATTCTAATTTTTTTTTGTAAAAAACAAAACAAAACAAAATAAAAATGTTATGTGTCATATTTTGATTGGTTAATTTTTTTAAACAGTTGTTAAAGGTCAAACACCTAAAATTAACGAAATAAAACATTACACGTTTTTACCAAAAATTTTGACGTCTAAAGTAAAAAAAAAAAAGTATAATTTGGACACTGTATATTAAACCTTAAATGAATTGTGTTTTATGGAAAAAATATTATTTTTTTTAAAAAAATAATGATATATTTAGGTAAAAGAAAAAGAAAAAAGAAGACGTGATGCTGACATAAATGAATTGTGTTTTATGGAAAAAAATATTATTTTTTTAAAAAATAATATTATATTTAGGTAAAAGAAAAAGAAAAAAGAAGACGTGATGCTGACATAAGAGTTGTCCTTGACAAGTACAAAAAATCATCTAAATAACTTAAATTTGAATAACAAATAAAATTAAAAAATAATTATATATATAAAAATTAATATATATATATATATATATCTAAATTTAATAATTAATTAAATTATATTTCAATGACAAATTCATAAACAAGAAATTAATATATACATCTTTGAAGTATGTTTAGTATTGTTATATTAAAAATAATAATTTTCACAAGATCCATTAATTGATCAAGTGGTCAAATATGTTCATATTGTCTCATCTTCATGTTGTCAAATCATGTATGGGCAAACATTATTAGGTTTTAACCTACCGAATAAAAAAAAATTGGTTAACATTTAATATTTTTTTTCAAACTTCGATTATCGATTAATTAATTCGAAATGGATTAATTAAACAAATTAAGCAAAATTATTATATATTAAATATTATACATATTACATATATATTTGGTCACTGAACTTTTAAAAATTATCATTAAATTTTTAATAGGTTATAAAATGGTCATTAAACTTTATTAAATCAGCACAAAATGATCATTACATTTATTTAATTATTACAAAATGGTGATTAAACTTTTTCAGAATTTATCAATAATTTATAACATGCAATGATCATTTTATAATAGTTCGATAAATTTGATTGTTTTATAACTTTTAAAAGTTTACTAAAAAATCATTTCAGGGCTAATTTATTCACATATATTCATTTAAAAAATTATTTAGATAAATATCCCACATTCAAAATTATTTAGATAAATATCCCTTTTAGACCACATATAACAAAATCGCGCCACATCAATTGTGATTTTTAGAAACCACAGCACGTCAGCTGTGCTTTTGGAAATCGCGCCACGCCAACCGTTAATTTAGGACGAAAATGAAAAAAAACTATTAAAAACCCAAATATTAGTCTTTTATGTATTGAAGGGCAAAAATAAAGAAATGAACTATTAGGAACTAACTTTGAGATTTAAGTCCATGAAATGCAAAAGTGATCTTCACATTATATTTATATAGGCATAGTGTAACACCTTTGACCCGGATGTCATAATTGGGCCTAAAGCCCAACCCAAAAATATTAAAAATTTCTCAAAACTGGGTTTAGCCCAACAAGGTATTTCTCAAAACATTTAAACCCCACAATTGAAATATAGCTAAACAATTTAAGTTGTTACAAGGAGGTCCACTTTAATTTAAAACTTTTAAACATTTGATTTGATTAATACAATTTCAAAAAAATGATTTACAGACTCGACCATGTAAGGTCCTATAAATACATAGCCCACTAAACACAAGTATCGTACTCTAAAAGCCTCCACATACTGGACTCATATACTGATAGTGCTCCTCGATCCTACGATTCAACGATCAACCTAAGCACGAAAACAACGATTTCAAGCGATGAACTTACAAAGCTCAGTGGTACATATATATTCTACTATACTGCATGCTAATCATAAACATAAGCATGCAAGCAAATACGAGCAAAAAGGAACATAGCTTCAGGAACATACACTAGTCGCCTAAACACATACTCTCATCATAGCAAAATATCATACATAGCCCACAAGGCCCAATCATACTCGGGATCTCACCAGATCATCCAAGCTAAAACACACAAAGCCATAACCACAAATCTAGAGTGAGACCCGGTGCCATATAGCTTCAGGAACATACACTCTGAGTGAGGTCCAGTGCCATACAGCTTCAGGAACATACACTCTTTGAGTGAGACCCGGTGCCACACAGTTTCGGGAACGTACACACATGTTCGGAATCTCTCGTCGAGCATCTTTGAATGAGACCGAGTGCCACACAACTTTAAGAATGTACATTTCTCATTGGTTATCCGTATCCCATCAATCAAAGGTAACTCAACCAATCAAGCGTCCAAACATCACACATCATAGACACGATGACCACACATCACACAACATTTACACGATTACCAATCTTTATGGTTTCTATCAATTATTAAGCCATTATTTAAGTTTACCAACTTGTTAATATATTATGAAAGTGTACATTAATTATCCTCATTAATTACCTTTATTAACTCATATTATTTTCTTATCATCCCACGTAAATTTCTATCTTTTATTAGCATTATAAATTGTTCCATTCAGTGGGTACCGGTAGTCAAACACGAGTATCGATACGGTACCACTGGGCATCGGTACTCACACACGTACCAATATCAAAATAGCTTACTGAAAATCCTCAATTTCCACAAGTATCGGTACGGGTCAACCCGTACCGTTGTGGTCTGCGATCGCGTATCGATACAGCCAAAGCTCGTACCAATACCCTATTCACGGGTTAATATCATTTCCTTAAATTATGATACCATAACACTTATTCAATTCTCTAAAGCTTATGAAAGTCATTAGGGTTGGTTTACTAACGCGTTCAATCAATTAATATTAATTACCGGCTTCATAATCATTTATTCAAATATTTTCAATTATTAGTCCATTTAGTATAATTTCATAAAATCTCATCAATCTATTCGAACAAGCATACAAGCCATCACAATTATTTTAATCAGTCAAACAATAATCAAGTACTTATACGATCATCTCAATTGACCCTATGCGGTCTCTAAATCCTCCACGAGTCACATCATATTCACAGCATCATCATGCATTTCATAATTATCAAATCTCATAATATCAGTCTCTACTCATGCTTATTCATCATCTACCTATTTTGTAGGTACTAACACGCAAAGCAATCACATTTATGATGCTCATGAAACAATAGGAGTTCGAGGTGTACTAACCTTAAGCCAAAGCGATAAATCCTCATCCGAGCTTCTCGATTATTCCACTTGGTCCAATATCTAATCCCCGAACATTTCTCGTATAAAAACAAATATGAAAAATATATTAATTCCATACACCCCTAATCAAAATACAAGGTCAAACACATAAAAATAGCTTACTGGGTATGAATTTGGCAAAACAGATTGCGCCAACAGACTCAGGACGTCGAAAAACCCCTGAGTAGGGTCCTCTAGAAAAAGTCAACGCCTATCAACGGTGGCACGTGGCTAGCGGCGATGGTGCAACGTTGGTCAATAATGTCTGGCAGCATAGTTAACGGTGGCTCGACTGAGGGTTAACAGCTCGTCAACACGGTTTAGCTCGACGACTCAACTTCACGTTGTTCGACTCAAATGGCTCTAACCTTTCAAGACGATGCCCGCGCGCGACCGACGACGAGTACGGTGGCTCTCAACAGCAGACGGCGACCAAATTTCACTAGTCGATTGTCCTTGAGCTGGTGATTTTGACGGTGGCCTCCGTTATTTATTTTGAGCCCTCTAACCTCCTCAACTCAACAACCCAAAACATTATCTCTCTCACCTCCTCCGACGGTGGTGCTGATGGTACCGGTGAACTCGTCTTGACGAGATAAGCACAGTAGCGGTAGAGGTGTCAAAAACGGACGAATGGATCTCCGTATATCAGAGTTTGAAATCTCCTCCCTTATTTTTTCTCTTATTTCCTCCATTCTCTCCACTATTCACTTTTTCTTTTTCTCTCTCCTCCATCATATTTCTTCCACTTTCAACCATCCACCCATATATTTAAAATTCAAAAATTCTCTTCCAAATTAATGGGCCCAAGCCTAAAAGCCCTTAACCTATTCATTCAAAATAAAGGCCCATAACTCGGGCCTGAGACCCGATTCACTAACTCGGGAATTTGGATAGTTACACATAGTTAGAGTGCTAGCTTTTGTTTTATTATCAATATGAGATTCAATGGAAAAGATGATGATGTTCATTCTACATTGATAATAAACAAAGGCTAACACTCTAACTATGTCTATATAAACTAATATCAATATCACTTTTTCCACTAGGTTGTTTTTTGAACAATTTACACTAGAGAGAAAAATTGCTTACACCTAATGGCTACCGAGCCCACAACCTATGGGAGTTTTCCACTAGATTTTAACTCATGAAGAGTGGCTCCAGTGGAAAAGAGAATGATGTTCATCCCACATTGAAAATAAACAAAGGCTAACACTATAACCATGCCTATATAAACTAATGTCAATATCACTTTTGCATTTCATCGAGCTAAATATCAAAATTGGTTTCTAATAGTTTATTTTTTTTACATTTTTGCCCTTCAATATATAAAAAGGTGCGAATTAGGTTCTAAATAGTTTAAGTTTTTTTTTCATTTTCACCCTTTAGTACATTAAAGTAGGCCAAAAGCGCGGCTGAGTGGCGCGATTTCTAAAAATCACAGTTTATGTGGCACGATTTTTCAAAAATAGCAGTTGATGTGGTGCGATTTTCCAAAAATTATAGTTATTTGAAAAATTGCTATTGGTGTGGCGCTATTTTATCTTATGTGGTCTACAAGGGGTGTTTATCTAAATAATTTTGTATGGAGTTATGTGTCTAATTAAATTTTTAAATGGATATATTTGAATAGATTGACCTCATTTAGTATAGTTTAGTGACTATTTGGGTACTTTACCCAAAAATATATAACAAATTTCAGTTAATTCGAAAATCGACAGAATTAACCAAAATATATTTAGTTGGTTTAATTAGTTAAAAAAATCTTTTCGGTTAAAGGTTAAAGAGAAAATACATTTGATTGATTTGGTTTTGGCTAATTTGATCCCGCTATCGATCAAATTAGCCAAACGCATACCCTTATTATCTTGTATGTGTTCAAATCCTGGTATTTACTTTGGGAATATAATACATCTCGATGTAATAAAAAATAATTTTTATAATTTAATTAATATTAATAGATAAAAAATATTGATAACCATTAAATTAGTCAAACAAGTACTGAATATAATCATGTCCTTATATGTCATTTTGTTTGTTTAAATAATTAAACAATTATTAGTTAATTTTACAAAACTATTTTATACAATTAACTAAAACAATCTACTATTAATTAATATAATCAGCTATTAGCTATAAGCTAGTCTCTAAACAAAGTCAATGTATAACCCTTATATATAAGGAAGATACTAGTAATACTAGGTTGCAGGCCTCGATTTAAGTTGTTGCATCTTGTTAGTGGTTCCTGTATAGGCCCTCCAAATCCAATACTTGGGGTTTGGGCTCAGCATAAGGCAGACAAAGGAAAGAGGTAAAGTTTATATATTGTCTGTTACCGCCTTTATTTCTTTTTTATGGTATAATATCTAAGAATTTTCGTAATAATATTATTTTTAACGTTTAAATTTGGATCTTTCCTTATAAATACAATATATATTTGAAAATGATAACTAAATTGTACTAAAAATTATAAAAGATATTACAATACAATGTATCTAGAAGAAAGTATAATGGAGACTAGTCCACTAAAATTTCATACAAAAATCTAAAGGTGTAAAAAAAAGTAAATACTTTCATAGAGATTAGCATACCGTCAAAATCTAGAACACTTCCTGAACCTTCTTGTCTCTAATTCAAACGAGATGCTTTACGGGGTAAAAAAAAAGTGGTAAGCGAACCAAACTATCAAGCAGATTGCTCCATTACACAGGTCTGATTACACTGACAAAACAACCATCAATCGAGTGGAGATCTATCTTTCTATGACTACCGACAGAATCATAATCAGAAATTAGCGCCGTGAAGACCTCTATACGAGCACCAAACGATCACTAAGGTAAGCTGAAATCATGCCAGAACGACAGATAAAACAAATCATAAAAAATAAAAAAATATGTCACGAAGACAGAGAAAACGCGTGCCACAAAGGCATAAATTCTTATTGCATATATGAAAATACAATAAAATAATAAATTCCGGTAGTCGACAACCAATACTAAGATTATTTGTCGACCATCAATGAAACTAAAGAAACAAGAGGCAACAGCGGGGCAGGAAAAAAACTAATAAAACTAGGGTTTCTTTTTGAAAGTATATAAATACAATATATCTTATCATTAAATTTATTGATTTTCTTTTTATCGCATTATAATCAAACGTAATGTTATTGTTTTTCAAGTAATTTACATCTGATATTTTTTCAACATATATACATATATGGGTAAACAATAAAAAAAAATCTCTAAGAATATTGTAAATATGTAAAATATTTTTTTCTAAAATTTATTAATTTAGTCATTTTAGCTATTAATTTTTTTCTTTTTTGTTAAATTAACTTAAACGTGAAAGAACAATAACATTATTTTGTTCTTATTAAAATGTTGAACGTTAGTTATTTTATCATTTTCTGATACACAATATTTTTTTAAATAACGATAATAAAAATAAATACAATAAAAAATTAATGGCTAAATATTAATAATATAATGATTTTTTAGTTTGATTTTGAAATGACTCTTCTAAGATCTAGGTTCGAGCTATACACCACAACCTTTCGTATTTCGATAAGATGACGATATGCATTGTATCTTATTAGTGAAACTTATTTTACCATAAAAATGACTCATGGGTGTAGACAATGCTAAAATTTAATTAATTTAAATTTCAGTTTTATAAAATACATATCACCTAAACTTTAATGATATCTGATGAAATTTATTTTGCCGTCTAATGTATATATTTTATATTTTTTGATACATATGTTGTGTAAATTTTTTATACAATTTATTTATTTTAAGAATAAATCTTAAACTATGATCGATAATAAAAATCCTAAAATATAAGTTTCTAAACTCTAACACTAAAACTCTATCTCCTAAATTTTAAACTTTAAACAATATATTATAAATATAACTACTAAATCCTAAATTCTAAATAAAACCCCTAAAACCGCTCCTTTGCGCCGCAATCCTCTTCATCTATAGAGCAACACAAGCCTTATTTTTTTAATTTTATTTAGTCGGTAGCGGCACCGATTTTGATGCTGGTCGCCGACCGCCGAATTTATTTTTCTTTATTTCTTTTTAGTTTTTAACGAAAATAACTCTGCCTTTGTGGCATGTTTTTCGTTGCCTTTGTGGCACATTTATCTATGTCTTTTTGCATGTTTTCTTCTTCTTTCTCGGTCGTTTGGCAGCTTTTTTATTTTATTTTTTTCCCATGATTGGATTTGACGACGCCACAACTGATCAAGATGGCTCTTATTTATAATCATGTTGATCTTTCCTGCTCTGGACCCTTGGATTGAATTTGGATAGGTTGTTTCGCTCGTGGATAGTTTCTCACAACGCTCGGCTTTGATTTGCGTTTCTCGATGTTCTTTCAATAGCTTAATTCCTTTTTGTGGTTCGTTTGCTGATGCTGTCAGATTTATTCGTATCTACTTTTCGTTCGAGTCTTTTGGATGGGTTTTTAACATTTTTCATGTATGGTCCTTGTGTGATCTAAAGTGACCAGTTTTAGAAAAATATCCAAATTATGTATTTAGTTTACGATGATAGTTATAAACTCTTCTTGTAATTTTGGGTATTTTCTCGTTTCATAAAACTAACCGCTTCTATTCAAGAAAAAAAAACTAAAACCTAAAATTAATCTATTGGCGGGAGACTATAATATTGTGAATGTTACTTAAAAGTTATATTTCCAATTACATTTTTACGTAAAATATCTTAAAATCATAATCATGATTAATAAAAATATTAAACAAAATACACAAATTGTGAAGAATTAATGCTTTCAGTGTTTTTTTATTTATTAAAAACAGAAATGCTTTCAATGTTTAATACCTAAAACACAATTACATGAATAAAACATAGAGTAAATTATAAATTTCATCTCTCAGTTATTTTCTCACTCTTATTTTGGCCATTGAAATTTAAAATTTTTAAATTTAATCAATAATTTTTAAATTGCTTCTATTTTAATCACTCCACCGTTAAATTATAAAAACTGTTATGACAATAATTATCTTATTAATTTTTTAATGACATGCCATATTTTTTTAACATTTAATAACAAATAGGATCCTCTATCAAACATTGATCTCAAATCTAACCCCCAAACCCTAACTGACAATCCAACCCTCAACCTTATCGATCTCACCAGTCACCCTCTCCATCTCACACCTAAACCTTCATCGTTAAGCTTGAGGCCCCGACTTAACGTATTTAAGCTTCACGGTTGCAAGAAATCATGCCACTTTGTATGAATCTTGATGATGGCGGAGAAGGAGTCTTTGAATGTCATTTCCGTCGTCAGTCACTCAAGGATGGGTGTTGCGGGGTTGTTAATTGATGAATGTGCTTAAATTGGAGTGATCAAAACAAAAACAATTCAAAAGTTTAGTGATTAAATTAAAATTTTATAAATCTTAGTGACCAAAATATGTGTACAAAGATAGCCAAGTGATGAAATTTATAGTTTACCCTAAAATATAAAGCATACATACACAAATGATTGCGAAATCCTGTACGAAAAGGGGTAGAGGATTTCTATTCCTTGTACTTGTACCCGGCTATACTTACTAATTTAAGGAAGCTAACAAGGCAGAATCACCAAGCTTGTAGGCTGAATATCCTCGTTGAGTGTTCATCATGTAGATATGGACATTTGGTATGCTTTGGACTTTACAATGATCTTCACCAACATCTGGTACCATTCTTCTAACAAATTCTTTGGACATAAGACTAACTTCAAGAACATTCAGGCATTTTATGTGGCAAATGTCGGAGGGCAGCTTCTTCAACTGTGGACAAGACCTGATGAAGATGTGTTCAACGAAGCGCAGTGTATTTTCGTCTATCGTCAATCTCTGCAATCCGTCCAGGCTCTGAAGGATTAAGCTCCTGAGTGCTGGGAAGTATCTATCCTTGAAGTGAAGTTGTGTCCCATTGTATCCCTTGTAAAGAAAAAGTTCCAACAACTTGGGCAATTTACCGAGAACGTTGAGCGGAATCTCTGATAATTACAACCAAAACAGTCGAATCCGAACTAGGCACTTGAGATCGGAAATCCAATGGGGCAACTTTTCCAATCTTCCTTGGAACCAAAGGCAACACAAGAGAAGAGGAGGGGATGACATTGATTGCAGTTGCAGAGGTTCCTCCTCTGTTGCTGAGATAACATGTAGTGATTCAAGGAATGACATTTGATCGATAATGTTGCACAAAGCGATCCCGCCTTATGATTTTAGGTTGGTGATTCCTAGCTTTCTAAAATGCTTCAACTTTCTTATCTCACTAACCAAATCGGAGTTCATTCATGCATTCACATCGACAAGAGAAAGCTTTTCTAAGGAGTTTGAACATTGAAACTTGCCATGTATTTTTAGCCCTCGTCGAGTCTGATAATCGGTATCGCAGTAAGCCATAAGATACTTTAGATTAGAAAGATTGTTGATCTCAACAGGTAACTCAAGCACAAGAGAGCGTTTCAAATCCAAAGTTTCTAGCTTGCGCAACTTAGCTAAGGACTTTGGGAGTGTCTTCACTTTTGTATTTCTTACACTTAAGTATTTCAAATGCAATAGATTTCCCAGTGTTGGATACGACCATATAGCTAAAGGTTGTTAGTATGGTTAGACAGCAGTTAGTTTGTTATGGCTATAAACTCCGGTGTATAAATAGACACTGTAAACCTCCTTCTGATGAAATGAATGGAAATCAGTTTCCAATACCCAACTCTTCTATCTTTTCACCACATAAAATCATAAACTTTCTTAGTTTCTTTTAACTGTAAATTCCAACATGTTATCATTAGCCTAATTGATCTTGGGTGCTTTTTGTTAATCTTTCTTTCTCTGCTGCTTTTTCCTAGAATTTGTCATGAATTCTTGGAAGTTCTTTTTGATTCTTTCATGATGTTTACAAACAAGATGATTAGTGTTGTTCTTGACGAGATGAGTTTTCTTCTTTAGAAGCAACAGGTGTTGCTTACTGTGCGTAGTCACAAGCTTGAAAAATTGCTTAATGGTACGTTGCATGCTCCTCTAGAAACGGTTACTGTTGGTGAAGTTTCTTCTCCGAATGAAGATTATAAAGATTTTGTTACTCATGACAGTGAGCTTGCTTCTTGGTTGCTGTCGACTGTTAGCTCCCATCTTCTTTCTCAGTTCGTTGGTGCAGAAACTGCAGCTGGTGTGTGGAGTGCTGTCTCAAAGTTCTTTTCCAATCGCTCCACTACGTCCGTTATGAGCCTTCATTATAAGCTCCGGTCAATCAAGAAGGGGGAAGAAACCATGAGAGTCTATCTTACGCAAACCAAAGAGGTTTTTGATTCTTTAGCCTCTTGTGATAGTGTTGTTTCTGATGTTGAACAAATTGCTACTATTCTTAATGGCTTGCCTCGAGATTATCAGCCCTTTGTGGCTATTATAACTGCGAGTAGAGAGTCTTTTACTCTCGATGGTGTGCGATCTTTGCTGATTGATGCTGAGACACAATTAGCTGGGTATAATGCACAAAGTGAAATGTTTCACGTGAGAGTTAATGTAGCACAAGCTACTGTCTCAGGTCGTGGTAATATTTTTCGAGGGAATCGTGGTGGTAGACCTCCTACTAGTAGATTTAATGGTAGAGGCAAGGGTCGTGTGAAGTTTTAGTGCCAACTTTGTGGTAAGGTAAGACATTTGGTGAACCGTTGTTTGTATAGACTCGATGAGAATTTTTCTAGAGTGAATGCTTCGCATGATTCTGGTGTTGTTCAAGTTGGGGTCTTTGATGATCAATCAGAGGATGCTTCTAGTGCTGATCTGCCACAAGCTCATATTGCTACTGGTTCACGGGGCACTTGGGTGGTTGACTCAGGTGCTACACACTATGTAACACCAAACTCAGCCACAATGCTTCATTCTTCTACTTACAATGGACCAGGTAAGATTGTTGTTGGTAATGGTGTTAAGCTTGACATTAAAGGAATGAGGCAATCGGCTTTCTTATCTTCTTGTGCCTCTCGTAAATTGTTATTGTATAATCTTTTACATGTGCCTAGTGTGACTAAAAATTTACTCTCGGCTTCTAAGTTTGCTAGAGACAATGGTGTGTTCTTTAAATTTCATGCAAATGCTTGTTTGGTACGAGATGAGGATACATGCAAGGTTCTACTTCAAGGTGTGGAGCAAGATGGGCTTTACCAGTTTTCAGTTGGTTTGCTTCAAAATAGTAATGCTGTTGAATGTTATATAGTTAAGAATAGCTTTGTGCTTGATAGCTATGAGTTGTGGTATCGGCTTCTTGGGCATCCTGCTCATGATTGTCTTCTACAAGTTTGTAAAAATGCTCATAAAAGCTTTTTGACAGCTTCAATAAGATTCATTTACCTGTATGTGTTGCCTGTCGTAAGGGAAAGAGTCATAAACTTCTATTTTCTCAGTCTAAAACAGTATATACAAAGCCTTTTCAATTGGTATTTTTTGATCTTTGGGGACCATCACATGAAGTATCGAATGGCTTTAGGTATTATATAACGTTTGTATACACAAGACACACTTGGTTATATATGCTTAAAGATAAGTCACAAGCTTTACAAGCTTTTCAATTTTTTCATAAAATGGTGCAAAATCAATTTGAGTCATCGATTAAGGAATTGCAAACTGACTGGGGTGGTGAATTTTGTGCTATATATGAAGTATTAGCAACTGAAGGAGTTAAACATCGTGTGACTTGCCCACATACCTCGGAGCAGAATGGGGTTGTTGAAAGAAAGCATCGTCATTTGATTGAATTAGCTTTAGTTCTTTTGGCTCAAGCTTCTTTACCTCTGCATTTTTTGTCGTATGCTGTGTGTACAGCAGTTTATTTGATAAATAGGCTCCCAACCAAAGTCTTACAGGGTCGATCACCTTATGAATCTTTATTCTTGAAGATGCCTGATTATACTGGAATAAAGATATTTGGTTGTAGATGCTTTCCTCATTTAAGGATGTTTCAGAAACACAAGCTTGATTTTCGCTCCCAGCCTTGTAACTTTATAGGTTATAGTTCTCAACACCATGGATATTTTTGCTTAGCACCTACTGGGAAAGTTTATGTTTCTAGGCATGTGTTATTTGATGAGTTGTGTTTTCTGTTTGCAGATAAGTTGGCAGGCAGTTCTGAGAATGCTAGGACATGTGTTCGAAAGTCTGATAAGATACCTGTAATTAGAAGTGTAATTGAAACTCGGGCCAGGCAGGATTATTTAGATCAACAAGAAACAGCTTCTCATGATGAAGGTGGAATGGCAAATACATCATCTGTTTCAGGAAGAACAGGTCATGCTGGGTCCAGTCTGAGTAATAATGACCATGGAGCTAGTTCTTTTATTGAGAATCAAGAGCAGGAACCTG
Source organism: Hibiscus mutabilis (assembly GCA_019671005.1). Lineage (NCBI taxonomy): Eukaryota > Viridiplantae > Streptophyta > Magnoliopsida > Malvales > Malvaceae > Hibiscus > Hibiscus mutabilis. The sequence continues at coordinate 57,817,691 of CM033722.1, read as the reverse complement.
AGGTTTTAGTGCATTCAGACCTGCATGAGAATTTGCATGGGGATGCGTCTCCAGTTGTGCATAGAAATTTGTATGGGGATGTGTCACCAGTTGTGCATGGGAATGAGTCTCTCGAATTGGCAGCCGAGGCACATCGTGACTTGTCTCAAGGGTTGTATAATAATGATGTGCCCTTTGGTCTTAGAGGCTCGTTACAAGATGCTGATAGCTTTGCAGGTCGAATTGGTCAGAATCAAGAAGTTGGCCAGGGTCGACAGAATTGTCATGCTCATGAGCTTGGTGGTAACTCTCATTCCATGATAACTCGCAGTAAGAATGGAATTTTTAAGCCTAAGGCGTATATGTTGGATAGCTCTACTGATGAGGTGGAACCAGTAGACATACATGAGGCACTTTTGTCACCTAATTGGAAGGATGCAGTGTTGGCTGAGCTTGAAGCCTTGGAAAACAATAAGACATGGTCGATAGTTTCATTGCCTGAAGGACGCACTACTGTTGGCTGCAAATGGGTGTTTAAACTGAAGAGAAATCCAGATGGGTCGATTCACAAGTATAAAGCTAGATTGGTCGCAAAAGGATTTTCACAGATTCCAGGCCAGGATTTTCAAGATACGTTTAGTCATGTGGTCAAAGTAACCACCATTAATGTTATTTTGTCTCTTTCAGTTACAAAGAAATGGAAGTTGATGTGAATAATGCGTTCTTAAATAGGGATTTAGCTGAAAATGTGTTTATGAAGCAACCTCCTGGGTTTGAAGAAATGGCACTGGATGGATCGACTATGGTTTGCAAGCTTCAAAGAGCGCTCTATGGGTTGAGGCAAGCTCCTCGTAATTGGCATGATAAGCTAAAGAGTTTTCTATTGAGTATTGGCTTTACGGAGTCTAGGGCTGACTCGTCCTTGTTTATTCGAGATAAAGTAGGGATATGCACTTATATGTTAGTATATGTCAATGACATAATACTGACAGGTCAGTCTGATGATGAAATTGAAGAAGTGGTAGCTTTGCTTGGTGACAAGTTTGCTTTGAAAGATTTAGGGGATTTGAGTTATTTTCTTGGTTTGGAGGTTTACAGGAATGGTAGTAAACTGTTTTTGAGCCAAAGAAAGTATCTTCTTGAATTGCTTACTAAGACTCGAATGAAGAAGTCCAACACAGTGCCTACGCCTGTGATTGCCATGCCAAATTTGTCTAAAGATGCTAGGAGCCCTATCACAAATGCTCGTGAATATAGAAGTATCATAGGGTCATTGTTGTATGCATGTCACACAAGGCCTGATATTGCTTTTAGTGTTAATAAACTTGCACAGTTTATGCATGAGCCTCGCGAATAATACCTTGTTGCTGTAAAAAGTGTGTTGAGATACCTTAATGGTACTTTAGACTATGAATTATTGTTTTCTCCTTCAACAACTGGGTGTACGATTAATGCCTTTGCTGGTGCTGATTGGGGAGGCAGTGTTGAGGATCGCATGTCAGTCTCTGGTTATTGTGTATACTTGGGAGGCAACTTAGTGTCCTGAAATTCTAAGAAACAAAAGACGATGTCTCGGTTAACAACGGAGGCTGAATACAGGTGTATTACAGAAGTTACAACATAGATTATTTGGATTGATGCCTTACTGAGTGACTTGAGACTTGAACAAGACAAGGTTCCAGTGATTTGGAATGACAACACGAGTGCTGTGGCCATCAGCGCTAATCTAGATTACTATGCCCGCACAAAACACTTTGACTTGGATGTGCATTTTGTTCGCGAAAGAGTAGCTGTTGGTCGTATAAGAGTGAATTACGTCCTTGCAACACATCAAATAGCAAATGGGCTAACTAAACCATTAACCGAGTCTTTCTTTTCTAGTTTTAGACAAGGTTTGCTTGTTTGTTCTAAAGCTAAAGTTGAAGGAAGTATGGAGAATATTGGATATAACCATATAGCTAAAGGTTTTTAGTATGGTTAGATAGCAGTTAGTTTGTTATGGCTATCAATTCCGGTGTATAAATAGACACTGTAAACCTCCTTCTAATGAAATGAATGGAAATCAGTTTTCAATATCCAACTCTTCTATCTTTTCTCCATATAAAATCATAAACTTTCTCAGTTTCTTTTAACTGTAAATTCAACACCCAGTTCCTCAGGCAATCGGTCCATTGGAGCTCCCTCAAAATCTAATTCTTTCAAAAGTTTGAAATTGGCAAATATCGACACGAGCAGAGATTCGGGAAGTTTGTTTATCTTGAAAAAGACGATCAAATGAGCTTTTGAGCTATCGATGCTCCATGGCAAGTTGTTTGAACTTATATTCTGGATCGAGTGATGCCTAGTCGTCTGGTTAACACTTGTTAATTGTGTTGCTGAAGTCTGTCTCAAATAGTCCAGCTCATCTGGCTTGGAAAGAATGAGCTCGTGCATTAAACCATGGACTCTACATCTTCTAACCACGCCATCGAAATCAACCCCTTCAGCTTGAACCAAGTTTCTGTGTATGAGCTGCTTCAGGTATTTTCTTGCAACTTTCTCGGCTGTCGCATCGTCTCGTTGTTCCACAAAGCCCTCTGCGATCCATAACTGAACCAATCTTACACAATTGACAACATGATCTAAGGGGAACATACCGAGGAACAATAAACAAGATTTGAGATGGTAAGGCAAGTAGTGATAACTAAAGGAAATAACTATTTTAATCGACGTGAGATGTATGTTTCTTTCTAACTGTGACTTGAGGCATTCATTCAATCTTTGCCTTTACTTAACAACACTCCACCGATGGCCACAATCGCAAGCGGTAAGCCTTCACATTTCCTGTCAATGTCAAAAGACAAATCCTTCAACTCCGATGGACATTGCTTCCCATGGTTGAACTGAAACGCTGTTTTTCATAAGAGCTCTTATGCCAAATCCAGGCTTAGAGGTTTCAGCTCACAAACACGAACAAGGGACGATGTTTTGCAAAACTTTGCAACCTTCATGTTTCTTGTTGTTACCATGATTCTATTGCTTTTGTCATTACAGACTAACGTATTCCCGATATCGCCCCAAAAGTCTTCTTTTCATACATCATTATACACAATAAAATACCTCTTGTCCTACAAATATCCTCTGCATTTTCCAATCAGCTCTTCCCCATCCATTGCATTATCAACCTCACTAGGATATGGCTCTTTCATGGACTCATAAAACTTCCGTATCATGGTCTTTAGCAGTTCTTCCACCTTGTATGATTGAGACACGTTAATGAAAGCACAGCAATCGAAGTGTCCAGTGGCGATCTGATCTTTGTCTACTTTCCTGGCCAGAGTCGACTTGCCAACTCCCCCTTCCCTACCACCGAAATCAACGTCCGATCATGTATCAATTCTCTTTCTAAATCTTCTCTTAAAGAATCAATGCCAACAAGTGCATCACCCTCTACAAAACTGCGCCCCATTCGAGGGCCACTTCGAGCATTATCCTTGGTGGCACTGACACTAGTACCTCCTAAGGCATTGAGGTTGTATGCTTAGCCCTTTTCTCAAATTTTCTGCACCCTTGTTTTGATCTTTTGAATCTCCGATGCTATCTGATGGCGTCTTTTCACACCCTTTACCAGATAGCCTATTTTTGCAAGAAAAGCTTTGAATCCATGGCGACGACCGTGGTTTCTGACATATAGCGTGTACTCGTCAATGACGTCTTCTATAAGGAAAGCTTCCTCTTTTGTGTGTTTGAGCCATGTTTTCAAGCCATTGTTGTTGTCATCTAATTCATTGGCGGCTTTTTCATCTGCGTCTTTAAGGAAAGAAGAAATGAAGTCCAGTTCGAGCCTCACGTATTTGATTTCTCCATAAACATCTTTGAGCAGCTTAACCTCATCGCTGAGTAAATTGCTCAACCTGTCGAGAACTAATTGCACAGTCACCTCAGCCATCTCCTCCTTTAATATTAAGATGAAGCTAATGAAGAAGACTTAACATCATGCCCGAAGGTATTACTAATGGCCCGGAGATTTTAACATCATGCCCGAAGGTCTTACTGTTGGATCGAATGACTTAACATCATGCCCGAAGATCTTACTAATGTCCCGAATGACTTAAAAATGGCATCTTGCTTAGAGAATACCAAAATATCTTGAGACGATGCCCGATTTCTAATTATTTTGGCATCACGACAAGGCTTAACATCATGCCCGAATGACATGCCCGAAGGTCTTACTAATGGCCTGAAAGACTTAAGAAGTGGTATCCCACTAGAGACTAGAAAATGGAAATCTTTAATGGATCTAACTCTTCAACATGAAGTTACAGATCCAAGTCTTTTCTCGTCTTTGAATACCTATTAAAATAAGCATAATACCTTTAAGTTAGCATGCTCCTAACATAGGGATGTCTAACTATATGTGATGCATGAATTGCAATATTCTCGGAGCTGTTCAAATAAACTTCTATTCCTTAAAAGGCCATTCTTGATTCTTCTTTGCTTTACTTCTTTGCTATATGCTCTTAAATCTTCATCTTATCAATTGAATACTCATCTCGTATCTGATTCATCAACACGCTTTTAATCATTTTGAGTGAACAACTTTCTTGTCTTCAAGGTTACCACCCACCTTTGTAAACAATCTGCCTTTGGTCCCTATACTATTCTTATATAAGAAGTCTTATCATCTTCTATGTTCAGCATTGCCCTAATCAATCTTAAGCTCAACTACTTTCTCATTTTTGACCCAACACTCAAAGTCTTTATCTATTCCAACATTAGGGTGAGCAAAATGTCTCCACTTCCTGGACTCATCTTTAAGTTCAATCATTTATCGATCTCATCGAAGCATATCGACGAAAACCAATTCTAGGTCCCTATGCTTTAATTCTCATTATAAAGTAATGCAAAAAGGCAATTTGCTTGTGTATATTTCAAAATAAGAAAATAATTGAATTTTGAAAAAAAATGACAAACATTTTTAAAATCAAAATTTGGAGAAAATGACAAACAATTTTAAAACTAATGTTTGGCCCCAAAAATATCAAATGCAATAGCGTATTTGCTTCAAATTATCAAAGATCAACTCAAATAAAGCGCATGCTTAGAATATCTTGACTATTGTGACGATATATACACATGTGTAGTCTCTTTTGGTCTATTAGGCTTCTAAGAGGAACAATTTCCATACCTAATTTCTAACCCATTTAAGGTGGCTATCTTAATCTCACTAACTCACCATACCCCATCCTTCCCCCATTTTGGTGTCGATCAGGCGCTTGAAGTTTGACGTTCCTTGAAGAAAGGTTAACCATTATAGAAAAAATGTAATTTGAAGACAAACTCATCTAACTTAGATATCCATATATGACACGAATAGTCTTTGTAGGCTTGTAATGCAGGCCATGAGTCATGGTTAAGTGAAACCACATTTCTGTACTTATTTGGCCTAGATATGCTCATATGAAATGTTCTCTTTTCTTTCATTCTCTGGATTGCTCTAAACTGCCCATTTTTGGGTTTTTATCCTAGAGTTCATTTTATTCTTCTGTAACTTCAGACCGGCTTGCATTTAGGCTGGATATTAATGCTCGTTTTCTATTCAAAGGTTATCGATCATCCAAGACTCTTCAAAATTGAGATTTACTTGAATGGAGGATTACGTATAAATCTCTGGGATCATTTTTTCGATCAAAACACCATTCCTATACTTGACATGCTCAGACAAAACATTATTCTCTCTTTACACTTTGTGTAACACCCATAATATCTTAATAATGTTAATTAAAAATTAAGGGAAAGAAAAGAAGATTAGATTACTGCAATGGGGAGTTGAACCTTTGACTTGGGGCTTTGTAAGCCCAATCTTTAACTATCTGAGCTTAGACATCTTTTACTTTTAATTCCCAATAATTTTTATTTAAGCTATATTAGATGTGTATTCTAAAATCAACTAAGTTTGAACACCAACCAGTCATTATTACCCATTTTCAAAATCTGAAGAATATCTCAAATCTAGATTTTTCTCCCCAGATTTTTTATCTTTCTAATCTGGTCACCACCTCCGACCTACCTCACCGCTGGTCCGTGGTTGTCACCACTGATGCCCACGTGACTGTCGCTTCACCTTGACCCCAACACCGTCCTCCACTCAAAACAAGTAGCCGTAGTTCGATGTAGAAAATTATTTGAAGATTCGTCAAAAACAAAATGGCTTTCACAATCCGATGGAGGGCCTGATGCAGATGGGAGAAATAATTGCCCCTCGACCCATATCATCCTCTAATATCTCCTCTGAACCGGGGACGTAATCCTCATCATAGCTTCATTCTTGGGAGCTTCAACTCTCCTCTCGATCTTGTACTCTCCTTAGCATGATTACTTTCTGTACAAGCAAACAAATAAGGCTACACCATCGAATATTTAGCTTAAACAAATACGACTTTGACTTATAGGTAACGTATTCGCTAGACTCCTATACAACACTCTTTAAACAACCCCAAAGCTTCCTAAAATTGGCTAAACCTAGGCTCTGATACCACTAAATGTAATATTATTGGCCCGAATGTCACATTTGGGCCTCAAGCTTAACCCAAACCATAAAATTTTGCAACTAGATTTAGCCCACACCACATCCATTGCATAAAAAACCCATTAAGTTCAAATATTTCAAAATAGAATAATAGTTAAAATGTTACATGGGGAGCTCCATTTAAAATACATAGTTAAAAGTATTCAACACTTAAGTAAAATCCCAAAATAAGAGTTACAATACAAACATAGGGTCCTACGAATACATAGCCCAAATAATTTAAGTATTGTACTCGGACAACAAGTTGATGTTGAGGTCCTACTTTGATGGTGCTCCGACGATGCACGTCAACCTATTAACCTGCGAACGGAAACAACAATTTTGAAAACTGAACTAACAAAGCTCAATGGATACATTTCCACTCAACCATGCTTCATGCAAATCATAAATAAGATCATGCAGCTAAAGATGATAATATGGAAATAACAACAATGTTGGCCCTACCTCTAGTTGCCTAAACACATATCAATCAATATGGAGGCATAAAGTCTCACACAGAAATCATAAGCATCATAGAAACAAACCTGGAGTGAGGGTCGTTCCACTAAGCATAGGGTACACACACTCTGAGTGAGGCCCAGTCCCACTAAGCATCAGGTACATATACATTCATGCTCGGAATCTCTCGTCGAGCATCTTTTAATAAGTCTCGGTTCCACTAAGCATTTAGTTCATACATTCAGAAATCTTTAACCATGGTGTTGCAACACACTCTTCTCACATGGGCATCCATAATCCCATCAAACAAGGTGAGTCAACCATAATAATGCCCTTACTTGGTATACAACCATCATTCGATCTACCAGGGATCCTTATTAATACAACACAAGTCACCCAAGGTTTTAATAGGTTATTTGCTCATTAAGCTCGTACGTGAGGTTTAAATCTTAGTTTCTTGATTTTTACTATTCATTTTACTACTTTAAAAGCTCATTGGGCCTTAGTCATCGAATTATAGGTCATTTGAACTCAAAATGAAATTTTCGGGCAGAATGCCTAGCGAGTACCGATACCCACTTAAGAGTATCGATACACTCCAGTGGGTACCAATACCCACTTACGGGTATCGATACTCAACTTGCCTTCTGAAGGGGTTTAACTGAAAACCCCGTACCGATACACGAGGTCGTGTACCAATACCCCAGATGTACAATACACTTCCAAGTGTACCGATACCTAATTTGGCTACTAGAATTTGATGGAATAGGGGGCACCGATACCCCCATTAGGCTTTCCAGTACGCCCTTCTAATTTGGCTTGATTTCAACCAATTTAACACATAATACCGATACGCCCTTCAACCCATATTGGTACTCGAACCCATAACTTATTTTCTAGAGTTCAAAAATCATCCCCCAAGCCTCTAAAACCCAAAGGCAAGATCCCAAATCGAACCTACAATTTATGGAATGTAGTTTAAGTGGTTTCCTACCATTTTAAGCCATATTAACACCCAATTAAAGATTTTCCATTAATGAAGACTTAAGCATTTCAAACAACCAATTTATCAATCTAGCAACAAAGCAATCACATTGATGATTTCTAGGAATACAAGGGAGTTAGTAGTGTGCTAACCTTACTCCTACAGCTAAAATTGAAGCTCCTAGCCAAAGCTTCAAGCTTTTTTCTTCCCTTGCTCCTAAGAAGAGTTCCCAACCTCTTTCACTACACAAAGAAGTTGTAAATCGAATTACAACTTTGTAGAAGAAGATAAACTAACTAAAACTTACTCTCAAGCTGAAAAACGAGATTGACTCTCCCTCAAACCATTTTCCTCCAAAACTCCCATAAGACCCATTTTCTCAACCTTCGCCAAACTTGATGAAACTTACCTTGGTGAGTAGATCATTAGGCGCTAAACAACACTCCTCAAATCTTGATTCTGAAAATTTACACACAAACTAACAAAGATCACACATTTCACTTTGGGTTCAAGAAGAAAGGAATGAGAGAAAAAGGGTGAGATGAAGCAAGACATGGATGATATCATCCTTCCAAAAATTGTAGGAAGGAGTTAAAGAGAACCAGCTTTCTCTTTCGAAAAGGGGAAATTTCTTTATTACTCTTCTCTCATCCTCTCAACCCAACCACAAACCCAACTCCTAAGCCCACTAACTCAATTGAGCCCACAAGGAAGCCCTTAAGCCTCCAACGATCCAACACACCGGGCCCAATGGGTCGTTACATAAACTCCCTAAAACTCTAAACTCTAAAGTCTTGATTGAATTATTTCGTATTGGTATAACAACATAGGACACAAACGGTAATAATCTTTACTTTTTAACCTTAACATTATAAAAACCATTTTATAACTCCATAACTGTTAACCAAACTGAATTAAGTCGCATCCTTTTTCTAATTCTCCACTTATTGTATAGATCCATAAATCATTTCTCGCAATTCTTCCATCTTCCTATCTACACAAGATTATGCAAAAAAAAAAAACAAGAACAAAAGAATTCCACAACGGTTGCAATATTATCACGGTGCTTCATATTGGCCTTTTTCACGGTTATTTTAGTGATAAATCCTAATGTCATTTCGGCTAAAATAGATGTGGTTGATAAATGTTGGAGAGAGAATTCTCTTTAGCGTAGTTAACGACAACAATTGGACAAATATTCTATTGGTTTCGCGGATAAAATGACCAACAATGTTGACAAAGATGTTGTAAAATGGCCAATAACATAGACACCCTTTAAGCCATTGAATTTGGAAAAGTTCCTACAATAATCGATTCCTATCGACTATCTTGGAAAATATGTACACCCGTTGCCATTAAAAAAATATGGACTTTTTTTGGCGACTGGGTGGATGTTGTGGAACCGGCAAGAACCAAGATAAAGAATTAGAAAAGTTCCTATAATGCTTGATTCCTATTGACTATCTCGAAAAATATGGACACCCATTGCCATTAAAGAATATGGACTTTTTTGGCGACTGAGTGGATGTTGTGGAGCCGGCAAGAACCAAGATAAAGAACTAGAAAAAGTTCTTACAATGAAATACATTAATTGACCGACTGGTTAAAAATATTCATATTATTTTGTCTTGTATAAGTTCGAATTTTGACACCGGTCAAAAATGTATTTATCCTTTTACTTAATAAAAGAATTCTTACAATGATCGATTCCTATTGATCAAAATGATTATAATACAATAGGACACATGTTAATGAATTATCATAATATCTTGAAAGGACAAGTGTCTTCTCCATGATCTTTTTTATTTTATTTTCCTCGGTTATAAGGTATTGTAGACTTTAATAACAGTAGTGAAACTAGAAAAATTCGAATTGCGTTGTCAATATATATATATTTCATACACAGACAGTGGAAATAAAAAGTTTTCACAAGCCCTTTAATTTTAGGGTGTATGGTTAAGGTTTAGTTGTTTAGAATTAATGGGTTGTGGTTAAAATTTAGGGTTTGTGGTTAGAATTTAGGGTTTATAGGTTAAAATCTAAATCCCTACCTATATTACTCTAAAATTTAAACCCTAAACCATAACATTAAACTCTAAATTCTAACCGCATTCCTTAAATTCTAAACTCTAAAACTAAGGCGCTTCTGAAAACCTTTTATTTCCGCCGCTTGTTTATGGGATAATAATTATATATAATTCTAAATTTTTTGAAATGTCATTTGACCCCTTCTTTTATCTAGCTCCGTCCGTATTTACTATTTATTACAAAATAGTATCATAAACAATTACCATTAGATATGTCCTAAATTTCCCATCCATTTGTTCTTAACGTGAATTTAGTAGCTATCAGCATTAATTTTTATTAACTGAATCTACTTATTTAAATTAGGGTGATTGTGATTGGTCTGCTCTGAGTGGGCGACTGAGTGGGTAGCTGTGAAAATCCATGGTGCCAAACCAATATATAGAATTAAAGAAGATCCAACAATGATCCATTCCTATTAAACCAAAACATATATTAGAGTTTGGATAAAAAAGAAGTTAGGGAGTTTTAAAACGTGTAATTAACAAATGAATATAGTAATAAATTTTAAATAATCAGCGTAATAATAGAATTATTAAGAAATATAATTAAAACGAACAAATCAACGTTGTAAAATAATCATATCTTGATATATGCAAATATAATTATTTCATTTTTTATTCCGATATAAGAAAACTCATTTATAAGTTATTAACCAATTAAAATGGTTAATTATAAGATAAAATAGAAAAATGTAAGGAATAAATCTATATTGATGATGACGTTCAAAATGAGGTGTCAGCTCAAGTCATCAAAATAGTTTACCATACGTTGATCATAAAAGGGTTATTTGAAATTTTTTTGAAACTATAACTTGATATTGTGAAAAAAGAGTTAATTTTATAATTATGCCTAAAATATTTTAATCTTACACGAGAATTATAATCTCTTTACGCGGCCTAAAAGATATGGTCAGATCCTGAAAGTCACAATTGAATAATTAATTTATTCTGAACATGAATAATCTAATAGTTTAATAAAAACTACTGAATATAAGATATATGAATGTATGTTGAAAAAAATAATCCAAAATAACAACGGTACAAAATCTAAAATTACATCATGTCCCAAATATAGATGTAATAATAAACATATTTTGAAAGAGAAAAATTTCATTACACAGATTGTGTAAACTAAAGTTTACACAAGTTTTTTAGTTTTAGGGGTTATGGGTTTAATTTAGGGTTTAGAGTTTAGGGGTTTGGATTGTAGTGTTTAGAATTTAAGGTTAGTATTTAGAATTTAGGGTTTAGAGTTTGTGGTTTAGTTTTTTAGGGTTTAAGTTTAGTAATTTAGGATTTGAGTTTATAGTATAAATATGAAGGCTTGTGTTAAATAAATTTTACACAGTCCGTGTATCAAAATTAAATCCATTTTTGAAAATAGAATAACTCATACCGAAAGAGGAACTAAGGGGTGAGCTAAAGTCTGAGGATACTTGAAAGAGGAATTAAGGGGAGAGCTAAATAACTCAGTGTGTTTCTAAAGTACAAATAATCACAAACACAATATCACAATATTTTTTCAACAATATTTAAAAAGATGTACAACAATTGACAGCGTATATAGTCACAAACACGATGCAATGCACTCAATCATCTGATCACCAACACAGCGGATGAGGTTTCCTATCACCCTCACCTACATCGTCTCCCGTCCTAGATGGGTTTGACTCACCACGTCATTCATGGTCACATCCAATAATAATTTTTCATCTCTCTTTTTTCCAAAGTGAATCTTTATCTATTTCCTACATGTCATTAAATGAATGAATCTATTGGATGAGACTATGGATGACGTGGTGAGCCGGGACCATGTAATAATTTCTCTAAAAAAATTCAAATGAAATTTGAGTTATAAAATAGAACTTCGAAAAACCAAAAGCTTTAGTAATTAATAGATCAATTTTTAAGTTCACGTTGAGTCTCTCAACTCTGTCTGATAAATGCATATCACATAAGAAAAAATATAAAGAAATATATATATCGTAAATGATTATAGAAAGTTGTTTAAATTCGAACCGATTAATATAACATGATAAATATTTATAATTAAATTTGAAAAAAAATGAATAACTCGGACTAGAATTGCATTTTTAGTTTTTTAGAAATTTCGAATTCTCAACAGCAAAGTTAGACAACGGAGGCTCCAAAGAATGCAGTAGAAGCCAAGATTATAAATGCAAGACTGTAATGACCAGCCGCAAGTCAATTCTTTTGACTTGGGATTTGATTTATTGTGATTTTGCAAGTGCAAGGGTCAGGTTAAGATTTTCCGGCCATTCATGATCAATAAGAGCCTTTAATTATTCTATTCAAATGTTATCTACACTTGTAACCATATAAGTAAATTACAATCAAATTATGGTGGCTGATGCACTTTCTTCCACTATAACAATCAGTGTATTCAAGCTGATTTTGTGTGCATAAACATTAATCACTATGCCACTTTAGTATCATTTGTTCTTTTTCGGTGTATTTTTTATAATTTTATATTTTTTATGCTTCAACATTAAAAAATTAAAATTTAAGTATTAATTTTAAATTTTAAATCATAAATTCTAGATTTTAAACCTTAAAAAATAGACCTTAACCCTAATTCTATAAACTCTAATCTAAACCTTTAACTCTAGACATTAATCCTAAACCCTAAACATAATCTTTTTAGTGTGTGACATAAATAGAGGGGAAAAAAAAGTACTGAGGATTTCCATTCCTTTATTTCCACTTGTCTTCAGCCCTATAAATATATAACCTATGAGTCTCAGATAAACACAACCAAACCTCACAGCAAAACCCCAAGCTTTCTCTGCAATCAAATATTAAGAATTTTCTTCGTCTTCAATGGGAGTTTCAGGTCATTTGGTTTCCTCTCTTTGTTTTGAGCTGAGAATCTTTGAAGCCACAAACATAGAACTGAAGTCCCATGGAAACCTTTTAATCAGATACTATCTCCCTGCAGGAAACAGCAAGAAAATCCAACTAAACACCAAACATATCTCCACCAAGTCATCTCAAATGATCACGTGGAACGAGTCCTTCTCTTTGGAATTCTCAGCATCTGAAGAATCAGTTAACTACCTCAAGCAACAGACTCTTGTTTTCGAGCTCCGACGGAGGAGGAAGCTTGGGAAATCGGTGGTTTTGGGCAGAGCCGAAATGCCGTGGAAAGCTGTTTTTCAGTCACCAAACATGGAGATTGATAACTATTGGCTTACATTGGTGTCAATGAATGATGGGGATATTGAAACTGGTCTCGAGCCTCCTTCGATACGTGTATCGATGAAATTGGTTCGAGGTCCGGCGATGGCAGAAATAGAGAAGCAGAAGAAGAATTGGTATGGGTGTGGATGCCAAGGCATTGAAGGAGGGTGCAACTGTGCTGCAGATTTTGAAATATTTGCAATTGCAGCTGCCATGGAAGGACTACTGTAAAACATTAGGCAAAGTACTAGGGACATGGAGTACTATTTTCTCTTTAGTTTGTATTTGTTTGTTATTACTATATGGTAGTTAAGAGATTGATATTAAAAAGAGAGACTCTAGTCAACTCTTTTGAAGAAGTGAAGAATCCAGACCGGGGACCCTACATGTAATGAAATTCTTTGCAGCTTCTTTTGGCGTCCCAAATGTAGGCACTTATTAGAGATGGATTTTCACTTTTTGTCAGTAATTTACTGCAGTAACCGGGGCAGATGTAAGATTTTATGTTAAGAGGGAAAAACCTATAAAATTTTAGACGAGCGAACTTATAAATTTTTAAGAGATAAAAATAGATTTTTAATAAAAAATATATATATATATTTTTTAATTTATAAATCACATATGAATTTTAAATTTCAACTGGGTGACAGCTCCTTCTAACCCCTCTTGGTCGATTCTTGGCGGCAAGCCCATCTTGCACTGTTTGTTTGTACATGGACTTCTAATGAACACAAATTCTGATGTTTTACTTGCATCATAAGCATTGAACAGAAAAGCTAACCGATATTTGGAGAATATAAGTCCTTTTTTAGTGATGTTTCCACACTAAAAATAAATAAATTTAAAAGTGCAGATGATTAGTCGAATCTTCACTCACGGACTGCTGAAACTCATGAAAGGTACAGATAATTGGACATGTTTTTGCTAACATGGCATGGACAGAGGCAGACACAACTGACGAAGCGTGTCTTTCTTGGATTTTATAGGTGGGGCAAAGTCTAATTATAATCGTGAACAAAGTTTTAAAGTTGTCGATGTTGGGAGGTTCTGTCGTGAGGTAATTTATGGTGTGGTTAAAATAAGACACTTTTAACATAAATTTTTACTTAAATAATAAAAAATATGTTACAATACAAATTTTTATTAAAAGTAAAATCCAACTTAAATTTTTACCTGATTAATAAAATTTTGTTTAAAACACAATTTTTTACTCGATTAGTAATAATTTAAGTTCTATCTAAATTATTAGACCCGGGTGCCACACGCTGAGTTTGTTAATGAATTAACAAGTGCAACAGGTGTTTTAAAATGCTATAGGACTTTGACATGCTAGGTCCTTATAAAAGAAAAAAAAATGCTTTTAATAATTCCTTGGTGTCATTTATTTGGCTTAAACGAGCAAAGAAATCACCAACAATTATAGTTTGCTTTTGTTTTATTTGAGGTAAAAAAAACATAATTAATATTTGTACAAGAGGGCAAGGGAGCATATTATTGTATCAACTATCAACTTTATCACAATATTAATATATATGATGTGAAAAAAATTGATGATACGGCAATAACTAAAAAAAATACGTAAACTTTTAAAAGAAAATATTCTCAAAAAAATATTTTGATATATAAGTTTGTGTAAATTTTAGTTTATACGAGCTTTTTAATTTTAGGATTTAAATATTTAAGTTGTATTTTAGGGTTTAGGGGTTTAGGTTGTAGGGCGTAGAATTTAAGATTTATAGTTAGAATTTAGAGTTTAGGGTTTAAGCTTTATATTTTAGGGTGTTACGGCTAGGGATTTAAATTTTAAATTTTATAGCTTAAATATGAAGGATTGTGTAAATATTTTTTACACAGCTTGTGTATCAAAATATAACCTAGATTTAAAATACATAATTTAAAAAATAAGAAACAATAATCTTTCTTCCTTTTCAACTGTTTTCAAATTGTGGCTTGGGGACTTTAATATGTTTTAATACACTTTGTATTTTCTACATTAATTTTATCATTTCGAATGGATTAAATTTATGTTTATAAGAACCCAATAAGCGATTCCAGTGAAAAAGCGGATAATGTTCATCTTAAGAAATCTGGGTTCAATCGCTTTGTTTACAATGTGTATGTGCATTGTCAAATGATTATAAATATGTATGAACATATACTACTTTATAATCACTTTTAGACTATTCAATAAACAAAAAATATGTTTATAAGTTTCTAACTTACTAAAGCCTGATGAATTGTTGCATAATTTACGACCGAACTTTTAAATTAAGGAACTCTTTTTCGGAATACTAGGATGATTAATGAAAACTTTAATATTCGATTGTAACTTCTAGACCGAATTTAGGAGTGTTACACTAATAACTTTTTTTTAAGTTAAAACCAACCAAACCAGACAAGAATGATGAGTGTTGAGTTGAAGGGTGCCCCATCTAATCAGATACTCTTTTGTATTGGTGTTAAATCTGTCTCGTGACACATTATATCAAATACAATCATCTAAAAATTAATGAAAATGGGAAAAATCCAATTGCAGGTTTTTTTTTTTTTTTACCAAATTTTCTCTTTAACCAGACAAAAGGAAATGAAGAGAAAAAGACAGATTATAAAACTTGGAATTTTCTCTACTAAAAATTGAATTGCAATATATTACAATGATTTTGACTTTGTGTTTGCATTTTAAATCCTTACAAACAATGTATTGTGTCGGTTCATCGGCTTGACAATGACCCTTGGAAAGGCAACCTTAAGCTATGAAAAGTAAAAAAAGAGTACACAAAATCACTTTTATTACTACTAAAAAATACTGTTTCAGTTCAAGAAACCGAGCAAACTTGACATGATACTCCTTCAAGCTTCAACACACAAAATACAACAAACGCCATAAAAACCCAACAAATAGTCTCAGTAAAAAAGCGAATAATGTTCATTCTAGGAGACCCATGTTTGATCGCCTTTAGAATGAGACCGGGGTTCAATCACCTTGTCTACTAAGTGTGTGCATTGTCAAAGAGTTAAAATTATCTATGAACAGATAGATCCCATAAATCGGATCACTGGCTGTGAAGAAAACATGTTTATTCTACTTTTTTTTGAGTATTTATTTAATAGGTAGTGTCCTTCAAACTTATCATCTCTGGTTCAAAGCACAAGTTTTCAACCTCCAGAATTGTAAAACTCTCTTTTGGGTAAATGATAAAAGTAAAACTTTATACTTAAGCTACTCATATTTACAGTGCAAAATGATGTAAAAAATATTGGCATTTAAAAGCTAAACTTAAAGCAGCTGTTCTCAAAACACAAAAGTTCTCAAGAGATTTCAAGAAAAAAAAATGCTCAAAAGCAGCATAAACTACAAGGCAGTAGACATGAGTGCAGGATATGATCAACATGAAAATCTATGAAAAATATGAACATGACCGTATCCGATGCTCACATCCAAAGACCTGACTAACATAGATTGAACCCATTAATAGCTTGTCTTAACTCTCAGCGTCAGATAAATCAATACCAATGTCCCCAAACTTGACCTGAACCAAAGAAAGAAAACAATGTCATTGATTGAAAGGGACTGTTCTGATTACCGTTAGTACTAGGAAATCTTATTGTAGAATTTGAATACCATCTGCTGCATTACTGCCAAAAGGCCAACAAAAATTGCAGCAAACCTCAATGTTCCTGTCAGGTTTGGAGCAAGGGTGTAATCGAGTCGAGCAGAGTACAAGCCGTAAGAAATTCGAGCTCAATTCGAAATTCAAGACACAAACTGAATTGCTCGAACTTGATCAATTAGACTCGACAAAGCACGTTTAACTAGTAAAACGAGCTCTATTCTCATGCTCGGCTTCAAACTCGATTACTATAATTGAGTAGTTGAGTTTGATCTCCCTAACATCCCAAACCTACTAGTTCTAAACAAAATCTTTCCTCCGTAGTGGTCAACTAGTTCTTAAATATTTTCATTTTTGAGCATCTACTGGTTCCAAATAGTCATTAGTAATATATTTTTCACTCCTCAATCACGGTAGAAACATGGAATTTGATTACTAATTGGGTTATTTTCAAAGATGCTTATACATAACAAGATCTTACTAAATGGAACCACTTATGAAAAATACGTAGCTAAAAAATAAACTGTTTGTTTGCTAGGAATTTGAGTGCTTACAGGATTGAGAATAGGAGGACTATTTTCCTTGAATCAATTGATGTAGCTCGTTTATATCTTCTCCATCTGTTCATTGGTGCATCTTGGACCCTCTCGGTCGATGATTTTTCTGTTGAAATCAAGCTCGGCGTTTATAATCCAAAGCAATGAAGAATCAAACGTGCAATATGCATAACCAAAAGACATGGAACTCCTACATGTAAAACTCAAAAATACTGAAGATAACAGGTAACGTATGATTCCAAAAACACTCGTGTAGCTAAAAATGTTCACTGATCAGGATAAATGATTAAATAAAGTTCAATCTTTGAATTATTCGAAACCCTTTGAAGTAATAGTTAAACAAATGGAATCATCACTAGGCCAATTCACTATAGGGTTTGGTTTATTTGTTCTCAATGATCAGCTTACTGGAATTACATATGTCAAATCAAACTCTTTTCCAACTTCAATCTTCTTAGGATGAAGGCTTAGGCTTGTGGCCGGGCTACAAGAAGATTAGCATGTTTTTTTTAATCTAATAGCAATCATTGTGAATCACCATGGGAACTTCTGTTTTATGTTAGTTACTGTAATTCTCATTGAAAAGTGAAACTTTAAATGTTGAACTACCACATTAAATGATGTGCATGGAACTAGCAACTCTTATGCAAAATAAAGCAATAACCGACGACACCAAGGAAATGGAAAACTATTCCATCAATTATGAGGAAGATAGGGACACCATCGTTCCAAAATTCCAAATAGGTATTAGAATATGCTTACAGACCTGCAAATTAACACATTAACAGTTCAAAGCTGCATGAACGCTCACCTATATTTAAGCTCGATTGTCTCTGCAGCACCTTCTGCAAATGCTGTTTCATTGAGATCTATCATTAGTATCAAGGGTGGAAGAGAAAAAGAAGTACCAAGAACCAAGGAAAACGATCCGTGCTTTGATGACTAAATAATTAAATTTTGTTTATTCCATACTAAATGTACGATCTGTGCTTCACAGAATATTCCCACTAAAAAGAAGAAGTGTACTTTAAAACTCATGCTATAAAGATAGGAATGTCAAACTTACCGTTAGTACACCTTCACTTTTTGAATTTCCAAAAATCTCATCTCTTGATGCAAGTATGTCAGGAATCTCCTCCATGTTTATGTCCAGAATGCAAGATGAATAAGAATCTTCACTATCCACTTTCAAATCAATGCAGTTGTGACAACTCAATTGAGCATCCAAACGCATCTGGTTTTTAGTCGAAAAAGGAACTTCTAAGAGGCTCAAAAAAGTTAACTTTGGTTTACATTTCGGATTCGTGATTCCTTCCTCCGGCAACACAGAAATGCTATAGACATCCTGGTCCTGCACAAAGAGATTGAAAATAAATAGCAACATAGAAACAATGAAAAGCAAGTCAATCGATTACTGAATTCTCGTTTTAAGATAATGTATCAGTAAAAGAAAACAAAAGTTAGAACTAGCTTTTAAACAGAGATAATGGGACAAAAAATACTGTTTAGCAAATAACAAGAATAGAAGTCAAAAACGAAACTATGAGACAAGAAAAAAGGAATTCAAACAGACGCATCAAATCTCGTTGGGAAAGAATTTGAAGTACTCAACACATGGTCCGACATGAAATTACATGTGAAGTGTTTAAGCTGCATTTTTCTCTCACTGGAAATGAAGTCTCCTCTATTACAATAGGCAAGACATCTGAAATTTCAAGAAAAGAAATTCATTGCACATGCTTAACATCAAACTGAGGTCACACAATTAATACCATATCTATCGCAAAAACCCTTACTAAGAGAACAATGCTGGTTGGTCTCATCAAAGCTTGGCTTAATCAACTCAAAACACGAAATGTTAACGGGTACATTTGTGCTTCCAACCATCCCTGATAAGAATGGTTTTCCCTGGAGGTAACTTTGTGCTAAAATTAAAGCTTTGCAAAACAAACTTCGATAAAGTTGACATAACAAATAAGAAAAACACTTTTAATTTCATTTAAATATGAGATTTAAGGCAGATTTTCTCTATTAATTTTCAGATTCATGGTGATGGAAGTTTACCATTAGAATGTAAAAGGGAAATCTATATACAAATTTCTAATCTGCAGAGATAAAGAATTTCTATCGCATCAATGGAAGAAAATAAGTCAAAATAATTAGAATCGTAAATAGGAATTCGGCAATGGAAAAAAATAATCTAGGTTTCCATTGCCATAGTAAAATGAACTCCAAAGAAATTAAAGCAATTCCATTTCACAAGAAACTAAAGACAATGCTTATATCATTCCCAACCCCAAACAAAGAGAATGCAAGAATTGAATGCAAACTATCTTCCAATTCCTACATTTTCGCAGCTACCAAACAAGAATTTATGCGCGAATGGAGAAAGCAATGAAAGATAATAAACTAGATCATAACAGCCATGGAATTTCAGCCAACCATATGCAGTTGCAAGGGAATTCCGAAGAAACAGGAAAGAGATTAGAAGTGTAAAATTCCTCCATTATTTTCCCTCACATTTATTGAAGCTACGCATCTAGCAAAGATTCATTCTGCTCAAAAGAAGCAAAGGAAGATTCTTTATATTTGCAAAATTTCCCCAAAACAGCTTCAGATTCATAACAGAAACAGAAGAGAATCTAAGAGCCACGAAACCAAAAAAGAACAACTCACCTCCTCGGTCGATTTACCGGCCATTGCAGAAAACAAAGGATTTATTTGACAGAAAAATTCAAAAATGCATTAAATCTGTTTATTTATTTATTTTGAATGCAACTCTGAGTTTATAAATCTGTTTATTCACATTCACAGAGCATATTTTTTAAGATTATTTATAGAGCATAAAGGAGAGGAAAAAGGGAAAAGTTAAGATGCTCCATGGCCACCTGAGAAGGCAAGGTGGTGCAGAAAAAGGGTCCTCGTGTACTACTTACACGACAGCTACAAATCTGCATCATATTTACTACTAGTATAGTATTATAATAATAACATTATCCATTGTAAAAATTTAAACCCGACAAAAAATATTTTAATATCTTTTAACTTTTTTAATTTATAAATATTTACATAAATTAAAATGCAATAAAAATTATTATTTGGTTAAACTATAGGTAGTCCTTAAACTTTTAAGATGTTTTCATTTTGGTCGTCAAAACTTTTAAAATATGTGTTACAATTATTGAAATTTTAATTCGTTTTTATTATGGTCTAGGTCACAAAAGATCGATTTTTGGTTGGACACTCCATCGGTTAATTGTAACAGTGGAAAGGCTTCATTTGACAAGGATATCAACATAGTTTGATTTTAAGTTGATCCGGCGATTAATAATGGTGGATTGGTGTCATTTATGTTGTTGTTTGGTAGTTTCTCTTGTTGAAAAGATCATCAAACTACTCAATTTCTTCTTCTCTTCCTCTAAACCAGATCAAGCTCGTCGAAAAATCTCTCAATTTCCTCAAATTACAATCGAAGCTAAAAGTTAAAACTTTTTTATCTGTCACTTTTCAACCGTCGGATTAGCTTAAAATCAAACTATATTAAACTTTCAACCAAGCGAATTCTTCCCACCGTTAGGATTGACCGAAGATCACTCTATTTATAACAAATTTAGCCTTTTCTACATGGTTGCAAAATTCAAAAATTAGAGTTTGATAAACCATTGACCAACTAATCAAGATCAAGTATTATAAAAGCCCATTTTAGAGTAATCCTTGAACTCAATTTCATTCGCAACACTATAATTCAAACCTCTATTTCTACGGAAGGGAACTAACACTTATCTCACTAATTTTGTAATTGGTACATAATCTTTTACATATTGATCTCTTATTTGAAACACATTCTACTAATTATTGGACTAAAAACATTCTTTAAGGTATCATTAATATTCCAATTCAAGTTAACTGAGCTAAAATGCAGATAAAAATAAATAAATCACCTCAAATACATATTTAAATACCAAAAAATGTATTCACTGAACTAAAAAAACGTTATTGCTTGAGGGAATAATTGGACCCAACTAAGGTAAAAGGTTTGAGTTTCAACTCAATTTAAATTCAATCTTTTGGAATTTTATTTTAAATTTGATTTGAAATTAAAAAAATTATTTAAATTAAAAAACAATAGAATAAAAATAGCTTTCAAAATCTATCATGATACCAACGAAAACTGTGAAACGACATTGTTTTTTATTTAAAAAATTCATGAATTATTATTGCAACCACCATGCAAATTACAAATGATATATAGTTCTTTGGATCCATATCTCATATCTGGACCGTCGACATTAGAGTACGGAGCAATAAATTGGATAAGAATAACTTAAAAAAAAGATAAATTTAAAAAATGGTGATATAAGATTTTGGTGGATTGCCAAAGGACGATATAGAAACCACATAATATTAAGTGGGGAATACAAATAAATATTTCATTCAAAATAATATATATATTATTAGATTGATATGTCTGCTTGTCTTTTCTTGTCTATAATATATCATATACTTATTCCCTTTTTTTTTTCTTTAATTTCGTTCATTAATCATAGCTTGTGATATAAAAAGCTTTATTCATAATATACATGTTTTGTTTTTTGATTAGGAGTTTGCGGAAGACAGTAGAGAACGGAGTAAGGGAAGAAGATAGATTAGAAAGAGAAGAGACTTTAGCAGAGGCCGAGCTTCGGAACATTTTGGGAATTATTGGGCTATGGCCCCTAAAATATTAAAAATTAGAAAAGTTAAATTCAAATTATGGAAAAGTTGTATTTTATATTTTGTAAATTCTAAGAAACGTAGGAAGCAAATGGTTGTTGTTGGTGTGTAACCCCTAGACTAGCCTATGAATTAATTATAATTTCGGGAGGTCACATTTTATACCAAAAACTTTTCATGAAACTATTTACAGTTTAAAGTTCAAACAAATAATAATTGTAAACCATAAATATAACACCAAAAGCTCAGTCTAAAATCATATCAGAATTCGGCTACAAATATGCCGCATCGACAAAGATAGTGAAGTATACAATATCAAAATATAAGCTCATGTCACTCAAATAAAGACAGTATGGCAGATAGAAACATTACAACAAAAAGTAAGTAAGAATGTGTCGATCCTCCAAGTGCCAGTTCCAAGATAAAATAAATATGTCTTTTACAATCATCTTATGATTGGTCTTTGAGCATACTCCAACAGAATTTTTTTTTCCAATTCGAGTCAAATTTATGAAATTCAAGTTCTTTTATATGTGTGAGTAAGATTTGTAATGTTATTCAATAAAGAAAGAACTTTTGAGGATAAAGTATTGATGAGAGTATAAAGGAGTTAAGGAATTGATGAGAAGAAAGAATTTACAAAAAAAAATACAATTAAAGGACCAAATTGAATAAAATAAAAGGTTAAAGAATTAAATTGCAAAAAAAATTAAAAAAAATATGAGTTGAAGTTACATAGATATTATATACTGATAGTGGAGCATGTAGTTTAAATTTTCTATAAATTGACTTAAATGAAGGAGGAATAGAAGAAATTAGGAAATCATACAACGCTGAGGAGCTAAATTATAAAAAATAGGAAATTGATTTAAAAATTGTGAATTGAAGCTAAATAGGTATTCTAAAATGGTTTAAGAGCACATGGTCTAAATTTGGTCAAAATAGACTTAAAATGAAGAAGGAATTGAAGAAATGAAGAAATCATACAAAGTAGAGGGGCTAAATTGCAAAATTATGAAATTTAATTTCAAAAATATGAATTGAAGATAAATAGATATTCTACAGTAGTTTAGGGACGTGAGGTTTAAAATTGATCAAAATGGACTTAAAATGAATGAGGAATTGAAGAAAAAAAATTAGGGACTAAATTGTAGATTTGTAAAATTTGGTTTTTTAAGTTGGGCAAACTCGAACTCAAAAATTTTACATGTGGTTCAAAATTGAATTGAATAACTTGAACAACTTGACCCGAATAACCCGAAATTGAAAAAAAATTTAGTTAAGTCGAGTTTTGCTCACCCCTACTAACATTACACAACTCAATCGCGGCATATTTTCAGTGACTGTGAACGTCTATCCATATTCAATTAAAGAGTCCAAAGTAGGTATAGATCAATAAGATAACATAATAAATGTCATTTGGAAAAGAGACATTAAATCCAAATCTAAAAAAAGAAAAAATTGTCATAAGAGCAGAAAAATAGCGTGTCACAAGAACAAAAAAATGTAGCACTAGCTGACAAAACATTCACCATTTTCATACGAAAAAAGACTAATCAAACAAAATAAAATGACATAACTCAAATAACATATATTATATTACGAGAAGAGGAGTGAAAAGAAAAGGAAGAAAAGTCATCAGTCGACGATCAACACAAAGTTAGTGTCGCAGTCAGTGATGAAAAAAATATGAAAACTGAAAGAACAGTACAAAAAATAAGGGAGAGAGCAACTTTTTTCACAAGACTTTTAAAAAACACTTTAACGGATATACATCATTTTTATATCATAACGATGATATGTGCCATCATTTAAATGGATGAATAAATTTATTGAATTAAATTAAAAAATTTAGGACTAAATTGATAGAATGTGTAAGTAATGAGGATCAAATATGTAATTATAAAAATTTATTTAACTGACACGTCAACATCTTTTTAACTTTGAATGGTTAATGGCTTGATTGATATCATTTAAACATTTGAATGGTTTAATTGACAAAATTAAAAGATAATGGTCAAATACAATTTAGGGTAAACTACTTAGGTGACCACCGAACTATTTGGGCGTCCCTACTTTGACCACCGAACTAGGTAACTCGTCAATTAGACCATCAAACTTTTAAATTAGTCCCAAGTTTGATCCACCCCAAGGCTATTCCATTCCTCTTTAATTTTCCTTTAACCAGGTGGTGACAGGAAAAATATATTAAATATTAAATAAAATAAATTAAAATTTGAGTAAATTTATCTAATTGGATGATGTCATATGTCATCATCTGATTGTTGATTAATTTTATTTAATTGAATTAAAATTAAGACCAAATTGATATAATAGGTAAATAACGAGACCAAATGTGTAATTTCAAAAATTTTCATTAACTGCCATGTCACCCTCTGTTAGTTTTTTAACGGCGGTGGTCAAAATAAAACTAATTTAAAAGTTTAGGAGTTTGATTGACGAGTTGCCTAATTCGGTGGTCAAAATAGGTACACTCAAATAATTCGATGATCACTTAAGTAGTTTACCCTACAATTTATCCCATAATTAAGTGATATAGTTGTAGTTTACTATTTTAAAACTAGATATCAATATGCGACATTTTTTATTTCCTAAATATCCACTTAAATGAATCCAGACTCGGGCATCTTTTTATTTCTTTTGTAATTTTATTTCTTTTATCTCATCCCGATAGCAGGCCCGAGAGAAAAAGTCCATAAACATCTTAAGCAAATCAGATAAGAACCTTTTCCTCTTCAGCCCAATTTTTACCTACAAACTTTTTAAATCTTTTTTATAAAAAGAAAATATGCTTTATCTATGTGTATTAATTTTTTTTTATCATTCTATTCCAGTATAAAATTATATCTATATTTGATTTTAAATCTAGATAAACTTATGTACATACTTACAGACTCAAAGCATTCAAGTAGTATCTATATGTGTTATTAAATGGTTTTTGCTATAGGCAGATGTTATGCTTGGGAAGAGACGAGGACATTAATCTCACATAAAAAAAATATGTCTTTTGAAAAGAGAATAATAGTCTCGTGACACAACTTTAAAGGCTGTGCATAATAACTTCTAATGTCTTTTGTGTTATTAATTACATTCTTAAAAAGATGTATTTCGTTAATTTAGAGTGTTTAATGTAATTAATATTAGTTTTAGAGTTGAATTACATTAAACACCCTACATTAAAATACAACGTTTTAGGAATGCAATTACATTCTAGTAAAAGTATATTCCTTTGAAAACCAAAATAGACATTAATAATCCTAGTTCTTATTGACTGCCATCAGAATTGTATATGACAAAACCCTTATTAGATTCATAATATTAGGGTTAGTAAATTATATATTGACTTGAAAAGTTGCCTTATACTTTTAGGGTTAAGGTAATTTTTTCCACTTATGTTTAACTTAAATGTTAAAATCTAAATTCTATAACTTAAACCCTACCTTAAACCTTTAATCCATATATTTGACAAACTTATGTAAACTCAAGCTTGTGTTTTAAAATTTTTTCATTTGGGAATTAATAATCAATTAGCTCATTTGGTAAACAAAAACCCACAGTTGAAACGCTTATGGAAATCGGATAATCGTTTTTGGAAAGTTTCTATAAATTTCCAAACTAAAAATGAAAAAATCCCAAATCTCTTAATTTATATTTCATTTCCATTTTTAATATTCATACGAAGCCAACCTACTCACAGTATTTATAGCAATAAGATATTGGCACACTCACCACACTCATTTAAAAAAAATATTGAAAAGAAAAAGAAAAGCCCCCATGGAGGCTTCTTTGAAACTCACCATTTTTGTCTTTCTTCTACTTTCATCAGGTAAATCTTTTCATAAGCTATTAATATATACATTGGTATAAATACATTTGTATGTATTATTTTTGGGTTTTTTTATATCTTTTAAACGTTTAAATATATAGATATATAATACAATCTGATATTCTTAAAAAAAATTAATAGTTTGAAGGATGATTTAGAGTTTGTTTGAAAAAACTTTAACCAAAATTTGTTGTTTGAAGGTATGTTGTTCTCAGATGTGCCAACGACGATCGAAGCTCAAAAGAAATTGAAATGCGAAACCAATGAAGATTGTAAGAGGCAATGTCAAACTAATTTCAATGTTTGTACTCCTGCTGGATTTTGTGCTTGTGCTGGTAGCAATCCATTTTGTTGCTGAGAAGCAATAAGTTTATCCTTTTATCCTTGTTATAAGTTTGGAAGCTCCTTGGAAAATTGTCTTTCTTTCAGATTTTTTTTAATAAAATAAGTATCTCTCATTATTATTATTATTATTATTATTATTATTATTATTATTATTATTATTATTATTATTATTATTATTATTATTACCTCTTTCTTTCGGAAGTTCAACCCCAACAATACCTAAACGAGATTAATCTTAACCTTAACCCGTCTAATAATCCATGCATTGCATATTGTCATGATCATTCTTAAATACTTATAGTTTAAACACCATTATTCTTTTACTTTTGGTAAATAGTGTTAGAGCTCACGTGTAAATTCTTGACAAGTTTATTCATTTAGGGTTGTGTTGGGAGGCTCCTACGATCAACCGAGATAGCCAAGAGGGGGTGAATTGGATTTTGAGTGTTTGTAGTGGAAGCAAAGGGAATTTAAAAATAGACATAATAATTTATAGTGGTTCGAGCTTCTAACCAAGCTTTACATCCACTATTTTAGCTTCCCACTAAATATTTTATCAAATTCACTATTAATTTCTTCCCTTTTCTAGGTTCAAGAGGAAACATTTGCAACCTCAAAGCATATACCTCAAAGCTTTGAGAAAACCCTCTCTTACAAAAGAAATACAAAGAGCAAACTAGGAAATCTTCACAAGGCTGATTTGTTTGCAATTCTAAGCACTCACTCAAAACCTAACACTTGAGCATATATGACAATAGAGCTTACAAGTGTGTTCTACAAAGAAATTGACAATTAAAGCACAAAAACACTTTCTCTATACATTGAATGTTGGCAAGTTGTTTCTTGTTCTTCCATGGATGCTTGGATGTGTCTTTTAAACCCTCTAAAAACTTCATGGTCGTTACTAGCCGTTGGGAGTTGTTAAGAGCCGTTAAGAACTTTATTTCCAGCCATAAATGCAGTTCTGAAGCAGGGCGTATCGGTACTCGGGCACTAGTATCGGTACTTGCCTTACACAGAAAGAGTTGTTGGAGCATTTAATACACAGGGGTATCAATACGCTCACAAGCGTATCGGTACGAACCCTTTCGTATCGATATGGTTGGCCTGTATCGGTACGAAAAATGGCTACTAGAATTTGGAAGACTTGAAGATCAAAAATCGTATTGATACGCTCAAAATCGTATCAGTACGTGGTCCTCTAGACATCAGTACGGGTCAAACTGTATCAGTACTCAAGACCAGTTTTTAACACTTTGGTTGTTTAAAAACACTTAAAACATATCAAAAACCCTTTGAAAATATTTCAAACATATTTTTCAGGTTTATAGACTTTTGAAATATTTTTGCAAAGTTGTTTAAGTCCAAAAACATTTTTCTTTAAGTTATATCAAAATCAAATAGGTTTATCAATCTCCCCCTTTTTGATATAATGAAACCGCTTGAAAAATGCTTTTGTAAAAACTTCCCCTTAGAAAAATAATTTTAGAAAAAAGAAAAATATTTTTAGAAAATATTAAAGCTTCCCCTTTTTTAAAATTGAATTTTTCAAACCTATCTCTTCCCTTTTTGTTATATCAAAAATAGTTTCAAAACCAAGTTTGAAATCACGTTTAAGTTCAAGAACATCAATTGTTGGAAAAATTAATACCAATAGATAGGAAATGTCAATTGTTGGTGTAAGATAACATTGGAGAAAAGACCAAAAAGATTTTAATAAAAAAAAGAATTATAAAAATGGCTCCCCCCTTAATCAAGAATCAAGTAAATTGTTAGTCCAACAATTCAAGAGAAATATATTGAATTTCAAATAAATAGAACAAATAAATAAATTCAATTTAAACATGTCATAAATGAAATAATCAAATAAGCACACAAGGCATGACAAAAAGGAGACAAAACAGTCCCTTTTTTACTATACGTACCGGTACAGTTGAAGGTCGTCTCGATACTAGTTGAAGGCCGTATCAGTACGGTATAGGCTGTACCGATACCGAAGGCACAATTCTGGTGAAAATGCAACAAAAAACAACTTTATAAACCTTACAACTTAATTAAAAGTTCATACAAAGGCTCTATAAGTCATAGATATGCATTTTGATCATTTTGCTACACATGCTTCTCAAAAGATTACATTTAACATATGCAAAGCATGAATTTCACCAAATTCAACCAAACATTACAAGTTAATGGCCATAAACACTGATATGAGCATACAAGGCCAAAAATATGTAACTCATGCAATTGAGACTCCCCCTAACTATATGCAATTAGGCACACCATGAAGCCATACAAACATGCTTAGATCAACATGAAAATTAGACATGAAAACATATTATCAAGCAAATTGCATGAAATAATTTTACCACTTGAACCAAGGTAGGATGTTAAGCCTTCCTTCTCCAAATGTCATTCCTTTGTGTGGCATGAGCTTTCAAGGTTTGACTTTGTTCAACAATGGCTCAAGCACACTTACAAAAGACAATCAAGTAATTTTTGGTATCCAAATTGCTTTGGATCCAATGGCATTAGTCCCAAATAGCTTAGTCCCCTTAGGAATCCATTTTTCAATGTTTTCCTTTTTGTTTGAAACAATGAGTCCTTTTGGGACCCAAATGTTTCGAACACATTTTCCATTTAAAAATCTAGGGGAACTAGATTGTCTTTGATAAAAATTTGTTTTAACAAAATCTATTTTGGAGCTATCTCCAATTTCACATTTTAAACATTTTTGTTAAGCAAATTTGTAAAACCTATGTTTGATTTTGATATAACAAAGTGTTTGAGGACTAAATTGTAAAAGGAAATAAATTTTTAAGTACTCAAAAGTCTCACAAAATGACAAGGAAAAGTTTTCCAAAGTTAAAGACTTAAACCCAAAAAATTTTCTAAGTGTTTTAAGCCAAAATACACAAATATGCCCAGGCGTATCGATACACCCCTTTGGTGTTTGGATACGGATTTTAGCTACTGGAATTTTGTTTTGTACGGCGTACCGATAAGGCTTAGCCCGTTTCAATACGGTATTCATATAACCTTGAAAAGTTAGGCCTAGCGTTTCAATACGGTATAGATCGTTTCGATACGGCCTTCATCTAGGCAAATATTTTATGCTTCGCGTTTCGATGTGGCCTTGTCCATTTTGATACCATTTGAAATATGGGTTTAAGACATTTTTATCCGTACCGATACGGTCCAAGCCGTTTCGATATGGTTTGCATTAAATGTTTTCGACCGTTGCCTTATCAGTTATTGGAATCAACGAACTTTTAATTTTTTCCGTTAGCCGTATCGATACGCCCTAGGCGTACCAATGCAATTTTCCAGCTCGGATTCTAGTAACCAAATATCGTACTAATACGGCCTTGCCGTTTCGATACGACCCCTGTTTTACACTATGATCATTTCGATACGGCCTCTCGCGTATCGATACGCCTATACACAACGGCTATATTTTCTTGCAACATGTATCGATACGGGCCTACGTGTACCGATACGGTTGGTTGGCAGACAACATTATTGTGGGAAAGAAGCCTTCCAACGGCTATATTCAATACTCCAACCACCCAAACGGCTAGAAATCAATGAGAGGGTATAAATACAAGACTCCAATGCTGTTGCAACAACTATTGAACATTCATTGAACAACATTCAAGCAATCAAGCAAAAATCCAACCCTTTGAGCTTTTATTGTCAAACCCTTGTACACCCAACTTGTGTAATTCATTTGTATATCTTTGTTTCAAGTTTGGGGTTGTGAGAAATCTTAATTGGGCAAAATTTGTATCTTGTGAGGATATCTTATTTGCCAAACTTCATTCTTGTAAAAGAGTGATTCTTGATCAAGCTTTGATCGGTTGTAACGGTTGCCTCCTTAGCCTAAAAAGAGGAAGAATTTCATAGTGAAATTGTTGAAAATCCTTAGTATGAAGCTAAGGTAGTGGACGTAGAGCTTGTTAGAAGCTTGAACCACTATAAATCGTTGTGTCCCTTTGTCTATCTCTTTCGATTTGCTTTCAAAAGTTTAAAATTCCCAATTCACCCCATCTTGGCCACCATCTACATTGATTGATTATCCTAACAAAATTCTTTTTGAGGTAATCAATTTCCCTTTGATGATCCTCTTGAACTTTTAGAAGCAAGTTTTGTAAATCCAAATTATTTTTCTCAAAATCTTCAAACTTTGCTTTAAGTTCGAGATTAGTTTTAGAAAGCAATTCATTTTCAATTTTCAATTTTGAAAGCAACTTTTTGTTTTTCAAAAATGAAGCATTGAATTCCAAAACCAACTCATTATAGGCTTCTTGTAACTCATTAAAGGTATAAGAATTTAAATTAGATGAGTTAAAAGTTACCCTTGAATCTTTTTTGATGGCCATGAAACATAGGTGAGCTACCTCATTTTTGGTGGAGTCCTCTTCATCACTCCATGTAGCCACAAATGTCTTCTTCTTTTGACTTGATCTCTTCTAGGTAAACCGAGGGTAATCTTACTTAGTGTGCCCCGGCTTTTTGCACTTGAAGCATATAATGGGATCCATTCTCTTTATTTTTGATTCATGCATTAATTCTTTCTTGTGACACTTCATGAATCGGGCAAATTTCTTAAAGAGTTTGACCATATTTTCTTCTTCACTATCCTCCCTACTTAAATCTTTTTGTTGGCTTGTGAAGGATTTGAGAGAAACAACATTCAAGTCAATACCTTGCTTCATTATCTTCTTCATCTTCTTCTTTTCTTTCTTTTTCTCTTTTTCTTTTCTTCTTCATAATTTCATGAGTGAGAAAAGACCCCAAGAAAGCATCAAGCTTTAAGGTCTTGAGAACCTTGGCTTCGATGATGGCGGTCTTCTTTGAGTCCTATGACTCGGGAAGAGAATAGATAATCTTTCGAACAAGTTTGTCTTCCGGAATGTTTTCTCCATAGCCTTTAAGTCCATTAACGATGACAGAGAATCTATCGAACATTTTGATGATGTTTTCATCCGGTTTCATTTTGAAGTTCTCAAACTCAAGGTTGAGAAGACCAATCTTGGTCTCCTTTACTTTATTGGTTCTTTCATGAGAGACTTCAAGCTTGTCCCAAATCTCCTTTGCACTCTCACAAAAAAAGACTTTAGCACATTTTTTCGGGCCAAGGCACAAAAGAGAACGTACAAGGCTTTCGTTTTTAGCTCTATCTTCTTGCAATCATCCGCACTCCATTCCACCTTGCTTTTTTGAAGAATAAACGGGCCATAAAAAACAATGTCCCAAAGACGGTAGTCTTTAGCTCTTATAAAGTACATCATCATATTCTTCCAATAAGAGTAGTTGGTCTCGTCGATGGATTACGCCATGAACTCCAGTTGATGTAGAATAGTTGAGCTCATCAAGGATCGACTCTATGATGTTAATCTTGTGTAGAGACGAAGCTCTGATACCAATTGATAGGCTTGATGTACTCCAACCAAAATCGCTAAGAGGCTTGAATTTGCTTCCCGAATAAATTGGCTAAAATCGAAAAATTGTGGACAATATTGCACGATGATTTTAGAGTGGTTCAACTACCCAATTGAGTCTGCATCCACTACCTTAGCACACCATTAAGGATTTCCCAATTCACTACTATAAATTCTTCCCTTTTTTAGGGGGTTCAAGGGGTAACCTTTACAACTCTATCTTTTCAATGGCTAAGATAGAACCACTTTAGTTTTTCCTTAAGCTAAACTAGAACCTCTCCCTTTTAGAAGGTTTGTTTGGTAAACTAAATACCTCACAAGGTAGGTGTTTACACAAATATTTAAGCTCACAAGAGTACAAAAAGATAAAAACAATTAAGCATTCTCTATACACTATATACAAGAGAAATGAAGAAATTAGACTTAAAGATAATTGTTCTTGATCATGAAGCTTGGATATGTTCTCTAATCTTCTTCAAGTGTCCTTGTGGTGTTTATATAGTGTGGAATGAGTTTCTAGCCGTTTATGGCAGTTGGGGATGCAAAATAGTCGTTACCTACAAAAAAATTCAGCATTTATAACTAAAGGGATCGATCCTTTTTTGCAAGCGATCTATCCTTTTGCAAAAAATATGACTGTTACAACAATGGGATCAATCCCTTAAACCAGGGGATCGATCCTTTTGCACTTGGTGGCTGGAATAAAAAGATTGAGGCATTCAAAGGGATCGATCACTTGATCTAGGGGATCGATCCTTTTTGCCTTGAGGTCTAGAAATGACCTTTTTAAAGTGCAAAAAGGGATCATATTGATTTTGAAAATGTTCGGCTAAGTTAGAAATCATTCGAAACAAAATTTTTAAGTTTGTTTGGACTTTGAATTATTTTTGAAATATTTGAACAAGTCATTTTCACTTAATTTGTTATATCAAAATATTAGTTCAACATGTTGGTATTCCATTGGTTTTCAAACTATTTTTTAGAGTCAAAAATACTTTTGATACTAAAAGCAATGAAGAATAAGATTAAAAAATAACTTAAGAATAAAAGTGTTTTTCAAATCAAATCTTAGAAAAGTTAAGGAAAAAAAGTTTGACTTTTACACATAAAGTTATCAATATACCATTTAACTTATTTTTTACTTTCTAATATCATGTTCAAAATATAAAATAAACATTTTGATTTCTAAAATACATTTTAACATTTAATTGGTATATTTTTTTATCATGGATATAAATAGCAACCCCATTGAGGCTGTTTAGTTTGAACAAAAAATATTTTGTCCATTTCGATGT
Organism: Hibiscus mutabilis; assembly: GCA_019671005.1. Classification (NCBI taxonomy): domain Eukaryota; kingdom Viridiplantae; phylum Streptophyta; class Magnoliopsida; order Malvales; family Malvaceae; genus Hibiscus; species Hibiscus mutabilis. Next base: position 57,784,624 of record CM033722.1, on the reverse strand, counting down.
CCCTTTCTATGTCCAACACTAAAAAAATAAATTTTAAGTTCTAACCTTAAATTCTAAATCTTGAATCATAAACCTTAAACCTTAAAAAATATACCCTACCCATAATTCACTAAACCTTAACCTTAAATTTTAACTAAACCTAATTTTTTGGTGTAAGAGTATAGAATAGTGCACCAAAAAAGGATATGTGATTTCTATTCGTTTAGTTCTCTATATCGCCCTGATAGGACGAATCACATTCATTATGATAACGATCCCAATAAGTATGAATTGAAATCCAGTTCATTTTGATAACCATCATAAATAAGCTGACTAAAACTAAGACTCATCAACTTGGTTTAAATTTCATAAAATCGATTTGACAAAAATAAATAAATAAAATTTTAGCTATAAAAATAAGACTCATCAACTCGACTAACTTAAAATATTAACTCGACTCAAATCAAATACTCACCCCTAATCATAAATGTGTAAATCCACCTATAAATTATGTAAATCATATTTATAAATGATGAAGAATGATGGACCACGACTAGAAAAGCATCGGTAACACCTTGCTTTTGATATCCAAATAGTTGGGTCTAAAATTGTTCCTTTTTAAAAGAAAACAAAAGACAAAAAGAACTATTAAGTTATGAATTTGGAAGAAATTCCAACTGCATTGCTGAAGTTCAAAACATTCTCAACCATGAAGAATACTGTTAGTCATTCTCACACCATATACACTGTTCTCCCCCTGCCCCCTCTTATTGTGAAAACAAAAAAAAAGGACGATGTGCTTCGATTCCACCATCCACTGTACATGGCAACAACCTAAGCTAGGTCACTCGGACTCGAATGTCATTACTGGATACAGGTATATATTCGACACGGGTATCTCGAACTCCCCATATTCATGTCCAAATATACATCAAACACAGTATCAGACATGTGTACTTGGAGAAAAAACTCAGAGTCCAAGCAACATCGGACCTAAGTATAACTTTTTTTTCACAAACCACACTACCTCACCTGATATCTGCAAGTTCTTCCCTCAAGGTCGGAAGACGAACAAATTAATAAACATAAATAATTAAAGAAAAAAGGGTCTGTGTTATTAGAATACCTAGTCATTGTAACTCCTCAGCTCTTGTTTTCTGAAGCAAGTCTTTCGTAAAATAAGATATACCCATGATCTGTATTACTAGAATACTCCTGGGCTGACCCAAAAAATGTCTGAACTGCCGACTCATCAATCATCTCCACATTCTCGTCGTCAAAAAATAACCAATGGTTATGGCTTTTCACCAGGCTTACATAGTGGCCATGGTTAGGTCCACTTCCCACATGAACAACTACAGCAAATAGAGAATACTCGGAATCTGCATCTTCCACAGTGTTGCTCAGCTTCAGCTCAAGCGGAAATACAACACGGTAGGAGAGTTTCTTGTACCGGCCAAGCTGCTCAATGTACTTGAACCGCTTCAAATGGATAACAAGAATGTGAGGAGGCTTCTTTATCTTCATTCTCTTCTGTGCTTCTTGCAAACTGCAAGTAGTAAACATCATCCATAGATATTCCAATCTTCCAAGTTTAGCATTAAAATGAGTGCATGATATGCATCTTCAGAACCTTATAATTTTACGCTTTAGGCTTAGCATAAAGTAAGAACACTATTTGAGGGGAAACCAGTTAAATGCAACATATAAGTGTGATGTTTGAACCATAGAGGAAAAAAGCAAAAGCCACGAGGTTTGCATGTTTTGCCTCTTTTGCCAAAATTAACATCTCATTGATGTCCATAACCAGAGAAACAACTACTTTTACTAACAAAACCTCAATTTTACATATTTATGCTTGGCTGGTCAGTCTGAAAATCTCACACATGATGACAGGAGTCGAGTGAAATATTTATTGTCAATATAACTCCTGAACCATGTGACAAAGAAAACAAGTTGTAATTGATTACAAATGAAATCACATCAAGAGCTGAAAGAAAACACATGAACGAAACTTACCTGCAGCACTTGTCACAGAAAAATTTGTCCTCAGCATTCAATGTCTCGGTAGAACTAAAATTTTTCAAACAGTTAGTTATTGAGCTGTTCTGTTCAATGTCAAGGCTCAAGTCAAAGAAAGTTTCATCTCTTGCTGTCACTGTCTCACATCGCAAGCATCTTGTCTCATTGGTAAGAATTCCCTGTCTCAAATCACCATGAACTAATGACATTCTTCCTGGAAAACATGATTCCAAACACAACAAAAACGCACGTACATACACACAGAAGCATTCATTGGCAAAAAGGCCTAGCATTCCTTTATAAACATTGTCAATAAAAAACCATTAATGGGAAAACACAGCGCCGGTCACCATTTCATTGAAGTTATCTTATGTATACCATAATCATATGAAGGAAAACAGTAATTCAAGTACGAATATTAATTAATGATGCAGCTTTACATATAAGAACATGTAAAAGGGGTTTGGCTGCAAAGTCATGAAGCACTTCCGGTCTTCCAAATGGTAATGCTCGCATTTAATTAACTTTCTCTATCTATTAGAGCACAAATTAGATTAATTTTTCTACACAAATGCTTTCTAGACCTAATATATTTGCCATTCCCACAATTTTGGTCATGTGATGAGGTTACAAGTTTCATAGTATCTAAGAATTGGTTTTAAATATAACCCGAGGAATGACAATAACTTGATTTCATCTTAATTTCAAGTCAAGCAAAGTAAATACAGCGCAAGACTAGAATAACTGATCAGAAGATAGGAACATAGCTAGAAAACTCACCTGAAAATTCTTGTGTACCCAGGTAACAAGAGGCTCTTTTTGAACACCATTTGCCTGTGGATTCTTTGGCCCATTCGCAATCTTTTCAGGTGGTGATGAAGTTTCAGCCTCATTTTTTGCATTTTGCGCCTCTTTCTCCAATATGTCTACGAGTTCATTTAGCAGAAAGTTCAAGAACTCATGAGCGTCCTAACAAAAAGAGAGAAAAATTACTCAATTCTGCATTTTCATTTAAGACAATAATTTTCAATTAAGATAATAAAAAAATGTGCATGCCAAGAGAAGATACAAGTTCATAGATTGAAACCTTGAACCAAGCAAAATAGATCATCAATTTAGAAAATTGAATTAAGTTACTTGAGCCAAACACATAGGAAGCACTCTACTACCTGGTGCATATAGCTGCGGAAAAGCTCATTTTGTTTCTTCAGTCTCTGTACAAAGCGCTTTGGAGCTATGACACCTGTTTTCTTCTTCTGGGAACTTATCTATACATAAAGAACAACCAGTTGTTGGTCCCAGTAGTAATTAGTAGAAACTGCATACAAGGCACAAATACCAAAGGATAGAGGGAGGGGGAGGAAAGATATAATAGTCTAATAACATTTGCTAAAAACATAAAAAAGCATCATCTTCCCAGATAAAGCTTACATTTTTTACTCTGAGGCCAAAAGAAAAAAAAAACTTGAACAAAATATTTTGCTGGGATCTAAGCAATTTCCTAAAAGGACAAAGTTAGCAGTTATTGAAGTATCAAACCAAACCCTTTAAAAGGGAAGGAGAAGAAACAGAAGAAGAGAATCAGTTATGAGAAAGGAACTCTTACACAATGCATAAAATCTAACAGGATTTACAGACAACAATTTATCTAGTGTTTGAAAAAATAACCAAACTAAAAACGTGCACACATCTCTCATTTTATGATGCAGGGTCCACATGCATATATGCCAAGCATTTGTAGTATGAGCCATTTAATTAAAATAATAATCTACATTTCTGAATCTAATCACATCTTGTTAAAAGTTACATTGTGAACCATCTTCGTCACATCCATGACGATGATTTCTAGGGCTTTCATAGTTCTAACTAAACGTACGAGGGCTCCTATCATGCCAAATAATAAAACAAGAAATTATTAAATGAATCAAATCAGTGGATCATTCTTGGAAATCAAGGTCAAGAGTCGAAATATCCATTGCAAGTTTGCAACTTATGCACTTTGTTTTGGATAAAAAAGGATGATGCTGATATTCAGTGTGAAGCGTGAACTGTACCAACTAAGCAGAAGAAGCAATCTGACTCTAAATAACTAGTGATTTTGTATCAAGGACAAAGGCATACAACTCAACAACACTACACTTCTAGCACTTATTACCTGTGTAAACAGATCTGCCAAGCAAGTCAGCAAATTATCTTCAGCATCAGCGCCGTTTTTATTACTTGAATAATAATCTAGAAGCTGTTCACGAAATGGGACACAAAAGTAAAGTGCCTGAAAAAAGGGATAGAAAATGAAATAAGGCATTAGTCAAAGCTGAGAGAGTGCACTGTTGGCCAACAATTTCAAACAAAAACATCCAACCCGAAACTTAAACTAATCTAACCAAATAAACTTCAAATATAGCACAAATCCAACTTTACAACGATGATACAATTTAAATGAAGGGATGACAAAAGCAATATTTAAAAATATTAAACATAAGCATTAAGAACGAAATCTAAACTACCTTAATAGTAATAATGAATTGGATAATCATTTAATTAATGACCAACAACATACAACCCCTAGACCGCTTTCCCTCTCTAATCTGAGTTATCTATCATGGCCAATATCTGGTCTACAATATCTCAGTAAGCATAGCTAAAATATAAGCATTCTAATTTTAGTCTAAATTGGGCATACAATTAGCAGAGAAATTCACAGCTTAAGGTCAAAAAGATAAAAGCAAATCCAACCAAGTAGCTGGAGGATTTTCCCAGATTTACTTGCTTCCTACTGCTATCAGTGAGTCAGAACATATTATCAAAACATGTAACAGGGATCATGAGAAATGCTAGAGCAATAAAAAACTATAAACTTTAAACACTTGCAAAGAAAATAGTCAGAAACATGTACCTCAAATAAATGTGCTCAAACTAAAAAATATTTTGTTAAAAAACGTTCAAAGTTGAAAATCCCAAATCATGAAATCAACCAAATTCAAATGATTGAAATTAACAGAGACAATGAAATTCAATATAGTTTTTTGACAAACAAGATAAATCGAATTAAAGTCAAAATTGAATTGTTATAGAAAAAAAGAGAGCAAAAGAAAGAACCTGCAAAACGCTGTTACAATAACAAGTATTGCCAAAGTTTTCAAGGCCAAAATACCGTTCGCCTTCAGGGAACTGATCGCCCAAAGCTTTCTCGAGTTTTGAACCTGCCGCGCCCATCTTATAAAATGTTGTCGACAACTCGAACTCAGATCTTCTTCCAACCGATTCAACTCAGCGATTCTATCTCTCCTCTCCGTTCGATTTGACTTTGTGTTACTCCTCAAAGTATATAACTCTTTCCAGTTTGTCCTTTAAGCTTTTTGTCCCGTTGCCCCCCCTTCAAGTTTTCTTCCATCACATTTTGGCCCATAAACTTAATTGTCGTTATAAAAAAATGTTCATTTAAAATCCAGATTTCGGTCCAGAAAATTCATAAGTTTTCAGATTTTGGTGGTTTTCTTCACATTTTATAAACTTCCCATTAAAAATATATAGGAATCCATATATTAAAAAAACTGGTAGTGAATTGTCCTTTTTTAGCGTTCAAACATTTATGATTCAATGTTGGATGATCACTTCAGCATGTTTCCAATAAAAGCAAAGCTTACTCCACTTCCACCACCATTTTCTTTGCTTATTGTGAGAATGATTTATACAACATTAAAATTTATATACACAAATTGAAATTAAAAGTGGCAATGTTATCGATTGAATATCTTTTTTTCAAAGGATATCACCATGTTTCTTTCTTTTTTCTCCATTGAGTTTTGTTTTGAGCATTTATTGGCATAAGGTTTTGGGAAATTTTAGCATGGATTTATAGAGGGAGATATGGGAGAAAGAGAAAGAAGAATGATAACACGTGGCAATCTTGGGTTGGACTATTTTTTTTACAGAACTTGTAACGTAGATAAATATTAACGTTTTGTTGACTTGTAACTGTTGTATTGTATTATTTAACAAGCTTGTATTACGGAGGGTACAAATAATCATGTGTTTGGTAGATATGATATTTAATATGTAATATTATTTAATACGCGAATTGGGTGATATTTATCAATGAGGTAGAAATAGCGTTTACTTAACATACCAGTTTGTGATGATTCTAAATTAATTTCCCAACTATACTCTCATACTATCTTTCATATGTTTACATAGTTGTAATTACGTTAACTATTTTTTCACGTATTTACATCGTTATAAATAAGTTCACTATTTTTTACGTATTTGCATCGTTATAAATATGTTCGTTATTTTTTCACGTATTTTACAACGATGTAAATACGTTAATTATTTTTCACACATTTACATCGTTGTAAATATATTCACTATTTATTCACATATTTACGTTGTTGTAGATACGTTCACTATTTTTTCACATATTTTATCATTGTCAATATATTCACTATATTTTTTACATATTTGTCTCGTGTGTTTAAAAAGTAATATAATAATCAATGTCAAAACAAGGAAAAAATAAGAAGTAGAGTTTTAGAGTAAATCATACATAACAATCTTTTAACTTTGTCACAAATTTAATTCAATTTCATCACAATTTCAACAACCAAACATCTTGACATAGTAACAATCATTTTATATCCATATTTTTAATACACAAGTGTTATTTAATACAACACACATCTTTTACATCCGTTGTACTAAACAAGACGTAAGGTTGAATTGGTTGAAAAAACATTGAGCAAAGTAGGAAAAGTGCTATACTTTAATAGCAAATTGTTTATTAACCCTTTATTTTTTTTATAAAGAGTAATTATTTGATGCACAACTGCTGAAATTCTTTTTCAACAAAAGAGCTTTTAAAGTTATTACGTATTCCTTTAAGCATTTTAAACTTTAATTCCTAAATTTTAAACCCTAAACTTTAAACTATAACATATATTTCAAACCTTAAAATTTAGCCGCAAGTATTAAAATCCAAACTCTAAATCCTAAAAACTATGCACATGTAAAAAATAAGTTTTTCCACCACTAATGCATAGAATATTTTCATTTTATAAATAGTGCTTTTAATTGTTTTTGTCACACCTCAAAAGTCAAGTTACTCGCTGGTTATACAAAATTTGGGTAAAACGAACGAAAAGCTTATCGTGAATTAAATGATTTAACTATAAAATAATTATTAACGTAAAACGAGGTTAAAGGGTTAGGAGATACTTAGGATATGTTCTTGGATTGGATAAGATTAAATTGTATTTTAAAACGGAGATTAATTTGAAAGTAATTTTCAAATTTTATTTTTAATTTTTAGTTAGTGACTAGATTGCAAAAGGGTTAAAGAAAATGAGTTTTTGTTAAGAGATAGGGAAGGCAGAATTTAGATTTGAAATCTCTGATTATAATCATTCTTTTAAACTATTTTGAGATGATAAGGATGATACTTAGACAATTTGAACAAAGAAAAGCAGGATAGGTGAAGATTTTGATAAAATATACTACAAATAAGCTATGTAAAGATTTAGTTAATTACTGACAATTAGTTAGTCTAACGAGATAGGCACTAGGTCTCTTAAACAATGTCAGGGGTTTGAATCCTAAGTTGTGAATGGAAAAGATTGAATTGAAAAGATTGACTGTCAAGGGTTCGAATCCTAAGTTGTGAACGAAAAAAAATTGAATTAAAAAAGATGACCCATATTAGACCTCTACAAAACCTGATCCAGATGTTTGGCGTCAATCTGGCAATACAATGCAATAAGAAAACCCTGTACCTCAGTATCAGACTTCAGACAAACATTTAAAAAAAATCCCAGAATGGAATTTTATTTTATGAACTTTGATTTGATATGAACACAAAATTTCTATGTTACTTGGACCCGACAGAAATAAAACTTTGTACCACTATCAAACACACAAATATGCTCATTTTTTTCGCAATTCCTATATATTTGGAGAGTTCTCGTAAGATCACATGCATATATCCGTATCTAATTGAGTTAGACATGAAAATCAAACACGAATAGTTCAAGAAAAATGAAGTCTTCGAGCAACATATTACTGCAACTATAACAGGTAGTCAAACAAATCATAGTTCCAAACCTACCATCGAAACCGGCATTAGAAACGGAGTGTATACTGTTCTCCAAACTAGAGACTTCTTAGGAGTACGGTGCGATTAAATTAGACCATTGAGCCTCTGAGCTGTTCATTCTGTATCTAGACAGTTTGCTCGATAGATATCCTCATTTACGATCACAGGCGGAATGCTCCATGTACCAAGAGGATGTCCTGAAAACTTGCCGCCTGAAAATTCCACAAGTAATACATAATGTCAGCAAGACAAAGATGGCGAACTTTGATATCAAACTTTAAATATTAGCAAATTACCTTCTTTAGTGGCTTCTTCGCATCTTCTCTGATATTTCAAAGACAGATGAGGATCCAAAGTTTTCAATAAATTGTCATACCTCTGTTCAGCATCTGTTATGTATCTTGCCTGAAGGAAGACAACGAAAAAGAAAAGAACCGTTTGACATATGAGTTAAGATGGGAGCTAATTTACTTGAACTTCGGTACGTCCAAAATTGGCATGTTCTATTTTATTTTCTCAAAATTTTTCCATGTTCAGATATGTGTCGAATAGGTATACTACAAGAATAAGGTTATAGAAATACGTAAAAAAAATAAAATTCAGGGGGATCAATCCATATGTTTAAGATCCCACGTCACAACAAGTTCACCTCTTCAAAGGCGAACCTCGAAGCATACTGAATTTATTTCATAGAATGGTTTCAATATCATACTCACCAACATAGCTGGCGCTGTCGAAGGTCCATATATCTTGACAAACATGCGCAAAATATTGAAGTTATTTTCTAATACATCATCCTGCAGGGAAGCCACAAAAACTATAAAAAAAACGATTGGATATATAAACGGAATCATGTAATCAGAACAAAGAAAAACCATCAAAGAACGAAGTACCTCATAGTCAAACCTGGAGCATCATTATATCATCTGGGGGTTGAGCATATAATTGACACCATGCTTGCATCATATTATTATGAAAATGAATGAGAACATCAGTTACCCAAAAAAAATAAAAGAAAACAGCACAAGGAAAACAAGAGACCGAAATCAGTTGATCACGTATTGGAAAGTATTTAACAAATTGAAACCACCACTTAAGGTAAAATCAGAAGGAAAAAAGCCTTACAGATCATCTGATATTTCTACAAGGAATTCGGAGACTGACAAGAATTCCATGTGCAAGTCATTAACCTTAACAACAACAACAAAGAAAATACATTTATCCTCATGTAATCTGAGTTACCAGATATGAAATATAGAATGCAAGATATATCATGTTAAAGAACATAAATATAATGAATACATTTTGATAATGTCTTGTAACGTATGAATACAGACCGCAAAACATTTCTAAGCTGATGTAGACTTTCAATTCTCATTTTGTTAAAAGATTGAAAACTGAAGCCATTGTTATCAATAATATTAGAAATAGCGGAAAGCAAAAACTGTACACAAGAATCATTGTATGTATTTCCACAGAACTTGATGAAAATCAACATAGCAGATCATGGCATTCTGGAATTTTCTTTGTATTAAGCCAGAAAGAATGATGTCACGCTCTAGACATCCCCTTTTCCTTCCCCTTCTACCAAACCCTTAAATAGTGCTTCGAACTTGTGTTAAAAATACGAATTTTAGAATGCCAGCTGGTGGAAAAAACCCAACATAGGTATGTACATGCACAAACATGCAAAAGATACAAATGTATATAAATAGTCTAACAGCATATTACCTCTTGTCCTCTTAACTGATACAGAAGAAGATTCAGCACCCGATAGTCAAAAGACTTTAGATGAATTGCCCTCATAACATCTTCAAAAGAGATCTGGAAAAATATAAACATTTCCGTAAGCATTCTTTGCTGCATTTCCTCTTAGTATTACAAGTCTTTTACACCCTTTCCCTTTTGAAGGATATAATTCTTTTTTTTTTTTGGGGTGAAAGGTATGATTGCGGAAAGACTTTAGATGAATTTTACACCCTTTCTCTGTTCTGTTTAGCTGAGAAAATTAGTAGCCATCTCCTTTCTTTTTTAAAAAATAGTACTAGGTGTAGAAATTATATTCTTAGTTGTTTAGAAATAGTAATGAATTAAAAATTATAAATAATTTAAGCAAAGCAGAAAGGATAAAAGTGGTATATCTACCTCCATTTTGCATATTAGTGCACGACATAGCTTTCTTTCCAATGCCCAATACTCTTCTCCGGACTTAAGTTCTTCTCTGATCCTAAATCCATTGCCAAAAAGAAATCAACCAAATAAGTTTATATATCTCTCTCCATTTCCCAAAAGGAAAGAACAAGCAATAATGATACAGGATAAAATGTTACCTCTCAGTAAGGAGTCCCCGGTGTTCAAGTATGTTTAAAAGAGGCCTGAGTGGATCCTTTTCTAACATGTTTGAAAATGTTTCAGCCCAACCCTGATATTTTACCTGTACCAGAGAAGGAACTTGATAGGCCAATGGATGCTGATCATTAGAAGATTAACCAAAAAGATTTCAGCATTACCTTCTCAAATTTTTCTGCTAGAGAAGTACCTCCTTTTGTTGGTATAGAGACTATCTTCTCATTCAAACCATCTAACTGCATAAACAAAAAATTATGGATGCTAAGAAAATAAAGGAAAGCAGCCATGATATCGGATCTTGAAATTCAGTGTTGCGATGTTTCCAATAGTTACGAGAGAATTCATCGCTGACTTCTAGACTGCCCTTTACAAGGGAAGTAAAACAAATTTACTTTGCAACAACAACAATGGACGAAATGGAAGAAGCCAACTTCAAGTTCTCAACACTATTGTTTTGAAAGCTATAAAACTAAATCCAAGAAGTTAATTGAAATTTACGCAATATTCTTGCATTAAATGTAAAAATCACTTCTAGAAATGACAATATTTCTTCAAATATCAATTGTACCTGATAAATATAGCTTTCAGTGAATGCAAGCACAGGGAAATATTTAAATATCATTTGCGGGCTGTTTATGTCCATTCCATGAAACATAAAATAAGATCTGCACTGCAAACACAATGATAACAACCTTGGTTGGGATCATTAAATAGAACACTTTTGTCACAACCATAGGCAAAATCCCCCCAATGCTCAATACCACACACATCCATTCGTTCATTCGTTCATCAGTAAAATTGTTAAACCATAGGATTACCATTTGCTCATACGATAAAGGTGCAAATACTGATTTAGAACTGTATGACTTAAAGACCATTTTTGTTTTTTAAGTGCTTACAAAATCCTCAAGTGTAGAATTTGCTCGTTCCATAGCTTCCAGTCCAACCATTGCTACCTCCTCATGGTTTATCTGCAATGAGAAGCAATCTTTCTTATCGGGCGGATTCTCGATCTCTTGGTAATCTGCAAAATAATTTTTTTAGAAAAGGAACCAAAACCCAAAGAACAGGGAACCAACCAAAATTAAAAGCTGAAAAAAAAAACATATTCACCTCTTTTACCAGTTTCCAAACAAACCCATTCTGATGCTTCTTCCAGAAAGCTGACCGAAATCTGCAGTTTTTGAAAACAAAAAACATGAAAAAGGGGAAATTAACCGTCAATCGGAAATGCGAAAGCTTACTTTTGGTAAATATTCAGAAATTAAACGGCATTTGGTGTCGAAATTGAGTTCACCGCAAGGTTGTAACTGGTAAACCGAAGTAATTAGTAACCAGACAAATTGAGTTAAAATTTGATGAAAAAGAACAAAGAAAGAAAAAAGAAGCAAAGGGGTTACTAAGAGAAGGATGAGATTGGCGATGAAGCGATTAGAATCTGGATTTGAAGAGGAAACAAAGTTATGAGATTGCATGAACGTAAGAGTTCTCTGGAGTTGTTCAAGCTTCCTCAGTGCTTCCATTTTCGTTTTTTTTTTTTTTTTTTTTTTTTGCATTTCGTCTTCTACAATTTTTATAAAGCTCTTGCATTTGCTGCAACGACGGCGTTTTTACTTTTCTTTAACAAACAATTAAAAATTGGACAAAATACACTATCAGTCAGACAACTATTAGTATGCTTTACTTTTGTAACCAAACTTTGAGAGATTATAAAATGATCATTAATGGTTTCTACTTGTAATAAAGATTAACATTTGACATGTTATCTCAAGGGTTAATGCCTAATTTAGCCTCTGAATTATGACTAAAATATCAATTTGGTACTTTTAATTTTTTTAAACATTATTATGAAAAAATTCAGAAACCTTTAAAATAAATAAAAATGTATTTATATGTGTGTGTGAAAAATAATAATTTTTTTTCTAGAATTATTAAAAATATATTTTTCAAATTTATAATTATAAAATAAATTCTTTTAAAAAAAATGAAAATTTCGTAAAAATCTAAAAATTTACACAATCATTCATATCTAAAGCATACAATCTAAAATCTAAATCGCTAACCCTAAAGTATAAATCTTAAATTTAAAAGACTTATATAAAATAAAGTTTACACAAGCTTGTGTATCAGAATTCTTCTCATCGTACTAATCAATTATAAGTGATATGCTCCCATTTCAATGAAAAGATGATTAGTAGTATTTTTCAAAATCATGTTTATTTTTTAAAAACGTGAACTCTATTAATTTACTAAAAGAAAAAATCACTTTTTATTTTTAATTAATAAATAAACATAATAGTTATTAACTGTTTGGTAATTTATTTTCAAGATATATTTTGTAGTAATCATGTCATTCTTTAATCACTTGATTGTAAATTTTAATACTCAATTTGAAACAATTTAAACTTTTAACTTCGTGATAAAAATGAAAATTTCGATATTTCAAGTTGACTAATAATTATATTTGATTTTTGAATGAAAAAAAAAATAAGAGGAAACATTCTTATTTAAGATACAGAGAGCATTATTATACAATTTTAGCCTGTAAAGACAATAATCATCGTATGTTTATTTATTATTACTGATGCTAATATTCGAAAGACATTGAACAAGGATAACCAAAGGGGATTAGGACAGTCTTTGACACTTCATCCCTTCTAATTTGGACGAAAAATCATTTTTTTTTTTGCTGGTGACCGATATACTTACTAAATTTTGGAAAAAGAAACAATTTTTTATTATAAAATAATAGGGGTGAAGTTACTAAATAGAATTGGACAAATATGTACAAGATCAATACCATATACAAATTTGGTCCAACTGACCCCTGAATAAATCTGATGTTAAGTTAATATAACTGCTTATGTAAACAATTATTATTTTTTAAATATTTTAGTGCGATTATATTATAGTATTTGTTATTTATTTTTAATCTTTTAAAAACACATATATCGTGCATATTATGCCTACTTAAATCTTAGGTCAATTAAGAGAAACAATGTCATCCTTACCAATGGGACCATTAAATAACGTTAAATTTAATATTTGAAGTAGTTTACCATTAAAAATATAATGATAATTTTTTTGGTTGCCCTTTGGTTTTCAAGGCTTCGCCCTGAATAATCCAGACCGACCCAGGTCGCACACCTGGTTTTGATGGGTGAGTCTCCCAGCGGGAATTTTTTGCATACAAAACGCCTCGAACCCGAGACCTTGCTTAAGCGATACCAAGCTGCTTACCACTTGGACCAACCCTCGTTAGTAATATAATGATAAATTTAATCCTTAATGTTTATATTTTATCATTTTATTTTTTAAAATTAAATTTAACCTTTAACCTTATAGAAAGAGCCAATTTTATTCCTCAACCTAAAAATGAAATCATTATTTTTAATAGAATTATTGGATTAAAACGTTTAATTGTTAATGTCATAGACATGTTATTCCAACTTATACTTTATACATTTTTAATTTCTCATAACTTTTTTTAATTTTATTTATTTATTTAATATTTTTAAATCGTTTATTAACACGACTTATATGATAAATAGTGTAATATTAGCATGAAGCACATATGATATATCGTTTTAGAACTTTTAAAATTTAATTATTTTAGATAATATCACAGGGCCATTACCCTCTTCCCAAAAGATATGTCTAATAGGATGTGCACCACCACCATTATATATCCCAAGACCTCCTTTTTCTTTCCAATGTGGGATTAATGTCATCGCCTCTTCTCAAGCGTGACATTCTCTCCCACTCAACCTTGTGACGCCCTCGTCACGAGTTAATCACGCTTTTGATGGCCATTGTCACTGTTGTTCACCCTGCCTACCTCTCATGGGCGCTTAGCGTGAAATCGGGCAGTCAAAAGGTCGTTCTAATACCACTTATCATAGGGCCATAGTCTTTTGGGAAGAGGGTAATAACCACGTGATAAGTGGTATCAGAGCAACCCTTTGACTGTCCTGTAACGACCTGGGTTTCGGGTTAAAGAATCGGGTCTTGGACCGAGTTTTGGGCCTGCAGTTCATGGCTCAATTAAAAATGTGTAATTGGGCTTAAGGGTAAATATGGAAAAAGAAAATAGAAAGAAATAAAAAGGAAAAATGTTTGAATTTTAAATAGTAAGTGGGTGGTTGGAAAGAGGGAAGAGGAATGATGGAAGAGAGAGAAAATAAAAAAGATGAGAATGGTGGGAGAGAGAGAAAAGAGAGAAAAAGTTTGGGGGTAAGAATTTTAAACTTTGATCGACGGGAATCTAGCCGTCCGATCGCGACACCACCACCGCCATTCATCTCGCCGAGACGAGTCTGCCGGACCAGCATCACCGCCGTTAGAGTTACCTTCGGATGAGGTAAGAGAGAATAAGTTTCAAGTTAGGTTGTTCAAGAGGGTTAGAGGGCTCGAATCAAGAAACGGAGGCCACCAACGAGTTCACCGGCTCGAGAATAGTCGGCCGATGAAGTTTGGTCATTGGAGGCCACCGGAGCCGCCGTCACGCGCTGCCGCTGCGCGTGGGCGTGGTCCAGCACCAGGGGGACTGAGCCACCCGAGTAGACTCGGCCAAACTCGGCTGAGTCAGGCCGAGCTGACTCAGCCCTAGCCCAGTCGCGCCGTTGACCACCGCCGTTGACAGTTGACTGCCGTCGTTGACCGGTGTTGACTTTTTTTAGGGGACCCTACCCTGGGGTTTCTCGACGTTCTGGATCCAACGACGCGGTATGTTTTGCGAAATTCAAACCCAGTAAGCTGTTTTTATGTGTTTGACCCTTCGCTTGGCTTAGGAGGTGTTTGAAGTTTAAGTGTTTTCTTAATTGTTGTCATGCGATGATTGATCGGGGTCGATTATCAGACCAAATGGTATTTTGGAAGCTAGGATGAGGATTTTAGTGATGTCAACATAAGGTTGGTACACCTCGAACTCCGAAATCCTTTATGAGCATCATAAGTGTAATTGTCTTGCCTGTCAGTGGTTGCAAAATAGGAGATGAGTAATACGCATGCGTCGGTACTGTTATTGCAAGGCTTGATAATTATTATGATACTTGATGAGCTTGAGAATGTTGAAACTGTCATGAGCTGTAGAGACCGTATAAGATTGTTCGAATATCCATATAATTATCTGATTGTATGATTGGTTGTTTGACTGATTTATGATGATTCCTCGTGTATTACCTGAATATAATAATATGTTCGATTAAGTTATTTTAATTCGCTAGCAACAAACTATAATGACTCTCATAAGCTTTAGGAGTAGAATAGGGTATCATAATTAATATCGGCATATACTTGATAATCGCTTATGGAATCGGTAATTAATATTATTTGGCCTAAAGGTTAGTTGATGATGGAAATTGACGAATATGTTTAACAAGTGGTTATTACTATAATAGACGAGAATATGTAAATTGATGAGAATGAATTGTATTACTCTTCCATAAAACGTAACAACTTGGTAATGCTTAATTGGTTGTAATAGCAACAATAGGGACTCGTGGTGGGTCATTTGATGGTTGTGTGCCAGGTAGGGTACTTGTATGGATCCGTGGTAGATCATGTATGGTTACGTGCCAGGTAGGGTACTTGTTTAGTTATGAGTCTTTGTTTGGTGGGATTCGGATACCCAGTGAGTGAGTGTTGCAACACGTGAAGGCCATCCGATGTAAGATTCCAGGTGATGAAATGAAGGCTATCCAATGTGAGATTCTAGGTGATGATATTTGCTCGATGTGAGATTCTGAGCCCCGCTCGATGTGAGATTCTGAGTGAAGACTCGATGTGAGATTCTAAGTATACCGCTCAATGAGAGATTTTGAGCAGCTCGATGTGAGATTTTGAGCAGCTCGATGTGAGATTTCGAGCATGGGTGGGCTTCCTAGTGTAGGGTGACATTAGGCCTCACTCCTGGTTTGTTTACTTTTATGTTGATGTATTGTTGAGGTGTTGTTGTGCTATGACATGTGTTTATGCGATTATGGTAGCGTCATATGTTTATTTACCTTTCCTTATTGCTCGTACTAGCTTGCATGCTTACGTTTATGATTAGCATGAAGTACAGTAGAGTAGATGTGTACCACTGAGCTTTGTAAGCTCAACGCTCAGAATCGTTGTTTCCGTGCGTAGGTTGACCGTTAGATCGTGGGATCGTGAAGTACTATCAAACCGGGATTCTAGCACGTGGTGGTTTTCAGAGTACGGTATTTGAGTCTAGTAGGCTATGTATTCATAGGACCTTACATGTGGAATCTGTAATTATTATTTTGAAATTGTATTATTTAAATTTGTACATTCAAACGTCTTAAATTTAAGTTGGAGCTCCAACGTAATATTTTATTTACTTATATACATATTTATTTTGATCGTTGGTTTTAAATGCTTTTGCAACTCGATTGGTTGATCATGTTTGAAAAGAAAATTTTATGGTTTTGGGTTTGGGCTTGAGGCCCAAATTTGACATCCGAGTCAAGGGTGTTACATTTGGTAGCAGTGTCTAGGTTTAGTCGGTTCTAGGAAACCCTAGGGTGGTATAGGTGTTTTAGTAAGGTGTCTAGTGAATACAAGCCCTTAAACTAACTCGTACTCCTTAAGGCTAGAATTTTGATAGTGCGTCAAATGTTGCAACATCAAGATGGTTTTGATCATGGTCGAGAAGACCGAGTTAAGTGTGGGACAGTTAATGGTAGTAATCTCAGGAGTGAGGTCGCCTCAGGTTGTCGAGATACAAGTTAGTTGGATGACACCCGAGTCGAGAATGTGTTCTCCTCATGTCGCATGAGTAGAATTTTTGTTGTGCATTGTAGTCACCTTGAAGTCTTCAGATTCGTTGCAAGAGTTCACAGCAAGGAATCCTTATCGTCATGCGTGGATAAAAGTTTTATTGCAGGAATGGATAATCTGCTTTCAAATTCGATCAGTGAGCGCATGTTAGTTGGAGGACATTTTTCTGTTTAAAAATAAGTCCTTGTTGATAATTAGAGAGTATTATTGTCATTCTTAGAGGCATTCATCGAAGATAGTGGATTCAGGACCCATTAGTTCGTCAGTGTATGGTCGAAGTTAGACGTTCTACAGGTTTGAGAGAGAGCCACCTTCTTAAGAGTTGTTGCACCGCAGAAATTATTATGGTTAATCAAGTGTGGAGCTAACCGGTGATGTCGAGTGAGATTTTAAGACTTCGCGACCTCGAGAGAACCCAATTTTTACAATGGAAATGTTGGATCATCGCCATTTTGTCGTGATTTTCGTAGTGATAGTTTTGAGGATGGCAACAGGGTCGTGAGACAGATTTGACCGAATTGATAGCTGTTAATGTGTGTAGTTCGATGCTCGAGAGCTTTTAATCTACCAGATGGCTTGTTTATGCCTCACGAAAGGGGTCGTTAAGTTTTCTTCCTTTTGGGAACGTGAGTAGTTGTCGAGGTAAGACTGAGTTAGATGTGGGGCCATCATAGTTATCAGAGGTTATCGACCCAGTTGAGTAGTGGAGGCTCAGCTTCGGAGGAACAAATTGAGTAAGGCCATTTTCGTCTAGGTGCTTCACTCAATGGAGAGTTGGACTTGTCCCCTAGTAAAAAGTTGGTTCGTGATTGTGCTGCCCAAACCGTTGATAGTTGTTAAACGATCGTAGAAGACTGTTACTTGTTTCAGATGGTGGACAACCTGTTTAACCGATGTGAGGTGCCTGTGTGTTTTTCAAAGATTAGTTGGAAGGGTGATGTTATTGTTATGGTTAAAAAATGGGTTTTTGGAAGAAAGATTCTCTTTTCTCCTGAGTATGTTGTGTTAGTGAGTAATGTCCGCGGTGACATCAAGGTATGTTGGTGAAGATAAGGTATGAGCCGTTGTGTTCTCTCTTGAATGTGAGTTGGATGTTTTGCGTGACAAGTGTGGATGTGAAGGAATACAGAAAGTTTGGCATTGAAAAGATGATTATCTTAAGGACCGTGTATGTGGGGCTATCCTAAATAGAGGTCATGTAAAAGAGTGTCGATACTAGTTCGGTGCAGTATCGGTACCAGAGTGTTTGTAGCACATTTTGAGTTAAGAGTTGATTTGCTTTGGGAGCCATAAGGAGAAGCATCTGATTTTTTGTTAAGAGGATACAATGTTACGATTGAATTTGGGTGCGATGGTCACCAATAAGATTTGGAAATCTTGTGGTAGGTGTTTTGGAAAAGGCATATCAAGGTAAGAGATTCTCTCTTAAAGTACAGTGATTGGTATACAACGAATTTTGAGAGTGACAGTTGAAGCTAAGCTTTCGTCATGTGTTCGGGAAACAGTGTGGAGTTGTGTGTTGAGATAATAACAAGTGGCTATTTGCTATCAGTTAAGAGATAAGTATTGAGTTCCTTAGGGTTGATAGGATGTTGTGGTATTCATCGGTGGAAATTAAATAAACGATCGTGGATATTGCAAGGGATTATGAATGCACAGTTTTGATGGAATTTCTCTGATTAATGGTATGATTATAGATTAGTACCGTTTGATATCTTTGGCAAGGGTAAGAGTCGTATAGGAAGTCTGCACAGTTTGTTTAGGAGTTTGGGGTGTCGTTTGTTTTCAAAGGTTGGTGCCCGACCAGTGATGTTTTAAAAGGGGATCAGGAAGTTACCACGAGAATAGTTGTTTAGTTTGGATGCAATGGTTGTTTAACCTTCTGTTCTTTTGACCGTGTATTGTAGTAGAATAATTCGTGTGCGATAATCTTTTGGGATACCACAGAGTAAGTTAAGTTTCTTTGAGGAAGCATTTGTGTGACGTTTTGTCAAGGCACTGTTGGGTTTGGGTTTGTCGTTGTGATGTACCGAACGAGGATGAAATCCCCCAATGAAAAAATTTAGCTGAGGTTTAGGCTTGCCCGGGTCGTATTGATAAGTGTTGTGAGAGATCAGAGTGGCACGATGAGAAATCTTGGGGACACCGAAGAGTTAGGCGGGTTTGGTATCTCCACGGTTATGGATGCAAATTTCGAGGATGAAATTTCTTTTAAGGAGGGGAGAGTTGTAACGACCCAGGTTTCGGGTTAAAGAATCGGGTCTTGGACTGAGTTTTGGGCCTGTAGTTCATAGCCTAATTAAAAATGTATAATTGGCCTTAGGGGTAAATATGGAAAAAGAAAAGAGAAAGAAATAAAAAAGGAAAAAGGTTGTTTGAATTTTAAATGGTAAGTGGGTAGTTGGAAAGAGTGAAGATGAATGATGGAAGAGAGAGAAAAGAAAAAATATGAGAATGGTGGGAGAGAGAGAAACAAGAGGAAAAGTTTGGGGGTGAGAATTTCAAACTTCGATCTACGAAGATCTAGTCGTCCGATCGCGACACCACCACCGCCATTGTGTTCATCTCACTGAGATGAGTCCGCCGGTACCAGCATCACCGTCGTCAGAGTTACTGTCGAATGAGGTAAGAGAGAAGAAGTTTTGGGTTTGGCTGTTCAAGGGGGTTAGAGGGCTCGAATCAAGAAACGGAGGCCACCAACGAGTTCACTAGCTCGAGAACAGTCGGCCGATGAAGTTTGGTCACTGGAGGCCACCAGAGCTGCCGTCACGCACTCTCACACGTCGCCGCTGCGCGTGGGCATGGTCCAGCGCCAGGGACCGAGCCACCCGAGTGGACTCGGCCCAACTCGGCCAAGTCAGGCCGAGTGACTCAGCCCTAGCCCAGTCGCACCGCGCCAAGCCGAGCCGCGCCGACCGCCGCGGTGGATCATGTATGGTTACGTGCCAAATAGGGCACTTGTATGGATCCATGGTGGATCATGTATGGTTACGTACCAGGTAGGGCACTTGTTTAGTTATGAGTCTTTGTTTGGTGGGATCCGGATACCCAGTGAGTGAGTGTTGCAACACATAAGGCCATCTGATGTGAGATTCTGGGTGATGAAATGAAAGGCATCCGATGTGAGATTCCAGGTGATGATATTTTCTCGATGCGAGATTCTGAGCCCCGCTCGATGTTAGATTCCAAGCGAAGACTCGATGTGAGATTCTGAGTATACCGCTCAATGTGAGATTTCGAACAACTCGATGTGAGATTCCGAGCATAGGTGGGCTTCCCAGTGTCAGGTGATATTAGGCCTCACTTCTGGTTTGTTTACTTTTATGTTGATGTATTGTTGAGGTGTTGTTGTGCTATGGCATGTGTTTAGGCGATTATGGTAGCGCCATATGTTTATTTACCTTTCCTTATTGCCCGTACTAGCTTGCATGCTTACGTTTATGATTAGCATGAAGTACAGTAGAGTAGATGTGTACCACTGAGCTTTGTAAGCTCAGCGCTCGGAATCGTTGTTTCTGTGCGTAGGTTGACCGTTGGATCGCGGGATCGTGAAGCACTGTCAGGCCGAGATTCTAGCACATGGTGGTTTTCAAAGTACGGTATTTGAGTCTAGTGGGCTATGTATTCATAAGACCTTACATGTTGAGTGGGGGAGAATGTCACGTCTGAGAAGAGGTGGGGTCATTAATCTCACATTAGAAAGGAAAATGAAGGTCTTGGGATATAAATACGGTGGCGTTGCACATCCTATCAGACTTGTCTTTTGGGAAGAGGGTAATAACCCCGTGACAATAACATATCGCTAAAAGTTATTTGACATTTTTTGAAAACATTGAGATTAAATTTAACTTAAAAATAAAGATCAATTTGATGAAGAATATAAATATAGAAAATTAAATTTAGGGTAAGCTACTTATTTGGTACTCCACCTATACATGTGTTTCTATTTTGGTACCCCAACTAAATTTTTTGGAAAAATGATATCTAACATTACATTTTGTTTATATTTCAGTACCCCACCGTTAAGTTCCTGTTAAAATTTAACAAAATTGATGATATTTTATGGTATAATAACATTTTTAATCCCAAAATTTATACATTTTAACAATTGGGTCTTAATTCAAAATAATTATCTTAATTTAATCATCATTTCAAAATTTAGGACCAACCCCTAAAATTTTCAACTTGTCATCTTCTTCCCCCCAACACGCAGTACCCAACCACCGTCTACTCCTACCTCAAAATTATTTTCGTCTACCTGAAACCTGCAAATCAACTGCCCCATTGATGTCTTCTCCATCTTTCGACATCTCCTACTCAATTTGCCTTGATTTAATTTCTCATACTGGTGACAGACTCAGGGCTAAACTTTAATGCGGCCATGAATTCCATTTAGGTATTTTTCTTCTTTCTTAACTATTTTGTTTACACAAAAATAAAGCTACTTGATGATTTATGAGAATTTGAGTAATTTACCAATAAAATTATTGTGTGATGGAAGTTCAGCTAGATAATCTTAGTCAATTTGATATATGGAATTAATGATCAATGGGTAGCCCACTCGAAAGGGCTGATAACTTTTTAGCTAGGGTTCTGAAGATTTCAGTAAGGTAAAAAGTAAAATCCAAAGAGATTTTTACATGAAACAAACTACATGCATGTGTTGTTCTGCTTCAAGAATGCTGAATGTTTATACTTTGCATTGTGTTTTGTTGTCTTCTTGTTCTGATGATTTGCTGCTAACGATCCATACTCTGCAAATTAGGTACTGTTAGAGTAGACGGCAATGGCTTTGAGGTAGAAGTAGACGGTGGTTGGGTACTGGGTGTTGGGGGAAGAAGATGACAAATTGAAAATTTTGGGGTTTGGCCCAAAATTTTGAAATGATGATTAAATTAGGACAATTATTTTGAATTAGGACCTAATTATTAAAATGTATAAATTTTGAGACTAAAAATATTATTATACCGTGACATGTCATCATTTCGGATAAAGTTTAATGGAACAAAATGGTAGTGTACCAAAATATAAACAAAACGTAACGTTAGGTATTATTTTGCCAAAAAAATAGTTGAGGTACCAAAATAAAAACACATACATAAGTGGGGTACTAAATAGGTAGTTTACCCTTAAATTTATCATCTTCACCCTAAAAATAACAAAAAATAATGTTTTATATCATTTAAATCTTGATGGATTCCTACTGCTACACTGTATGAAATTTCAGCTAACATTGAATCTTCTTCATCACTTTCATCTTCTGTAACCATTTGTCTCTATAGGAACTTTAAAAATAAAACAATTGGTGCTGTATCTATCCAATTCACTGCTTTTTAATTTGTTTTCTTACCATTTCCATGAACATCGGAATTTCAAGCCGCTTTGTTGTCGCCGTTGCCTAATTCGCAAAACAACGTCTTCAACTCCATAATGATCTCACAAGCAGCCGCTTCATTAATCTTAAGGGTCTCATTCTCTTGGGAAAGGAAATCCAGAGCTTCATCCTTTTCAGCAATGGCGTCCTTGAGCTGCGAATTCTCCGCTCGAGCTATGTTCGCAGCTTCTTTGGCCACATTAGCTTCGTTTATTGCCTGTTTCATGATGTCCCGGAGCTTCTGATTTTCTTCCTTGGCCTTCTTGTTCCTGTTTTCAGCCTCTTGAAGCGATTCGAGCAGCGATTGGCATTCTTCTTGCGCGGCATTCCGTTCGTCTTCGGCTTTCTTAATGCAGTCGACAAATCCGATCTCTCTCGTGTTCCATGCCATAAGGGATTCTTCGGCTTCGATTCGCAATCTCTCTGATGTGTTTTTGTGTCGATCCGCTTCTTTCTTTGCTTCATTGTACTTTGCTTCTAAAATTCTCATCTTCGCCTTCAGATTTTCGACGTATCCTTTCGTTTTCTCGAGCTCGATTTGTGTTGAAGAGAGCTTGTTCTTGGCTTCGTTTGCCTCTGTTATCACTTCTTTCAATGCCAAGGCTAAATCATCCATTGCTTTCTTGTTGTTTTCTTCGGCATCGGTAATGAATTTCAGTTCATCTTTTAGATGCCTGAGTTCCTCAGCAAGATTCTTGGCTTTCAGCGAAGACGCTTGCTCGTTTTCTTCGGCACGAGACAGTTTCTCTTTCGTAATTTGAAGCTCGGATTCGAGTCTTTTCAATCGGCCATCTGCCATGAATGTCTGAAACGAAAACTTGGATGAAGAACTGTCCCAATTCTGCATAATCTCCAGGAGAGACTTGATTTGGTTCTTGGATTCTTCCAGTTCAATCTTCGCTCGCTCGAACTCTTCCGATTGAGCCATGAATGCATCGTATATCGTCTTCTCGGATTCTTTTCTTTCCTCAATCTGTTCCTTGATCCTCTCTTTATCTTCAAACAATAAACCATTTTCTTCAGACTCGAAGGGCTTGACCCTATTCAATTCATCTCTCAACTTATAAAACGAGGCTTCTTGCTCCGAACCGAGCTCGATTTTCAACGATTCAATGTCCTTTTCCTTGTTCTTCAGTTCTTCAATCGGCACAGCTAACGAGTCCTTCGTTGACGCCATTGCAGCAGGCGATTGCTCCTTCATTCCTGCTGGCCGTCTCTGAAACCGCAAAAGAAATCCATTTTTTAGCACAAAATTCTCCAGAAACAGGAAATTATTCATAAACAGATAAACAGTCACAACATTAAACAAAGCAAAATCATGAAAAATTCCGAACTGTGATCAACAAAAACAAAATTGACATACCATGATAGGACTGGGAATAAGGTTTCCACGAAATACAAAGAATCGAGAAGAGTAATAGATAGATTGAGGGAATCAAACGGGGGGTTTTATATTTGAAAGAAATTGAATGAGAAATTGTGCTAAAAATAAACAAGCTTTGGTGATTGGTCTTCTAATACTCCATAAATAACAAGGATTGGAAACAGGCGGAAGCTAACAACGTTGAATAGGAAAAGTTCAATTCCAGAAAATTTAGGGGACCCAATCTAATTAAAAAGCTTTATATCCCAAATTAAATCATGGTTGGTTTATGAATATAGTGGATTAGTTTATATTGGGTTTAACTCGCATTAGTAAAAAATTGTTTTTAGAGGATCATAAATAATATAATTAATTTATAAACACAAAAAATTACACTCGTTAGTTTTTTTTACCCTGATGAACGAAATTAATATATGAGAAGCGAATAAAATTCGAAAATAAACCCTGAATTTAAACGTTAAACTTTAATGAAAGAAACCAATATACGAGCCTACGACTACGAGGAACATAAAAAACAAAAGGTCGGTTATTTTTTTTATCGAATCGTGGAGAGTGTTTAAATTTTTTTTTTTAAAGGTAGAGCAATATTATTAATAATACGTCATGGATAGGAATCTCATTAAAAAACCTCCCTAAACCCTAATTAGAGGAAAAAGAGTACAACCTATCCGAGCCAAGATGCGACAACCAAAATACAAGGATCACCTCACCATGAAAGCAATGAGAACACTACAAGAGATTCCTCTACACCCTCTGGACCAACCAAACTAGAAGTTGCAGCAATCCTCTACAAGACAATAGGTAGCCAACCACTAGGACTTCACAGCTTAAGCAAAAAACTCACAGTAATGCCTGACACTTATTAACATTATCGCAACTCAGAAGCGTTTAGATCAATCAGGTGCTATGCTAAGGAAATCAACTTCTCTAGAGATTCCTCTTTTGGCCAACAAATCTGCAGTCCTTCAAGAAGCTTTAGACATGACGGAACCAGCGGTTTAAAGATCGAAGGAGTAATGTGGGGCTGCAGTAACCAGTCAATGACCATTTTAGAATCACATTCTAAGATAAGAGACACTGATTTACACCAATAGGACTTGCTAAAAAAACGAGTAGCTTCAATGATAGCCAATAACTCTGCTGAGGTGGGGTCAGTAACACCGACGAATTTGGAAAAAGAAATTAAAATTTTTCCATTTGCATTACATAGGCAGCCCCCGATGCCAGCTGCACCAAAGCACCCAATAACAGCTCCATCCATATTGAACTTAACAAAGCCGGCTGGAGGAGGACTCCAATAGCACGAAGAGACACTCCCCTTTTTTGGGATCACAAATCTGAAGTTAGATGGAGATATGAGGGTATTGTTTATTGATATTCTCGCGTCTGGCCATTTAGCGAGACACCACCAACCAAGTCGCAGTAGGCACAAGTCAAACAATTGGCATACATCCACCTTAGCCTTCTTAAAAATCACCTCGTTACGAAACAACCAAATTGACCAAGAAAAACTGAAAAAACTTAGCTTCCAAATCTGAAAATGTAGATGATCAACCGAAATGGATTCCCAATAGAGTAAAAAAATTCGAAAGTTGGCAGGCATAACCAGGTGGACCCACCACTGAGCACACCATTTCTGCCATACCAACCAAGAGACTTTGCAATGACACAATAAATGGCTAACCGATTCCAGGTAGAGAGAGCAAAAAGGGCACAACATCGATTGCTGTTTGGATACACCTCTTTTAAATAGTTCCTCCCTGGTAGCCAATCTACTCAAGACCGCTTTCCAAACAAAGGATTCAACATTTGGACCAACTTCCACTTCATCTTTGACCACACCCGAGTGTTGGCCAATCTCGCAAAAAGATTTCGAGCTATAGAGTCCATTCGAAGAGGCAGACCATCGAATGCTATCAAGAACAGCTTTATTAGATCGAAAGTTGTCAATGGTTGAGAGAAAGGCATTCCAGATTTCGAGCTCCCAATCAAATATTCCTCTACGTAACTCAATATTCCAAGACCAGATTCCATCGTTATTAAAACCAAAATCAGCAATAACCCCTGATTTTCTAACTGCTAAGGCATAAATTCTAGGAAACTCAGTACTTAGTGGAGAGGATCCTACCCATAAATCAGTCCAAAATAGAATGCATCTTCCGTCCCCCACTAAAAAGGAGATATTTTGCTTAAGAATGTTACCTGGAGCAGCTAGCTGGGCAGATATGTTCCTCCATATCCAAGATTTATTTGATGATTTCAAATTGATCGGCAATAAGGAAAGTGTATTTTTTTCGTATTTTGCAGCTATCACTTTACGCCATAAGTTGTTGGGTTCAGTACCATACCTCCAAATCCACTTACTCAGTAGAGCATGATTTTTAAGCTTTAGATTAACCAAACCTAAGCCACCACACTCCTTAGGCAAACAAATAGAATCCCAACTGACCCAATGAATAGACCGACGATCCAATGATCCCCAAATAAATCTAGCAATTGAATTAGAAAGAAGCGAGCATATCTTGCTTGGCATCTTGAAGATAGAAATGAAGTAAATTGGCAGATTAGAAAGAACAGACTTAACCAACGTGATACGCCCAGCAAAAGAGAGCAGTTTAGACTTTCAGCCCGCAAGCTTAGACCTGACCTTTTCTACGATCGGATTCCAAATTTCCATAGCATTTTTCGATTGGCCTAAAGGCAGACCAAGATAAGTGCAAGGAAAAAGTTCACTCTAACAGTTGTTTAAAGAAGCCCAGTGTGAAATAGTAGAATTATCAACATTAACCCCTAGCAGTTTTGATTTCCGTAAGTTGAGCTTTAACCCCGAAGCAATCTCAAAACCACGCAAAATACGCACTACATTTCTGATTTCAGATTTAGAGGCACCACAAAACATGATAAGGTCGTTAGCAAATTGAATGTGAGAAATATCCATCCCCGATTCGAACACCATGAAAAAAATCCTTTTTCCACTGCTTTTGATAGCATCGAACTTAAGGCTTCTGCAATAATATTGAACAGGAGAGGGGAAAGTGGCGTATATTCCATAAAAAAAAAATCAAAGCTAAGAATTTTCAAAGGAAGAAATCTAGGGAAATTTGCGTGTATTCCATAAAAAAAAATCAAAGCTAAGAAATAAAGTATTTAAAATCTTTGTTGCAAACAAATTGGGAGAACGAGCGTTGAAAAATTGGAGTTAATTTAGCTGTGTTTTTGGCGGCTGATTTAGGCCTACTTTTGTTTAAGCGGCTGAGAATTTTGATGGTCTCTAACGACTATTCCAACTTCTAAATATTTTAACCAAAAAGTCCAACGAACAATTGCTACGGCCGCCGACCGTCGGATTTGGATTGGGTATGTTTAATATTGTGTTAAGGTCGTTAAAAATTAGTTATACCGAAACGTAGCATTAAACAAGTTGCAAGTTGCGACATACTTTTAACCAATTATTCAGATTTTTTGTTGTTGCATCATTTATATGTCATAACAATGCCGTGGATGCATTTAATTAGGTCATAGATATGCATCCATGAATGATCAGTTAGCTAATTAGGCCGATAGAGGTTTCGATTCGGTCAAATTAAATCAACTTAAGCATTTTGAAGGTACTTCAATGTTTACATGTCTCGAGAGTGACTTGGTTTCGAAATATTGTGCTATCGAGACTACTTGTTTGAGTCTCGGCAATACTAGACATAATTTTAAGAATTTAATATTTTGTACTTTGAAACTTCTAAATGATATCTAAATTCAATTTAACATCAATGAATCATGCATGAACATAAAGTTATGATCAATGATCATCAAATACAATAAAGTTCACATCAATTCATCTTAGTAAATTTTGTTCATAAATGGTCATGCTTGCACTAACTAGACATACAAACAGCATACTATGTATGCACTTCAACATGACATACCAATATGCTTACAATTACCTTCAAAATTGAAATTTAAATCATGTCAGGACATTAACTCCACGAGAGTAGAGATTCAAGAGGTACCAAAACATATAACAGTATTATAATTAAAATTTAATTCAATTTTTAACAAAGATGCATTCATTCATACAAAATAAATACATAGAAAAGTTAGCATAGGCCCACAGGCTCTAGGCTCTGCTGAAGCCCAAAACAAAAGAAACAACAAAGGTTCATCGGGCCAGGAAATCAAACAAATGGAAAAAAAATAGGTAAAATGACAAAAGATGCTCCCAACGTTTGTATGTTTTGTCATTTGATCCCTATTTTTTTGGAGCAAACAACCTCCAACGTTTCAATTTGGTCTAAATATGCTCTTGTTGGATGGAAACTGTCAGTCAACTGACGGTCAACGGCTGATTTTGACTGGACTTGCCAATCGTTAAGATCTGCTGACGTGGCATGTGCCACATAGGATTTTTTTAATTTTTAAACCCTTCTTTTATGGTGACACGTGGAATACTATCATGCTGACACGTGGCCAAATCGGATGATAACACGTGGTGAATATGATGTTGCCACGTCAGCAGATCTTAACACAATGACAAGTCTAGTCAACATCAGCCGTTGACCGTCAGTTGACTAGCAGTTTCCATCCAACATGAGATATTTAGACCAAATTAAAACGTTGGGGTTGTTTGCTCCAAAAAAAATAGGGACCAAATAATAGAACATGCAAAGGCATCTTTTGTCATTTTGCCAAAAAAATAACAAAGGTTCGACATTAATGGAGGCGGAGCAAGCAACCGCTAGTCGAGACAATGAGGCAATTTCACTGTTGAAGTGATGGGTTTGAGGTGGTCTAAGAACAATAGTAGATGAGCCACAAAGGCTGTTTGAGTCAAGTTAGGAGGCCTTCTCGACAGAGGGACCAGATCTACTATGATGAACATGGCATTAGTTAGCAGAGACAAGAAGCCAGGATTTAGAGGTAAGGAGAAAAACATAATTTTTAATAGATATAGAGCAAATTTATAATTAATCTAATTTTTATAAAAATATAAAAAATAAAAATAACAAAAAAAAATCCAATCTTGGGAAAGAGCCCCTCCCACTAACTATATATCTCTGTCACTGTTAGTAGGGTGTAAACGAGCCGAGTCGAGCTCGAGTAGTGCTGAGCTCAACTCGGCTCGTTAAGTTTCGAGTCGAGTAATTTTTAACGAGCCTTAGAAATCTGAGCTCGACCCGGCTTGTTAAGAACTTGAGTTCGAGCTTGATTCGAGCCTAATCGAGTCAATTGTTGACCGATCTTTGGCCGTGTCAGATTCGAGTAGCTCGCCATCTATCACGTCTCATTTAAAGCCCTATCAAGAAAAAACTTTGATACATAAATTGTGTAAACTCAAGCTTGTTAATTTTAGGGTTTAGGGTGTCAGTTTAGGGTTTAGAGGTTTAGGTTGTCGGGTTTAAAATTTAGGATTTAGATTTTAGGGTTTAAGACTTATGTTTAGGGTTTATATTTTAGGGTTTTAAGTATAGGAATTTAGATTTTAATTATAAAAAATAAAAAAATTAGTATATTATATTTTCGAGTAGCTTGCGAGCTTTTCGAGTCGGGTATCAAGTACCTCAGCTTGTTAAGAACTCGAGTCGAGTTCGAGCTCGAGTCGAGTTCGAGTCAAGTCTAATCGAATCTAACTTTGACCGAGTCAAGCTCGAGTAGCTCACGATTTGTCTCGTCTCATTTACAGCCCTAACTGTTAGTTAGGAAAAGAGATTGAAACGAGTAGAGATTAAGAAAATTTGACTTCTCGCTTAAGTGTTCAAATCCATCATGTAGAACATGGCAGGCAAAGACATCCATGGACGAAAGTACCTTATAAGTAGGAGGGGCTCCAAACTCTCACCCTCACCTCAATTTATTTTCTACCTTTGATTTATACAACAAATTTAAAATAATTATAGATTAATTATAAATTGATCCCTTAACTTTTTTTAAAAAATATATTTTGTGCACTCAAACTAGTATCATGACTTCGTCTCTGAGAGCGTCAAAAGTAAAATGACTGTTAGAGAGAGGACAAGGATCATTTTGTCCCCCGAACAGCTAATAACTCTACAGAATGGGAAAAGAAGAAAATAAACAAACAAAAAGGACAACAAAGAAAGAAACGGGAGAAGTAACAACCCTCCGTATGGGACTCAAGAACCTTCATCGACGGAAAAGATTATTTTTTATTGTAAGGCGACGATTGAAATTTGATCATAATCATAAAAAATGACTTTAACAAACAAATAAAAAATATTCACAACGCCAACGAAAAAAGAAAAAAAAGAAAGATGATCATAGCAATAAAAAGAACGAGAAGATGGATAAAGAGGTCGAACTACGTCTAACGACACTAAAATCATCAAAAAAACTTTTTATTTTTTTAACAATTTTTACCTAGAGGAAGAAGAAGGGGAAATGAAATTTTGCTTCTACTGAATCTTGAACCCATAATTTAAGAGAAAAAATGTGTCAATTGAGAGTTTTGATCACCTACTCTAAAGATTGTTGACTAAATTTTATATTTTTAAAACATAAAATAGAAAGAAAATGAAATGTTTTAGAGAGGAGAAAAAAAAGTTGTGTTGGGTTTTAAAAAAAATTATATCATGTCGCTCTTAACTTTTTTACTTTATATTTCTCTCTTATAATAATTATATTGTCCGAAATTAATGAGTTGCTTTGTTTTCTACCACGGGTCTTTTCATTTGAAAGCAAAGCTTGGGCGGCTTCCGATATGGTGAACTAATGTGTGGGATCCCCATACAATAAGATCCGTAGTTATCCACCAAGAATTCAATATTGGACTGTTTGGGTCTATTATTTGTAGATCTACACAAGTTGGTATCTAGATTTGATTCTAACATAATAAATACATAAACAACGATCCATCTCTTTTTCTTTCTATTTAAAGGAAACCAAAGCAAACAAATGTACCATTAAATTAAGATCTTCCTTTCCTTGGACCGTCACATGTGATGGACCTCTTGATTTTCATGGGGCATGACCTCACATGACCCGTAGGGCGAGAGATTATCCATTTAAATATCAAATCATGTTTTTTTTTTGGGTTTAAAGCCTTCTTCTTCATTATTATTATTATACACAAAATTATAAAATCTTTAATATATTTCTCAAAATAAAATAAAATATTTAATATATTATCAGTGATAAATAATTTTATAAATATTTTAAAATAATAACAAGTGTTTTATTGGATCAATGATTTATTGTATGAAATAGAAAATATAAAATCTAAACTAATTTTATAATTCCTTCTCGGACACACAGATCTCCGATCAAAGAAAATGGAAGATCATGTGGCATGTGGAGTTGTCAGTTTTGGAACATGAAAATTGGAAAGATTTTGGGACAATGAATACGAAAAAAGCATGATAAGGATGATTGAAAGTTAATAAAGCAAGCTACTGATGAAGCATGCCATAATCAAAGAAATTACTTCAACGTGCATACCACAGCATGATTAAGATATTTTATTTAAAAAAAATAGATAAAAAATCAAATTTATATTTGATACAAACCCTATATCACACTTACACACCATTCACCATGCATTTCCAAGATTTAGTCACCTCTTCAAGGCCCCAATTATTTCTAATGTAATTAAAAAAATCCTTATAGTAAATTTATACAATTCATATAGATTTCAGCCTCTGCTTGGGTGGAAAAAGTTAGGAAGGTAGAAGGCTGGGCGGGCGTTCATGTTGCTCCTCCTTACCAAACACGACTGTGTGCTGTAATGAATCTGGGTGTTGGACTTGGAGCTCAATGAAGAATTGAATCTTCCTTGCCTATGCTTTCTTCTTGGCTGTTGTGATGACTTTGGGATAAAAACTCCAGTACCTTTGCTCTCTCTTCTAAACATCTGTTCTTGAATATATGGGGATTGTGCTACTGGGTAATTTGCAATTGCACCGGTGAAACCCTGACATGTTTTTGAAGAAAAAACTCAGTCTTTTTAAGAAAAAAATGTTGTGGTTTTCTAAAAATGGTGAAAGAAAAAAAAAGAACCAAACCTGGAAAGAAACTGAAGGGGATCTGAGGAGAGGATCATCAGCATCATCATCCATGATAAGCAAAGAGATTTGTTTGCTTAAGTCTGCAAAAAACAGATCATCTTCGAGCTCAACAGTCACTTCCATGTCTTGTTTCAATCTAGTGTTTACTGAGACTGGAACTCTCTTCCTTCACGGGGTTTTATACATAGAGAAAAGTGGAAGAAACTGTAAAGGGGCAAGCGCATCTATGCATGTGAGGGGGGTGGGGTCTGAATGGTGGTTAGCCAATCTGGCAATGACCGAGTCATGCTGCCCCACAACAAGCATGCTGTGTTACGATGTTATCTCGAAGGAAAGGGTACAGATTATTTCAGTTTAATCAAAGGTTTGAACCTTAAAATACCGGACCATCAAATATTTGATGGAAGAATTTTATCGTTATTGAAATCTTATCCGTCTTGATAAACGAGATAAACGGGTTACTCAAGTCAGGTTCAGTTCGAGTTATTTCGAGTCGGATAATTTTAAGATTGACTTCGTTTGGTTTAGGTTCGATTTATATTGGGTCTGGTATGGTTTGATTTTAGTCAGGATCGTTGGTAATTCGGATCGGGTCAATATCATATCGATTGCTATCAGGTCAGATATTTTTGAGTCGGTTGGTTTCGAGTAGGGTCAATAGGTATATTCATGTTTTTTATTCAGGTCAACCTTTGGATCTTCGGCTTGAGTTGAGTAATGAGTCCAATCGAAGTATATATAGAAATTGGTATATTCTTATATATATGGAAACAAACAGTAAAAAATTGTTTGGTCCAATCGGGTTTGGGTAAAATAAATTAGAGTTGCTTTCGATTAGGGTTATTTTCGGTTCGGGTGAAATCAGTTCGGGTTGCCTAAGATTGAGTCCATATCAATTCAACTAAAATTCGGGTCGATTTCTGTTTCGGTTCGGTTTATTTTAGGTTTTCGATCAAATTCAAATAATCATGTTCAGGTTAAAATTAGGTCTTAAGTCAAGTAAATCGATTCAGGTTTCTGATCAAATTTGTCAAATCTACGTCTCGATAGTATTAATTTCTACTTAGACTGATAAAATTAGGGGTGTGCATAATTAACCATAACCATTAACCGTAACCGTTAATCGGTATAACTGTTACATTTTACGGATTAATTAACCGAACCGTTAAGACTAAACGGTTTCGGTTAACCGAGCCACTAAAAATGATGGTTAATGGTTACGGTTATAAATTTTGACATATGGTTAACCTATAAGTTAACTGTTATTAAATTATTTTTACATATTTATTAAATTATTTTGTGACTTGTGTCGTATTAACTAATGAAAGTTTCATTTACCTTATGTTTGTTTTGCGTTAGTTAAATATTTATGTTTAAAACTTTGATGGTGTATTGTTATGGGCTGAACATTGTTGAAACTTGAAACTTTAAACTATTGTGAGGCTTGTGTGTCTTTTGTTGTGTTGAAAGTTTATAGTATGCAAGCATTTTTTTTATTTAAGTATGGAGTTAGTATTTAGAATCTCTCTATTTAAGTACTTTTTCGAACATTGTAATTTAATAATTATCATAGAGATAATTTTATTATTCTAGTGAACATGTAAACAAAATTGTAATAAGTTATAGGTTAACTTATAACCGAATCATCTGTTAACCATGTTCTAATGGTTAACTGTCAGTAATTAATTATTTCTTAATAGTTAGGTTATGGTTAGTAAAATGCAGCAATCGTTATAACAGTTAATTGACTATTTAGATTAAACGGTATAATTAACCAACTATTAACACCCTTAATTAAAATGGATAGGAAAAAGAGTAACAGGCCCGACTTTTCGTCTTTGAAATTTGTAATTTTTTTTTAAAATTTGAATTTTTTTAACCCCGTTAATCTCTAAACTTGGATTTTCTATCCTTTTGATGGCATAGCACTTTGGCAGTGTGGTATAGGACACTACATCAAAATGCCACATCATTAAAAAATCAAAATTAAAGAAAATTATCAAGTCTAAAATTAATTTAAAAAAATTAAGTACCAAACTCAACAAAAACTATCAAGTTTAGACTAAAAACATTTTTTATTATTCCATGTCAACTTTAAAATATTATCCTTGTAGTAAGTTTTATACATAAA
Source organism: Hibiscus mutabilis (assembly GCA_019671005.1). Classification (NCBI taxonomy): domain Eukaryota; kingdom Viridiplantae; phylum Streptophyta; class Magnoliopsida; order Malvales; family Malvaceae; genus Hibiscus; species Hibiscus mutabilis. The sequence goes on along the minus strand of CM033722.1, from coordinate 57,750,499 downwards.
ATGATAAAAACATCTAAAAATTTAAAATTAGTACGACCATTTATATATTAAAATCAATTTTATTATCCAATCGATGTAAAATTTATAACTCTTTTCCAAGACCATGATAAAATATCCCACACCTAGACATGGAATCCAATATAGACCCAAATCTCCTCTCCTTGTACTCATGCAGGGCTGTAATTTGGGAACAAAAATAAACTCTTTTTTAGTATTTTTTTCTTTATTATAACACTAAAATATTAAATTTTGAGTCATAACTCTAAATTTTAAACGCTAAACTTTAAGATACATCTTAACTCCAATTTATTAACCTTAATTATAAACTCTAAATTTAATATTTTTAGTGTGTGACGCATTAAATAACTGACGTTTTCAACGGTTCGCTTTCCACCCTAATTTTTTCCTTTCTCTATTCTTTTTTTTTTATTCTTTGGCTCTATTTTCTTCCTTTTCTACATTATTATAGCTTTATATAGCCCGTATATTTAGTTTTTTAGCGAGTTATACGGTAGTTCACATCTCATTTTTTTTTATTTTAATATCTTTTCTTTATTTCGAGTTGCCTTTGATTCGAGTTATTTTCGGTTTGAGTAAAATCAGTTTGGGTCTATTCAATTCGGTTCGAATCTATTTTTGGTTCAACTAAAATTTGAGTTAATTTCAGTTTAGCTAAATTTATTTCGAGTTTCGAGTTAATATATTCAGATCGATTTCGAGTTTCAGGTCAAATTTGTCATATCTAAATAGCATAAACCGAAGTTATTTAGCAGGTTGGACTGTTTGCTGACTGTGTGGCGGTGGCAAATTGGACTCGTTTGGATTGAATTTTGTGTGTGTGTTCCCTACCACCACCAGACATTAATTAATTTGAGATTGGGTTTCCTGCTTCAGAAAGTTTGTCTTTGGGGCGGTGGAAATGTGGAATTGTGTAATAAAGAAATCAAAAATTCTTTTAAAGAACAAATAAATATATGGAGCTAATACAGGCTGTACATTCGTGACTAAAAATCGTTTCTCCCCTTTTAGCTATTTTATTTATGTTTCATCGTTAAAAAAAACAAATTTAAGGTTTAGAATTAAATTTAAATTTAAAGTTAAAGTTTAAGATTTAAAGCTTAATATTTATTTTTTTAGTGTTATGATACAAAAAAAGTACAAAAGATTTTTGTCCACATTTAAGATATATATATAGTTTAGGATCCACTTACACTATGTAAAACTTAACTAGTTTTACACTAATTCATGACCATTGGATTAGTTTTACACTAATCCACTTACACTATGAGATTAACTCTTTACTTTTTTTTTCAAGTGGCAATCTTCACATATCCTACTTCTAATCTCATCCATCCATTTCACTCATCCATTGGTCATAAATTAGTGTAAAACTAGTTGAGTTTTACATAGTGTAACTGGATCCCATCCCTATATATATATGCGATATGATCCTCTTATACTATGTAAAACTTGAAAGTTTTACACCATTTTCTTGACCATTGGATGAAGGTAAATGGGTGGTTGAGATTAACAGCAGAAAATGTGAAATTATCACATGAAAAAAAGGAGATAAGGAAACAATCTTAGCCATTTATTACCATCATCTAACGGTCCAAAAAAGTGTAAAAGTAATTGAGTTTTACATTGAGTAAGTGGATCAAACACCATACATACATACATACATACATACATACATACATACATACATACATATTAAGGGTAATTATTCAATACACTGGCGGTGGAAACAATTTTTTTTTTACAAATGCCTTAGTTTAAAGGGTTTAAGGATCTAGTTCAGAGCTTAGGTGTGGACATTTAGAATTTAGGGTTTATAAATTAAAATCCAAATCTCCAACCATAATACTCTAAAACTAAACTCTTAACCCTAAATTCTTGCCACACCCCCTAAATTCTAAACCTTACACCAAACCCTTAAACTTTACACTAAACCCTTAAACCTTAAACTAAAATGTTTGTAAAAACTTTTTTGTTTTCACTGCTTGTGTATGAAATATAAATCCATATATTAATATCCATTCCATTAATCAATTAATTAGAAAGATTTTAGCTAATAAATTTATCTAATAAATCACATAATCCAAAAGAGTTGAGTTCTCGAGAACCATGCTAAATAATTTCAGATTAGAGACAGCTAATCTTTAGACAGCATTTTTAAGATTAATTCATTGATCTAGGAGCACCTATGGCCATTTGACCCCAACTTGATGGGTTTCAACCCGACTTGATTTTATAAGATCGGATTTTTTAACGAAAATTTTGAGTTAAGGTTGAGTTTGATTTTTTAAGGATAACGTCGTGTCAAATCGGATCGGACTTGAGTTTAAGGTGAAAAATATCTTACCCGACCCGAAATCATAGTTTAATTTTATTTTAAATATTTAGGTATAATTGCTACATTGCCCCTCTCTTTATATATATGTCAATTTCTCCCTATTTTGTCTAATAAAAATTAAATACTTATTATAATACTCCCTATTAATTTGCATTTTTTTCAATTAGCTCTCTATTTTATCGAATAATAATGAAAAATGATAATTTTTTATTTATGTTGGGTCGGGTCAAGTTAGGATTTTTACTCTAAAATTCGGGTTTGGGTAAGATGGAGCATCATAAAATGTAGGGTTGTGTCAGATTTTGATGGAAGTGTTAAATTTTCGAGTCGGGCGTGAATCAGCCAAAAACCCGACCCAACCCAACCCAACCCAACCCATGGCCATCCCTAGGAGCACCCCTCCTTTCTTCTCCCCTCTACATAAGATTAGGATTAGAATTAGAATTTGTCAAAAAAAATTAATTCATTAATAATGATGATGTAGTAAATGCAATAGTCTCATTTGATGAATGATTACACATGGTAATCAACAACCTTAAGAAATGTAGGTATAAAATCAAATAAAATCACCCGAATGCATTGCTAAAGTCTTTATCCATACATGCGTATTTGCATAAACCCTAATGAGAACATAAATCATTCGACAAACTTAATATGTTTAGGTCAATCCCAAACTGACATGGGTACACTCACTAGATAAAAATGGTATGTCCCCAGCGCCATTTAACATTCTATTAATAATGGCTTCAGTGTCATACTCATATATAGCCAGGAATTTAGTGGCCACTATTCAAACTTCTTGATAAGGGACAGATCATTTAACATTCTCTCGATGGCATCGTCGTCGTGAGCACGTCCTTTAGTCTGTGCATATCAAAAGGACAATTTGTTGGTACAAGTTAGCGGAAGTTTAACAATTTAATCTTATTCATTTCTAAGTTCTTGCCAAAAGCAGTAAGAAGAAACCAAATCAATTCTAGAAATCAAATTGGCCTCAGAAGCATTAGAGTGCCGGGGTAGAACAGTCGAATAAATATTTCTCAACTTATACGGCACAAATGCAAGAGGAGAAGGATGAACAATCAATTACTATCCGAACAATGAAAAGAAAAATGGGTGTAAAGTCGTAGAATTTGCATAAGGAGTGTGCTTAGCATTTCATACCTACCATAGCGATTGCTTCCTCCACAGTTTCAGGACACAGGTTGCCAAGAACGCAAAGCTGCACAAGTATAGCACAATATGGATAATTTTTCTACATGGTCCTTAACATCATAATTACAAGTTTACTGCTTTGCAAAGTATAGATCCTCACCTCAAATTCAGCTAACTGATATCTACTCAGAATTCTGAATGTCAGTGAAGGTTCACAATAGAAAAGCAAGTTACATGTCCTAACAAAATAAGCACACGTGCTTAAATAAAGTTTATTTAACATTTTTGGGAATGTAGATGATACTCTCGAACTTGTCTAACGGCATCTGGATTTTTATAACGGCTAAAGCGTTTTACGTACTGCAGTGACTTCTCAAATACTCTGTGAAACAAAGACATAAGAAAATCATTCACAGCATCAAATGTGAGAGCAAAAACTGCAATATAGGCATGCAATTTTCTATAAACACCATAATATGATATATCCCATCAGAGAATCTATATTATACAGCTAGGTTCCAATTTGATGCGCGGAATTACGGACATACAAGGATAGGATAAAACTAACAAGTAGATTGCATTTTTTTTGGCTTGTTCATAACAAAGGTGCCGCCATCTCTTTATTCAGCATAAACATAGGATTTATCCTTCACTCTCCACCTTATAGAATTATAAAACCATCTATACAGTGTAGCAAATCGAACTAATCAATCCTATCATACGCGTCGAACAAACCCTTCAGATTAGGAATTTGTTACAATGAAGTCCATAATTCCCGAGGCAATGTTACAAACAGCAGGACATATAATGATTTTATTTCCATGGAACGTAGTTTTATCCACACGTCCGTGAATTATGTTTAAAAGCATATTTTTTTTATAAAAAAATCATGTCAGCTAAATTAAACAGAAACCCTAGTAAGCCAATTGCACGGATATAATCAACAAGAGGGTAAAGAAGAAGAAAAGATCCAATTGAAAATTGAGGTTGCTTATGGAACTCACTGGGAAACTTGATTCATGGGATCATCGGACGTTTGCTGAAGCTGCTCGTACTTATGCTCAAGAATTAAAGCTACTTCACAATTCATCAAACACTTGGCCTTCAAAAATTCTGTCCATAACAAAAGAGAAACGATTAGCTTGTGGGCTTAGTGATTTTACTTGTTTATGTATTGAGAAAAAAAAAACGACAACACGGATTACCTTCTCCAATTTTGAGCTCGGCCGCGTTTTCTTCCTCTTCGCCAGACATGATTCAAAAACAAGGGGGTCTTTTTGGAAAAGATTTAGTTTTGTAAAACCATAAAAAGAAGAAGATCAAACAAATTTATGTATGGATTTTCCTAGCTTGATTTCGACGAGAGAGGTCGGCGAGGGGGCTGAAACCTAAAATTGGTTTTATGAATTTAAATCCTTTGTCTATCTATACTAATATTTAAGTTTAATTTAGACTTTAATAAACTTTACTGGAGGTCCCTCGTGTTTAAGGTGCGTTTTTAAGAATATAATTTTTTTTTTTGGATATTTGCGTTTAGTTTTGATCTTGAAAAAACAGAAGGAAAATAAGGATATTGGTGTTTATTAGGATCAAATAGAAAAGGCGAGAAAGAGCAAATAGTTGTTCTTGTTTTTTTGTGGCTTCGATCCGAGAAAACAAGGAAAAAAAGAGATTTTGGTGTTATTGTGGATCGGATGGAAAATTTTTGGAAGAACATACAATGAATTGGGTTTGAATATGAGTGTTCGATTCGGAAATGGAAAGAAATCTGGGAATTAATTTTTTATTAGGATCAAATATGGTAAAAAAAAAATAAAGTTTTAAAAGTTTGAATGTCAAATTTAAAATTAATTATTTTTATTAACGTGTCATGTCATCGTATTAATATGGACAAAAGTTAACGGATGAATGATCAAAATAGTAATTGTTGAAAATATAAATAGCAAGAATAATTTTTTTTAAATAAGGTAATCAAAATAGAACACGTTCTAAATAAAAGTGACCTCACATGAAGTTTATGCTTTAAACTTTTGTCTAGGATAAGGGCATATTAAACTTTTTTACAACGCACAATAATTTTTGGGTTAATTATCCATTGATACATAAATTATACTGAATTCTCAATTTCATACATTAATATTTTTTATTGTCAGTTTTATATATGAATTTTTTTGCCATCAACGGATTTACACTCTTCCGTTACGAAAGTTAATGTGGATTCCTTGGACAAGTCAGAAATTAACACGTGATATTTATTTTATTTTTAAAAGCACCATTTATTTAAGGGTTAATAACAAGATTAATCTTTAATATTTTATTATTTTTTTAATTTAATCTTTTAAATTTAATTTTTTTAAATCTAAATATTTATTTCAAAAAATTATAAAAAAATAATGAACCAATCAATGAGTCACACGTGCCACCATATTAAAACTTTTTTAAAAAAATTAACAATATTTATTTATCTTTTTTTTTCTTCTCTTTTTTTTCTCTCTTCTCTCTTTATTCAAGCAAACTCATTCCAGCAAGCAAGCTTTCTTCTGCAAGCAAAAAAAATATCAGGAAATTTCTTAATTTTTGTCTACTTTCATCGAACATTATCCTCATCTTCACCATCTTTTCGTCAACCAATGAAATCATTTTTGAAAACTCAATTATCTTTACATCAAGAAACCAGCTTTAAGTCTATAAAAAATAGGCAAAAAATTAAAATTATGGGCATGGAAAGATAAAAGGGATCGATGAAATTCAAAACGAAAGTTTTTTATTTATTTAGGTGGATTCACCGTAAATCTGTAATTGAAGACATGAACTGAAAAGACTAAAAATTGGAGAAAAATGTGGTCTCATGAGCATGTAATATGTTTCTTGAAATGAGTTTTTCGTTTCTATAATTTGCTGAGCATGATGTAGAAGAAAAAGAAAAAAAAATAGTAGAGTTAAATCATAAATGAAAAAGAATTAAAATTTTGAAACAATTTAATTAACTGCGTCTGAAATGGAATTTAGTTGGAGTGAAGAAAGGGGTAGGGTTCGAGATTAGCACGTAGTGAAAGTGTAAAACTGAAAATCGATTGGATTAGGAGCTGAAATTGATTCGTATACCAAGGATGATATTAAAAAATAATAAAATATTGAGGACTAATCTTGTTATTAATCCTTAAATAAATGGATAATTTTTAAAAATAAAATAAATGTTACGTGTCAATATCTGGCTGATCCAAGGGGTTCACGTCAGCTTTCATACGGAAAAGTATAAACCCGTTGACGACAGAAAAGTTCATGTATGAAACTGAGAATAAAAAAAGTTAATGTATAAACTGAGAATTCGGTATAGTTCATGTACCAATGAGATAATTAACCCTTAATCTTATAATTTATATGGAGTTAATTGCATCCCATATTCTTAATCTATGACTCTCATTCTAAATTTTTCCTTAAACTTTTAAATGTTCCAGTTTCATCCTCGAACTATGATTTAGAATGTTCAAAAGTTTGAGAACCAATTTAAAATGAGAATCACAATTTAAGATGAGAGTTATAATTTAAGGATGCATGATGGAATTAACTCATTTCTTTGTAATTCTATATTGTATTTCAGCTAAGAGCATCGTTGGCCCTAATTTTTTAATAATTCCTATTTAGGGTAGGGAAAATTTGCTCTTAATGGATAATTGGGTATTGAACTCAGAACCTAGGAGAGAGGAATGTATCAATTGAGAACTTTTAACAATATTGTTTACTTAAACTTTTATATTATATATATTATCGAACTGTCCCTTAAAAGTTGTTTTTCTTCATATTTTGCACATTAAATTTAAACATTACTCGATTGTTTTAGTTTTCAACGGTTTTGGAGAAAAATTTAGTTAATCAGAACATATCATTGGAAATTTTGACCGTGTGGCTTTAATAAAATGATAAATGACATGTTAATTTTTTTATTAAATAGAGATATTACATATCTATATTCGAATTTGAACCTATGCAAGATGAGTGTAATAACCCATTTTGGTCCGGGCTAGACCCAACCAATTTATTAAACCCATACTATTCAAACCCAACAACTCATTTACAATACCCATATACATACCCAAACACAATCAAACCCAATTACAAAGCCCAACCGGTTACCCGAACCTTACCCAAATACCCACACTGACCCAAACCCGTTTACATCAAATAACCCTAAAAAATAATAAACCCTAACCAACTTGATTCTACAACAGCCCCCACCATTGATCACTTCCACCGCACTACTGACACTGACCGGCCGCCTGCTCAATCGCCCAGGGTCACTTTGAATCTGCAAAAAAATGAAAAAATCAGTAGTGATAATAACATGTAAAATCAAAGATGCAAGTGGGTGGCTTTTTTTGGGTGTTTATAAACCCAAAAGCCCCTGTGTAATTTTTTTACGGATGAAAGCTTTGAATAAAAAAAACATGAAAAGAGTTTTAGTTTGTTCGAATCTTCAGTCCAGATCAACCAAGCAAAGGTAAAAAAACTCTTCGTTTCTTATTACTCTTTCTAAGAAAAAAATAAAATAAAAAACAATATATTAAACAAAAAAAAACTATTCGAATAAAACCTAGATCTATGGGTTTAGGGGAGTATTTTGAAAAAACTAACTTAAAAATCGAGGTCAGAGTCCAAAAATACGTACCTTGGGGATTTTTAGGTGTCTCGGGCCGCCAGTGACGGCGACGCTAGTCAACGACGGTGACCAGCCGGCTCCCAAGACCGGCGAATGGGAGGTTGAGAGAATATAGAGCCTTTTTTTTATCTCAAAACTGGACAAATAATTTTTTTGTGTAAAAAAACACTTATATAGGGGCACTAAACGACGTCGTTTTGGGCGTCTAAACTTCGGCCCAAAATGACGTCGTTTTAACCATTACCCGGATAGCAACCTGACCATCTTTCAAGATCTGCGCATAAATAAGAAAAGGGATAATTACGGTTTTAGTCATTCCCCATGGGAAAATCAACCTTTAAGTCCCCGCACGTTTATTTTCCTTTGCAATCCAGTCCCTAATTCTAATTGAATCATCTTTAAATTGGTTAAATCGCCGCTTTAGCCCCTCTGCATGAAAATTAATTGCATAATAGGATCACCGCATGGTACAATTACATTTTTAATCCCTGGAGGTTCTAAAAAATTTGCGATCAGATCCCTAAACAAGCTTTAATCTTTCTAACTGGAATAATTCGAATCCGGTCCCCCTCTTTTTTATTTTTTTTAATTTTAGTCTCGCATTTTATTTTATTTATATTATTTTATTTTTACTGTTTTTTATTTCAGCCCTTTACTATTATTTTTATCTATATTTGAGGCATTTTTTTATTTATTTGTTATGTATATAATATAGTATATAATATAGTATATTATATAAGTATGTATATATTCATGTAACATGTGTAATATATATAAGATATTATTTATGTATTTATGTTATATATATATAATATAGTATTTATGTATATATATTATGTAGTAATTTATTTGTTTTATTTTATTATTCCATATTTATATTATTTACATTAATTTTATATTATTTGTCATTTTGCGTAAATATTATATATATAATTTTGCCCTCATTATTCCAATATTTCTATTAGGAGTGTCATCCCGGCCTCCGGGTGGCATCTCCTCTGAATGTCGTGGATATCAAGGAGAGTTTTGGATTTATCACACACATTTAATTATTTCTATCTATTGTTTTACCTTTTTATTCATTATTTATTTATTTATTTATTTATTTTTCTTTAATAACTATCGTATTCTGCCTCATTATTTCGATATTTCTATTGGGAGTGTCATCCCGGCCATCCGGGTGTCATCTCCTTTGAATATCGTGAATATCAAGGCAGATTTAAAATATTATTCATTTTTGGAAATTAATCATTAAATTAAATCGAATTTTTGTTTTCCTTAAATAAATATAGTGTGAACTTTTAGGTACCAATTTTGGGCGTAGTGGGGGTACTAACCCTTCCCTACTCGTAACCAACTCTCGAGTCCATCTCTGGTTATCTTTTCGGTGTCCGGCTACCAAAAGTGGCCGGTGGCGGCTCCACCCTTCGTTTTAAAATTTTAACGGTAATATATTGCTAGTGTCATCCCAGTTTTCGGGTGTCATCTCCTTTGATGCCGCAAAGCATTTCAATCATTATCTTCAAAAAGAAAAAAAAAGGGTCGCAACAGCTTGGCGACTCCGCTGGGGATATAACTTTGTTTTCAAAAACAAAAGAGGAGTTAGGCCTTAGTCAGGGCTCGTATTGTAATTATTAAAGAAAATAAAAATTCGATTTAATTTAATAATTAATTTCCAATTTTTGCTTAATATAATCTGTCATCATATGATAGCTTCAGAACCCTTAAGTGGGAGAGATTACTGCGCTTTGTGGGGTTTTCACCTCCGTATAGTGTTGTAATATGCTCCTGGAATCCGGTCCTTATATTCCGAGGGGTTTTCACCTCAGTATAGTATAAGGGTCGTATTCCCCCGAATCGATGTCCCAGCTACAGTTCGAGTACACTTACTTTATAACCAAACCGCATATAATAAGCCGTAGTATCCCACCATTTGATCACGCTGGTACTCTGCCCTTTTAGGAATGACCTTTTTTAGGTTTTGCTTTGTTTGTTTATATTCCTTGTATGTTTTAACTGCTTATTTTCTTCATTATTCGTCATTTAATTCCTTTTATCTTTTTCGATTATTCTATTGCATTGACTTATTTGCTCTGTCGGTTTTTTTTTCTGCATCCACATTGCATGTCATGTCATATGTAGGTGTTGATTCGAGGGGAGCCCATTTTAGAAGGCGTTCAGGTATGGAAGGAAAGTTCTATAATGTCAAAAGCGATAATGCTACGATATGGGGATGGTCCGAGCGTATACAGATGGAGAAAGGAGATAGCCTAAAAGCAAGATATGTGTCAGGAATTAATGGGCCCACGTTGATAGTTTCCCAGCAAAATGAAATTCAGGAACTGAGAGAGATATGGCAAAGTTGGGACTCGGGTATGAAGCAGGCCTTTCAAGGGGAGTTCGGCGATATTGCCTTTCTGTTGGACGTTCAGACTGATATGAACTTATTTAGAGCCTTAACGTAGTTCTGGAATCCAGGCTACAATTGTTTTACTTTTGGAAAGATAGATATGACCCCAATTATCGAAGAGTATACTGCTCTACTTCGTTGTCTGGGAATCAAGGAGGGGAAGGTATATATCAAGCCCAAAGATCCACCATCCTTCCTAGAGAGTTTGATTAATGTCACCGGAATGATCAAAGAGTGGCTCCATGGAAAAATCTCGAGGAAAGGAAAGACTGATTACATAGCTTGGGCACACATTCAAGACTTAATCCATCGACATCTAGATCCATCAAAGAAAATGTACTTGTTTGCTTTTAGTATTTATGGGATGGTTATCTTTCCAAAAGCCTTGGGATATATAGACTATGCCACAACGGATCTATTTGATAAATGATAAGTGTTCAAAAGTACTATTTTTCTTACCCTTTTTACTCATATTATTGTTAGACTTAGGCTCATATTAGTTACATAATTAGTCATTCATGCATTAATCCATGTTTCCTTCCATCGTTGAGCTTGATTGCATAACTTGGTTGTTTTTGTGGGAAAAGATGCTGCTTTGGTGTGTTTTGTGTGTATGTGCAGGATCACTTGCCAAAGCAAGGCTAGAGCTAGTTGCCAGGGTAATGCATGAAGGAGATGCCGAGCTAGTTGCCAAGGCAATGCATGAAGGAGACGCCGAGCCAGTTGCCAGGGCAATTGTCGACAAAGAATAAGGTGATATGGTAGTCGAAATTGATGACTAGACAAGCCCAAGATGACGTGGAGCAAAGCTAAATCCTAAAGGAGTTTGATTTCCATGAAGAGGTTAAAGAAGAATTAAATTCCAAGAAGATAAGAGAAGTTCTAGAAGGAATATAATTATAATAAAGAATTATATTCTTTAAAGATAATTTAATTCCAACTTAACTTTCTCCTTAAAGGAGGACTTTGACCTAGCTCTATAAATAGATCACCAAGCCGTCAACTCCAAGAGGGAGAGAAGAGAGAATTTTCGACAAGCTTCAAGGGGAGATCTCGACAAAGCTCCATCCATCCTTCATCTTTTTCTTTCTTGTTCAATTAGGTTCATGCTAGGAATTCTTTATCTTGTGTTTCTTTGGAACCTAGCCATGAACTAAATCTATTTGGTTAAGGTTATTGTGTCTTGTGGTTGTGAGAAACAATTGGATTTTGTTTAGGTAATAAGAGTTTGCACTTTTCTATTCAAGGTTTGTTCATTCTTGGTTCTTATTCTTGTTTGCGAGTGAATTGGGAGAGGATGTCATAACTTCATCTATTTATCTAATATCGGGAGAGTTAGATTCAAGAAACGAATGAATATGATCTTTATTCAATCTATTGATGGTGAAGATTAATCTGGCTTAGGAATAAGTTAAGGATTTCAACGGCTAATAAGAGCGCAAGATTGGTTGTTGTTCACCCTTGATTCACGCAGGGATGTATTATCAAGGCATGGACAAGTAGCTAGAGTTTCGACTTAGGGATAAGAAAAAACCATTGAAGAACGCTCTGCCGAACCTTGAAGGTTGCTGCCCAGACGCCCAAGTAGTTGCCCAGCTAGTCGCCCAGGCAACCATCAATTAGTTGCCAAGGCAACCCCATTGTGCAAGTTGCCACGACAACTGAGTTGCCCTTGCACTCTTTTACCAAGACGATCCAATCGGCTATCACACCTCAACTCACGATAACCTGGCCTATCTCTCTCATTTGACCTCTTCTATTCTTTTACTTATTTGCTTTCTAGATTAGTTATTAGTTAAAACTCCTATAATCTTCTATTTGTGTTTTTACTTTTTATAGTGCAAGAGATTAGATTCTTGAAGTGGCACCAATCCCTGTGGAGATGATATCTTTTATAATATAACTTGCGACGTGTACACTTGCACAATTGCGGAGCACTTATTACGCGCAACAAGTTTTTGGCGCCGTTGTCGGAGATTGGCAATAGCGACTTTGTTTTTATTTTCTTGCACTTTTTATTTTTCTTGTTTAAAATTCAAAGGGCTACCAAACTTTGGTTTTGCATTGGTATATGACCAGGGCGAGACCGATTACACCAGAATATCCCTTTGATCCAGAAATCGAACAAACCTTACAAAGACTTAGACGAAGGTTAAGAGTAGCAATGGCTAATCAAGACGGCAATATGAATCAAGATGTTCCAGCAGGAGGATGAGTGATTCTTGCACGAAACAAAACTATTCGAGACTACCTTCAAGAAGATCTTGATGGACTTAATCCAGGAGTTGTCACGCCTGAAATTGAAGCCGACCACTTTGAGTTGAAACCAGTGATGTTTAATATGATCAACACAATTGGTCAATTTGGCGGCTCAGCAACTGAAGATGCACGACAACATCTTAAATCTTTCCTCGAGATTTGCAACTCGTTCAAAATACACGGAGTCACCCCCGATGTTTTACGATTAAGATTATTCCCCTATTCATTGAGGGATAGGGCAAAAGCATGGTTGAATAGCATTCCTGTCGGATCAATAGGATCTTGGACCGATCTTTGTCGTGATTTCCTTGCTCGGTTTAATCCTACAAATTTGACTGATAAGCTTCGTAACGACATTACTTCTTTTCGGCAGGCAGATGATGAATCCATGTACGAGGCTTGGGAGCGATACAGAGAACTTCTACACAAAAGCCCCCTACACGGATTCCCAGTGTGGACACAAGTAACAATGTTTTACAACGCCGTGAATACACCAACAAGGATGATGCTAGACGCCTTGGCAAACGACATACTCCTAGATAAGTCGCTGGAGGAAGCAATGCAAATTATAAACAGGCTGGCCAAGAATGATTATCAATTTCCCTCTACTAGAAGAGGAGGAGTTAGACGCCAAGCCACAATACATGAACAAGGATCATCAGACTCATTTCGACACAATTGGCTACCTTAACCAATATGGTCCAGAACATGCAGAAACCAAACAACACACATGAGGTCAAGGTAATGGAAGAAGCACCCGAATTTTTCTTGGCTACCTTAACCAATGTGGGGAATTACAACCGGAACAACAATGTGATGTCCAATACATATAATCCAGCTTGGAAGAAGCACCCGAATTTTTCTTGGAGTAATCCCAACAATGCTCTAAACCATAACAATCAGAATGCACAAGCATCGGGATTCCAGCAGAATATGACACGACAACAGTTGCCGCAGCAACAACCGACAACATCTAGTTATTTGAAAAATTCCCTAAATGTTTTTATGATGAAAATTGAATCTTATATGGCTGAGAATAGTAACTTCATAAAAAGAACTGATGCTTTTATTAACAGGACCGAGATGAGATTGCAAAACCAAGAGGCGGCAATCAAATCATTGGAAAATCAAGTCGGACAATTTGCTCAAAATCTGAATACTAGACCGCAAGGAGGTTTACCGAGCGATACTGAAGTCGCAAGAGGAATTGGCCATGAGCAATGTAAGGCGATCACCACTAGAAGTGGCCAACAACTTAGAGAGGCTCAAGCCCGCTCATCAAACAAAACTCCACAAAAAGATCAAGACGAACCTAGCGGCAAAGCCTCAGATGCTGAACCAGGAATTGCCGCGGTAACCGGTAATAAGCATGCCTCGACAACCGACAACCTTTCAAATATGCATGATGGCACTCTTTTCAGACATGGTCGAAGACTTCCTTGAGATCTTCATGGATGATTTTTTTGTTTTTGGTAATGACTTCGACAGCTGCCTCGACAATTTAGAGAAGGTGTTGGCAAGATGTGAAGAAACTGATTTATTCCTCAATTGGGAGAAGTGCCATTTTATGGTAGATGAAGGAATAGTGCTCGACCACAAGATTTCATCCAAGGGAATTGAAGTAGACAAAGCCAAGGTGGACGTGATCGAGAGATTACCCCCACCAAGTTCGGTTAAAGGAATTCAGAGCTTTCTTGGACATGCAGGTTTTTACAGGAGGTTCATTCATAATTTTTCTAAAATCACTAAACCCTTGTGCAATTTGCTTGAACAGGATAAAGTCTTCTATTTTGATGATTCTTGCACCCAAGCATTCGAAACCCTAAAGGAAAAGCTTGCCTCGATACCCATTGTCGTTCCACCAGATTCGATGCTACCTTTTGAGCTCATGTGTGATGCAAGTGATTTTGCGGTAGGAGCAGTCCTAGGGCAATGCATAGGTAAGACCTTCCATGTGACATACTACGCTAGTAAAACTCTTAATAGTGCTCAAGTGAATTACACAACAACAGAGAAAGAGTTACTAGCTATAGTTTTTGCATTTGACAAGTTTCGATCCTATTTGATTGGTACAAAGGTAATTGTTCATACGAACCATTCGGCAATCAAATATCTATTTGCTAAAAAAGATGCCAAACCTCGTTTGATTCGTTGGATATTACTTTTACAAGAATTTGATATTGAAATTAAGGACAGGAAAGGAACAAAAAATCAAGTGGCCGATCACTTATCACGTTTAGAACGCAATAGGGAGGAGGACGCGGATCTAGAGATATGCGATGCATTCCCGGATGAGCAACTTTTAGTTGCCTCGGCAACTCTCGAAGCCACAATAGCCCTTGACGCGCACGCCTCAGCAATTTTGAGAGCAGTCGCCACGACAGCACATGCCTCGGCAATACCCTGGTACGCGGATTTAGTTAATTTCCTTGTTTATGGTATTTTACCTTATGATCTTACTCACCAAGGGAAGAAGCAGTTCCTCCATGATGCTAAGCATTACTTTTGGGACGAGCCTCTTTTGTTTAAACAATATGCAGATCAGGTTATTCGCCGATGTGTCCCTGAAGATGAGCAACAGAATGTACTCTGTCAATGCCATTCTTCACCTTATGGAGGACATTTTGGAGGAACTCGTACCGCGGCCAAAGTGTTGCAATCCAGTTTGTATTGGCCAACATTGTACAAAGATGCCCAAGACTTTTACAAGCAATGTGATCGTTGCCAGAGGACGGGCAATATATCTAGACGACATAAGATGCCGCTCCAAAACATCATCGAGGTGGAATTATTCGATGTAGATCGATTTTATGGGACCTTTCCCATATTCATTCGACAACCTCTACATTCTACTTGCCGTTGACTACGTGTCTAAATGGGTTGAGGCAGCTGCAGTTCCCAACAACGATTCCAAGACCGTGCAACGATTCTTGCAGAAAAACATATTTACACAGTTTAGGATGCCGAGAGCAATTATCAGTGACGAAGGCAAGCATTTTGACAACAGACTTATTGCCAAGATGTTGCAACGCTTCGGCGTATCACATAAGATTGCCACGACATATCACCTACAAACCAACGGGCAAGCAAAAATTTCCAACCGGGAATTGAAGGGTATACTCGAGAAAGTTGTAAGTCCCTCTAGGAAGGATTGGTCATTAAGACTAGATGACGCACTTTGGGCATATCGCACTACATTCAAAACACTCTTAGGTATGTCCCCCTTCTGACTTGTCTATGGCAAAACATGCCATCTACCGGTGAAAATCGAACACAAGGCATATTGGGCAATCAAGACCGTGAATATGGATTGAGAAAGTGCTGGACAAAAGCGTTTGTTGGACCTCAACGAGATAGAAGAATTCCGTGCACTCGCCTATAACAATGCACGAATCTACAAGGAGAAAAAAAGTAATGGCATGACAAGAAACTATTGCCGCGGCAATTCACGTCAGGGCAACTAGTTCTTTTATTCAATTATCAGCTAAAACTTTTCCCGGGAAAGCTGAAATCAAGATGGTCAGGACCATTCGAAGTTGTCAAACCATTCTCCCATGGTGTCGTGATAATCAAGTCCATCACTGACAAACATGAATTCAAAGTTAATGGACAAAGATTAAAGCACTACAATGGTGCCCATGTGGAACGTAACAAAAAAGTTGTCAACTTAGGAGATGCATGAGCATGCTCTCTGTTCGATATTTTATTTTTATTTTTTTATTTTTTATTTTTTTATTTTTGAACTAATTATTTTTTTTTATTTTTTCTGATTATTATTATATTTTTAGGATATATTTATTTTCTTTTTTTATCTTTTTAAGTTTAAGAATCCCTTTACACATCTTTATTTCTTTTGTTTTATTAGTTTATCTTTAATTTTAATCCTTATTTGATTTATCTTTGAATTGTAGGAAAAGAGTTCAAGATAAAGAGGAATTTTGATCCAAGAAGGAAAACATCTTCAACAAGGAAATTAATGGGCTGAATCTAAGGCTTATATAGAGTCTCCAACTTACCCTAATTAAACCCCCTTGCCGTCACCCTTCTCCTAAACCGAAACCCCCCTTTATTTTCTATCCAAAATTAATCCCACCCACCATATTTACTATCTATCTTTTCTATATAACCCATCACCCTTAACTTCCAAGAAACCTATTCCTACTTTTCATCTTGCAACTTTTTAATTTCTTTTATTTTCTTTTCTTTGTTTTTACAAAACTCACAACCAAGATCATCCATGGCATCCAAAATTAAATTTTTGGTTCATCCAAGTTCCTCCAAAGAACCAAGATACAAGAAGTTTTCTACACCGGTGGTTCAAGAAAGATTTCACTCCAAGTTTAAAAGCCGGAAGATTTACGAAGAACAAGGCTTTGAATACTCCAACTCTCATCAAGATTTCGGTCTTGAACCATTCATCCTCGAGAGGATTGCACATCAAAAGTGGCAAATCTTTTGCCATCAATCGGAACTGGGTAACATCTCATGGGTAAGAGAATTCTATGCTCACTCACCTAACCCGGATAATCCTTATGTTTTTGTTCGTGACAAGGCCATACTCATAAGCCCCGAAAACATCAACACCTTTTACGGGCTTTACATTGAGAATGACGACCATCAAGCATTTGTTGATCAAATCACGCCCAAGCAACTCGATAAGGTGCTTCAAGAACTCACTCAAACGGAAATTCATTGGAACGACGGTAAATACAAGGGCACGGTAAATCGCCTTCGGCTTAAACCCGAGGCAAAACTATAGAATAAGTTTGTTAAAACTTCTTTAATGCCCACCACACACAATACTACCGTTGATATACCACATCTTTTGCTCATACATTCTATCTTGCATAATCACATCATTAACATTGGAAAAATTATTTGTGATGAGATTTTTGTATGTAGCTCAAAAGACAAGGGTTCTTTTTTCTTCCCTTGCTTAATTTCCAATCTTTGCAAGGAGATGCATGTCCCAAGTGAGTCCACCGATGAAAAGGCCCTACCAAAGTCTGGTTGGAATCAAGCACAAATCTAAAAGCTAATGGGAGAGGCACCGGTAAAATCCTCAAGGCCTCCAATTACCGCGACAACCCATGCCGCCTCGGTAACCCCTAATGCCCGGGCAACTCGGCCATCAACCCCGGGACACTTTGAGGCACTCTTGCAACCATTGGCGAGCTACCTTAGGCAAATTGAAGACCGGAAACTAATATTCATGCGGCACATGAAGGAGCACAACAATGCCATCACCCAAGTCATCCTAGAAAAGTACCCGGACAGCCGCGTGTCGTTCCTAAACTTTCCGGCCGAGATCCTTTCCACGACAACCAATGAAGCAGTCAGCACGGCAACCGCAACAGATGATGTCGCGACAACCTACACCGTAACCAACTATGAAGATGCCACGACAACCAGAGCTAAAGACGTCCCGACAATCACTGCAAAAGGTAAAGGTAAAACACCTATGCCCGAATCAACTCATACGGAATTATTGTCTAATTTTTTTGATTCGGATGAGTCCTCCATTGCACCAACAAAGACCACACCAATCGAATCCTCCAAGCGAAAAGCCAATGAAATTGATGAAGGGGATGATAAGGACAACCCCGTACGAGGATCGATTCCACCATCAGCAACAAGGAAACAACCATCGCGTTCAAGCAAGAGAATCAAGACACCGACCAAAAGGAAACTAATCATCCACGATGACGAACTCTTGGAGTAAGTCCTCGTTTGCATTTTACTTTTCTTTAGTTTTATTCTTCTTCGTTGCATGCATTGAGGACAATGCCTCACTCGAGTTTGGGGGGGATTGTTATTAGTTAGCTACCATGTTTAGTTCCATTCATCTTAAGTATTGCATTTAGGATACATAAATTGCTTGCCATGCCTTTAGTTGGAACAAGAATTGCCTAGATTTGATGAATATCCGATGATGACTTTACCAATGCACTTAGTTGATAGAATTTTTATTCTAGGATAACCATGGAAACTCTTAGAATTTTACTATGATGCTAAATTTTGTGAAACACTATTGTGGTTTGATTGATTTGAGGAATTCTAGTGAACTTAGGTTGATAGTTAAAAAAATTGGGGGATTAGAATAAAAATTGGATGAATGCTAGAGGTGCCCGAAATTGGCTCTAGCATGTGCTAAAAATTCGATTGCTAGAGGCTCCCGAAACTGGCTCTAGTACGTGCTAAAAATTGATCGCTAGAGGTGTTCGAAACCGGCTCTAGTCGAATAAATTAATTAACTTAAGGAAACTAAAAACAAAACACTAGAGGTGCCCGAAACCGGCTCTAGTTAAAACATGTTAAAAAGAACCCAATGAAGTAATTTGAAAACCTTTTGTTTGCATAGAATCCGAAAAATCAACTTGCACACAACTCCGCACACACTCACAAGCATTATAGTTTGATTTCGAGTAACTCCTATGTTTTCCAAAAAATGAAAAGCCAATCATACTTTGTGCCCCGGTTCTGAGAATTGAAATCAAGTTCAAAGCCAAGTTTGTGAAAATTGAAGTCTTGGCAGGTAATTATTAGTTTGCATTGCTTGAGGACAAGCAATAGTTTGAGTTTGAGGGTGTGATAAGTGTTCAAAAGTACTATTTTTATTACCCTTTTTACTTATATTATTGTTAGACTTAGGCTCGTATTAGTTACATAATTAGTCATTCATGCATTAATCCTTGTTTCCTTCCATCGTTGAGCTTGGTTACATAACTTGGTTGTTTTTGTAGGAAAAGATGCTGCTTTGGTGTGTTTTGTGTGTATATGCAGGATCACTTGCCAAAGCAAGGCTAGAGCTAGTTGCCAGGGCAATGCATGAAGGAGATGCCGAGCTAGTTTCCAGGGCAATGCATGAAGGAGACGCCGAGCCAGTTGCCAGGTCAATTGTCGATAAAGAATAAGGTGATATGGCAGTCGAAATTGATGACTAGACAAGCCCAAGATGACGTGGAGCAAAGCTAAATCCTAAAGGAGTTTGATTTCCATGAAGAGGTTAAAGAAGAATTAAATTCCAAGAAGATAGGAGAAGTTCTAGAAGGAATATAATTATAAAAAAGAATTATATTCTTTAAAGATAATTTAATTCCAACTTAACTTCCTCCTCAAAGGAGGACATTGACCTAGCCCTATAAATAGATCACCAAGCAGTCAACTCCAAGAGGGAGAGAAGAGAGAATTTTCGACAAGCTTCAAGGGGAGATCTCGACAAAGCTCCATCCATCCTTCATCTTTTTCTTTCTTTTTCAATTAGGTTCATGCTAGGAATTCTTTATCTTGTGTTTCTTTGGAACCTAGCCATGAACTAAATCTATTTGGTAAGGTTATTGTGTCTTGTGGTTGTGAGAAACAATTGGATTTTGTTTAGGTAATAAGAGTTTGCACTTTTCTATTCAAGGTTTATTCATTCTTGGTTCTTATTCTTGTTTGCGGGTGAATTAGGAGAGGATCTTGTAACTTCATCTATTTATCTAATATCGGGAGAGTTAGATTCAAGAAACGAATGAATATGATCTTTATTCAATCTATTGATGATGAAGATTAATCCGGCTTAGGAATAAGTTAAGGATTTCAACGGCTAAGAAGAGCGCAAAACTGGTTGTTGTTCACCCTTGATTCACGCAGGGATGTATTATCAAGGCATGCACAAGTAGCTAGAGTTTCGACTTAGGGATAAGAAGAAACCATTGAAGAACGATCTGCCGAACCTTGAAGGTTGCTGCCCAGACGTCCAAGTAGTTGCCCAACTAGTCGCCCAGGCAACCATCAATTAGTTGCCAAGGCAACCCCATTGTGCAAGTTGCCACGACAACTGAGTTGCCCTTGCACTCTTTTACCAAGAGGATCCAGAAGAATGCCAACTTCTTCATGCCACGGCAGAGTTTAACTTCGACAAGGAATTTAGTTACCTCGGCAACTACATTGCCGATCAAGAGGAACCTGAGGAGTATGAAGAACAGTCAATGAGGAACAACAAGAAGAGGCAAATTGGCTAGTCAATCGACCAGGTACATACTTTGAACCACTGGATTACTCAGGTAAGGAAGGTAAGCTCGAAAAGCCTTCTATTGAACAACCACCGATTCTTGAGTTAAAACAGTTGCCAGAGCAACTAAAATATGCATACTTAGGAACCGATAATACATTGCCTGTAATTATTTCTTCTAAGTTACAGCCTGAGCAGGAAAAGAAGCTGATCAAAATGTTGATGCTACACAAGAAGGCAATCGGATGGACAATTGCCGACTTGAAGGGGATTAGCCCGACAGTGTGCATGCACAAGATTTTGTTGGAAGATGATCACAAACATTCAATTGAGGCCCAGAGGAGACTGAATCATGCCATGAAAGGGGTTGTAATGAAAGAAATCATCAAGTGGCTTGACGCCGACATTATATACCCTATCTCTGATAGTACATGGGTAAGTCTGGTACAATGTGTGCCGAAAAGGAAGGTATAACGGTGGTAAGTAATAAAAACAATAAACTCATTCCAACCAGGACTGTGACCGGTTGGAGGGTTTGTATGGATTATCGAAAGCTAAACAAAGCCACTAGGAAAGACCACTTCCCATTACCCTTTATTGATCAAATGCTTGACCGTCTTGCAGGTAAACCCTTTTATTATTTCTTGATGGTTATTCAGGTTACAATCAAATTGCCATAGCACCAGAAGATCAAGAAAAGACAACCTTCACATGCCCATACGGTACTTATGCTTTCCGAAGGATGTCGTTCAGATTGTGTAACGCCCCGACAACCTTCCAAAGATGCATGATGGCACTCTTTTCAGACATGGTCGAAGACTTCCTTGAGATCTTCATGGATGATTTTTCTGTTTTTGGTAATGACTTCGACAGCTGCCTCGACAATTTAGAGAAGGTGTTGGCAAGATGTGAAGAAACTGATTTAGTCCTCAATTGGGAGAAGTGCCATTTTATGGTAGATGAAGGAATAGTGCTCAGCCACAAGATTTCATCCAAGGGAATTGAAGTAGACAAAGCTAAGGTGGACGTGATCGAGAGATTACCCCCACCAAGTTCGGTTAAAGGAATTCAAAGCTTTCTTGGACATGCATGTTTTTACATAAGGTTAATTCATAATTTTTCTAAAATCACTAAACCCCTGTGCAATTTGCTTGAACAGGATAAAGTCTTCAATTTTGATGATTCTTGCACCCAAGCATTCGAAACCCTAAAGGAAAAGCTTGCCTCAGCACCCATTATCGTTCCACCAGATTGGACGCTACCTTTTGAGCTCATGTGTGATGCAAGTGATTTTGCGGTAGGAGCAGTCCTAGGCCAACGCACAGGTAAGACATTCCATGTGATATACTACGCTAGTAAAACTCTTAATAGTGCTCAAGTGAATTACAAAACAACGGAGAAAGAGTTACTAGCTATAGTTTTCGCATTTGACAAGTTTTGATCCTATTTGATTGGTACAGAGGTAATTGTTCATACGGACCATTCAGCAATCAAATATCTATTTGCTAAAAAGGATGTCAAACCTCGTTTGATTCGTTGGATATTACTTTTACAAGAATTTGATATTGAAATTAAGGACATGAAAGGAACAGAAAATCAAGTGGCTAGTCACTTATCACGTTTAGAAAGCAATAGGGAGGAGGACGCGGATCTAGAGATATGCGATGTATTCCCGGATGAGCAACTTTTAGTTGCCTCGGCAACTCTCAACGCCGTAGCAGCCCTTGACGCGCAAGCCTCGGCAATTTTGGGAGCAGTCGCCACGGCAGCACATGCCTCGGTAATACCCTGGTACGCGGATTTAGTTAATTTCCTTATTTGTGGTATTTTACCTTATAGTATTACTCACCAAGGGAGGAAGCGGTTCCGCCATGATGTAAGCATTACTTTTGGGACGAGCCTCTTTTGTTTAAACAATGTGCATATCAGGTTATACGCCGATGTGTCCCTGAAGAGGAGCAGCAGAATGTACTCCGACAATGTCATTCTTCACCTTATGGAGGACATTTTGGAGGAACTCGTACCGCGGCCAAAGTGTTGCAATCTGGTTTGTATTGGCCAACATTGTACAAAGATATTGGACGCTACCTTTTGAGCTCATGTGTGATGCAAGTGATTTTGCGGTAGGAGCAGTCCTAGGCCAACGCACAGGTAAGACCTTCCATGTGATATACTACGCTAGTAAACCTCTTAATAGTGCTCAAGTGAATTACAAAACAACGGAGAAAGAGTTACTAGCTGTAGTTTTCGCATTTGACAAGTTCCGATCCTATTTGATTGGTACAGAGGTAATTGTTCATACGGACCATTCAGCAATCAAATATCTATTTGCTAAAAAGGATGCCAAACCTCGTTTGATTCGTTGGATATTACTTTTACAAGAATTTGATATTGAAATTAAGGACAGGAAAGGAACAGAAAATCAAGTGGTCGGTCACTTATCACGTTTAGAAAGCAATAGGGAGGAGGACGCGGATCTAGAGATATGTGATGAATTCCCGGATGAGCAACTTTTAGTTGCCTCGGCAACTCTTAACGCCGCAGCAGCCCTTGACGCGCACGCCTCGGCAATTTTGGGAGCAGTCACCACAGCAGCACATGCCTCGGCAATACCCTGGTATGCGGATTTAGTTAATTTCCTTGTTTTTGGTATTTTACCTTATGGTATTACTCACCAAGGGAAGAAGCGGTTCCGCCATGATGCTAAGCATTACTTTTGGAACGAGCCTATTTTGTTTAAACAATGTGCATATCAGGTTATACGCCGATGTGTCCCTGAAGAGGAGCAACAGATTGTACTCCGGCAATGCCATTCTTCACCTTATGGAGGACGTTTTGGAGGAACTCGTACCGCGGCCAAAGTGTTGCAATCTGGTTTGTATTGGCCAACATTGTACAAAGATACCCAAGACTTTTACAAGCAATGTGATCGTTGCCAGAGGACAGGCAATATCTCTAGACGACATGAGATGCCACTCCAAAACATCATCGGGATAGAATTATTCGATGTGTGGGGGATCGATTTTATGTGACCTTTCCCATCTTCATTTAGTAACCTCTACATTCTACTTGTCGTTGACTACGTGTCTAAATGGGTTGAGGCAGCTGCAGTTCCCAACAACGATTCCAAGACCGTGCAACGATTCTTGCAGAAAAACATATTTACACGGTTTGGGATGCCGAGAGCAATTATCAGTGACGAAGACAAGCATTTTGACAACAGACTTATTGCTAAGATGTTGCAACGCTTCGGCGTATCACACAAGATTGCCACGGCATATCACCCACAAACCAACGAGCAAGCAAAAATTTCTAACCGGGAATTGAAGGGTATACTCGAGAAAGTTGTAAGTCCCTCTAGGAAGGATTGGTCATTAAGACTAGATGACGCACTTTGGGCATATCGCACTGCATTCAAAACACCCTTAGGTATGTCCCCCTTCCGACTTGTCTATGGTAAAACATGCCATCTACCGGTGGAAATCGAACACAAGGCATAACCGACAAAAGCGTTTGTTGGACCTCAACAATATAGAAGAATCCCGTACACTTGCGTATAACAATGCACGAATCTACAAGAAGAAAACAAAGCAATGGCATGACAAGAAACTATTGCCGCGATAATTCACGTCTGAGCAACTAGTTCTCTTATTCAATTCTCGGCTAAAACTTTTCCCGGGAAAGCTGAAATGAATATGGTAAAAGAATTGACCACTAAGCTGGTAAAAGAAAGAAAGAGGGCAGATAGCTATGCTCGGAGATATGAAGCTGGCTAGAAACAGGTAAACAGAAAGACGAGGGAGCTAAAAGTCATTACTCAAGAATTGGCCGCCAGTCAGGCTCAAAACCAGGGACTAAAAACTCAGAACGAGGAATTTGAAGCCCAAATTCTGCAGTTGGAAGGACTTCTACAAGAATATCACAACCAAGACAACATCGCTGCCCCAGGCCTTGCACGAGAAGAAAATAAGTTGCTGAAGGCTAAAGTTACTGAACTCGAGGGAGCTCTCCGTGACTGCGAGGAG
Organism: Hibiscus mutabilis; assembly: GCA_019671005.1. Lineage (NCBI taxonomy): Eukaryota > Viridiplantae > Streptophyta > Magnoliopsida > Malvales > Malvaceae > Hibiscus > Hibiscus mutabilis. The sequence goes on along the minus strand of CM033722.1, from coordinate 57,725,641 downwards.
AGGCTGGTGTCTTTTAAAGGAGCCTTGCAGGAAGATAATTTCCGAATAGTATATGGACTGCAATAGGCTGGTCAGCTAATCCGAGATCAACATAGAGCGATGACAGACGCCATGGTGCAAGCACATGGGGTAGCCCGATGCATCCAAGGCTTGGCCCGAGAAGCACGTGAGCTAGGTGCACGCGTCAGTCTGGAATCAGAGTTGGGATCCCGGGTGTATGCTCTGCTTGAAGAAGTAGAAGTCTTAGGGATGGAAGCTAGTCACTATCTGTAAACGTGTTATCTTTGCTTTTTGTAATCAGACTTCTTCATCTAATGAAAGTCTTTTTAAGGACTACTTGTGAATCAACACCTACATGTGCATTCATTCTTGCATAACAACATCATTGATTTTTGTTTTCTAATAAAGCTTTCATTTTAGCATTGTTTGCACCTTCTATTTTGTAAATTAACACATTCATTGCATTAAACACATTGCTAATGGAGAGAAGATATTCATCTCAGAGTGAGGTAGCAGAAAAGGCAAGAAAATAATCTCATCAGTACAACTTCAAAATCATGGACAACTTAGTGGCTAGAGTAGAGAAGCTTGAGGAACTTTAAGGACATCTGATCGGGATCCAGAGAGAAATGATGACACATATAAAAGAATCTCAAGAGGAATTTAGAGAGAAACTGAATGAACTAAAGAGTATGACAACTACTGCAATCAGAGAAAAGGTTTGGCAGAAAATCATTCAACAGAGATGGAAATTGAAAATGCCAGTGAGAATTGAGGTTTTTACTTCGTTGAAGAAGGAATTGTACCTGAAAAAGAACAAGTTGTTATCAACCAGTTTGAGGTAGCTCGCACAATCTCGGAATGCCCCACTGATCTTATATTGGATAAAATGTAATATTCCAATTTTTGGACTAGTGACCAAATTGTAATTTTTGAAAGTTTAGGGGGTTAAAGTGTGAACTTGGGAAAAGTTTGGGGACTAAATTGTAAATTTTCCCCAACAAGTAATTTTATTCAGTATAAGGGTGAATCTGATCGAAATAAGAACCTTGATATCAGTTTTGAGAATTAAGATACAGTAGAAGGTATTGAATTTGGATTGAATAAAATTGTTAAGTGTGCTCAAGCCTGAAAATGTTAGGATGGGTGACCTCCGGGAAGGTCTCATAAAAGTGTTTCTAATTGATATTTTGGACTTAGTAAAAGTAAAGAATATTCGAATGGATTGTCGATAAAGGATTTCTAAGAGAAATTTTATTTTATAGAGATTTTCAATAACTATCGGAATAATAGACTGAGTTAGAAAATTCAATCTAAGTCTTTATAAAAGGAAAATTTTAAGGTTTAAAAGTATCATGTGATAGATAGTGAGTTAAATTGGGTACCTTCAAAGTTGGTAAAAGTTTGAGGAAAATTGAAGTGGGAATTGAAGTTTAGTGACTAAAATGGAAATTTTGAAAGTTTGGTGGTCAAAGTATAAACTTTGGAAACGTTCAGGGATCAAAGCGCAATTTTCAAAAGTTATGTATTTTAACCCCGTAAATGAATAGTTTACTCCCAAGAGTGACACTTTCGTGTTACTCGAATTTTTCATACTAGGCCTATATTAGTGGCTATAAAGCTTTAAAGTTCGTAGGAAGAAAATTTGGAAATTGTATTGAGTGAAATTCAAATATTTGGATCGAATAAATGCCATAAATAAAAATCTAAGATATTTTGGGACATGGCTGGTTGGATTGGAACCAATTTGGTTCAATTTTAATGGAATGGCAATTTTCAAGACTTGTTGTAAATAAAGTCTAGTTGGAGGGCAAATTGGTCATTTGTCATGGATGGCATTTTTGAAATATTTTGGAACTTTGAGGGCAATTATGAAAGGTGAAAAACACATGTATTTAATCTTGGCCATTGATGTTGATGAGATTGAATCTTGGACATTATAATAAAAGGGCAAATTAGTAATTTCACTATTTAAAATAAATTAAAAACTCATTTTAATCTTTAAACATGTGGATTGTTTAAAAGATGAATAAAAAAATTATTTTTTTCATCCTTGGGCCGTTCGAATAGCCAAGAAAGAAAGGGGAAAAAATACCAAAATTTTCCTAGTCCATTTTCAAGGTTTTTGATCAAGAATTCAAGCAAGGTTGTTTAAGGTAAAGTGATCTACTCTTCATTCTCTATATTTTGATAGTAAAATTTCATGGAATTATGAATTTTGAGTTAGGGTTTGAAGAGAGAGAAATTAGGGTTTCATGAATTTTTATTAGAATTGTTGTAGTAGATAGTGAATTAAGATTTGTTTTGATGAAAACAAGCTTGAAATCAAGTTAATTTCATGTTGGAAGTTGTAAACCCTAATCTTGAAATTTAGGGGTTTGAGAATTAATGAAGATATTGAAGGATTTAAGTTGTTTGAAGCTTTATGCTGATGTTAGAACTTAATTTTTGATGTTTGAAGATTAAATTTCTATTAGGGACCAATTCAAATTTTTATGGAATATTAGGGACTAAATTTTCAAAATTTATTTGATGAAGGAAATGAATAGAAAATGTTATTTCAAGCTTGAATTGACAATTTAGGACCAAATTGAACATTTTTAAAAGTTTGAAGATTTATTCGACAATTTGAAGAAATAAAGGGGTACTTGTGGAAATTATTGTTTTGAAGAAGGATTGAAGAGTGATTCTTGATAATATTATCAAATTAGCTTGATTTGGTAATTAGGGATCAAAATGGAAATTTTTGGAAATTGGAGGACCATTCGACAATTCTTGAAAATTTAGGAATCTTTTCAAAAATTCAAGAAAGTTATAGGAATAGTCTTAAATTTATGAATACTTGATAGATTTGATGATTCAAGAGTGAAAGGAAGTTAAAATGATTGAAATGACAAGGAAGGAAAGTTTAAGGACCTTTTTGAAAATAAGAATTTTTTTGAAGGTTGAATTGATAAAGATTGGAAATTAGTGGAAAATTTCTAGAAATAATAAAATGAGTAAATATTTGGTTTGTACATGAATTAAATGTACAAATATAAAAGTAGTGACTAAAATGTCATTCTTATAAAGTTTAAGGACTAAAGGGATATTAGTCCAAAATGAAGAGGTAGTATTGGAAATTATTCAAATTGAGCTTGAACAATTGTTTTATGTTCAAAATGGTCATTAAGGACCATAATGAACATTTGGTAAAAATAAGTAGAGAAGTAGGGAGAAGTTAGTATAAAAGTTGAAGCTATGAATGGAAACTGTGTACAACTGGATTTTTGGCAGTGAGTTTGAAAATTCACCATAAATTCTATAAAAAAGGGTTAGATGGTGAATTTTATACCGATGTAAAGATTTGTTCGTCTAGTTTCGTTTCCAACAAACAGAAACTGATTTCGAGTTCCGAGTAAAAAGATATGAATTTTTAAGCGACGAAAGGTCAGAAAACATAGCACCAGTCTGTTCCGAAATTAGCACTGGAAATTGACTTTGAAAATTCGCCATAAATCGTACAAGTTGAATCTGGGCTATTAATTTATATGGGTGAAAAGCTTATTGAATCTAGTTTCTTTCAGAATAAACGAAATTGGATTTCAAGTTTTAGATTATTTTATAGAAATAAATCTTTGAAGGTAGTACAAAGCTGCCAGAAATGAAAATTTAGATATTCTGTATCTAAAATTAGTTAGTAAGTTTGGAAGAATTATTTAAAGTTCGAAATGGTTATTAAGGACCAAAATGAGGTATTTGACAGTATAAAGAAGGAAGGAATTTATGGAAATTTTTATGTTGAATACTTAGATAGCCTAATTGAAATATTGTTAGAAGTGAGTTTAACAAATGTTTATTTACATGCATGTGATAAATGAAGTTAGATTCAAAACAAAAAGAAGATTTGAGGTTCTATAAAGGAAAAGATCGAATAGAACTTAGTGAAGCAAGTTAACAAAAGGCCCAGGTGAGTGCATTTCTAAATGTTTGCATTACATTGAAAATAGCATTGCATTTCTCTATAATACATGATATGATACAATGCTTGACATGGCAAGCTTGATGGAATACCAGGTACAAATTATTGTTTGCATAAATGATGATGCATTATGCATACATGAAATATGGATAATGATGATGCATACAAATTATTGTTTGCATAAATGATGATGCATTATGCATACATGAAATATGGATAATGACAAGATTTAAATGAAACAAGATACACCCTGGGGATCCAAGCCCATAGTGCAAAATGCACTAACGAGGTGTTTAATATAAGGAGTAAAGAGCGTCCTTATATGAGGAGCAAAGAGCGTCATCTCGAGTACGTACTCTACAAAGCACTACGGTGCAGATAGGCTACGGGGTTTCCATGGGCCTCTATCCAGACACGTTAATAATAATACAAGAAGGTTATAAGATAAATCACGAGCATGCAAATAACTGCATGATGATACACGAATCACATGATAGTGATGACACGTGATCTATACGATACATGACACATGAAGTATATGAAAGAATACATGATATGCAAATGATTACATGACAAAGTATGATCATGATAAAGTATATGCAAATGACTGCATAATAAATGTATGTTCATGATAAAATACATATCATGCAAATGTTTACATGATAAAAGCAATGACCATGTTATGATATATGATGTTATGAAAGTGAGTTACATGATCGTGAAGTATGTTACATAATGAGTATAAAAAAGATACAAGATATAAGTTCATTGTGAAATACTTGCCATGTTACAGAAAAATGAAATGCATTTTATTATGACATATTGTATTTCATTATTTCATGTTATATACATAAGTTTTATTGCCTCACTAAGTTCGTACTTAGCGTGTATTTTATTTCGCACGTAGGTTCTTCAGATCAGACTTAGTAAGAATGAGCCAGTCATTTGGAAGTCAAGTTATCGGCATCTTTAAAATAGTCAAGTACTAGTGGGCATGTAATTATATTTTCAAATAACTGTTTGGTAAGCTTTAAAAGTATAAAATTTGCAAATATGAAATCATAAGAAATTATGAAGTATGAAAATGAAATAATGTTATTGGTATGAAATTAAAATGGTTTGACTCAATGTTTAAACCTTATCACGTAAAATTTTTATAAACAAGAAATGATCTAGGCAGTAAGCGACGTTTTCATCATGAATAAATTTTCTTTCAAATAACTAAATTTTATACTTTATAAACCAATTCAGGGTTAAAACTAGCTACGATTGTCTAGAAATGTTTTCAAATGAAAATTTTGAAAAGTTCTATTTACTAAATAAAAAAAGAAAAAAATAATTTAAGCCAGTTTTCAGTACATGTTTTAGTAGCATCTGTAATGTATATTTGTATTACGAGTATACGTTATGGGTGTTACATAAAACTCACGATTCTGTCATGAAAGTCTTATCCTAGAGGATGAAAAAATATTCAAATGAGATAAAATTGCAAATCGGAGAAGATTCAGAAAACAACAATGAGGTAAGGATGTTGGCTACCCCAATGATTGAATTAGCTCCTCCTCTAACCCAAAGTCAACATTTGGTGCCCGCTTCTTCAGAACCTCTTCAGTTGTTGTCTAATCATGCTTTCAGTTCTCAAAATAAAGAACAAAAACCGAAAGACCCTCAATACAGCCTTATCCCTCTTACCTACCAAGAGTTGTTTTCAAAGTTGCTAGAAGCTCGTCTAGTCGCTCCTTGTTTTTTCAAGCCTCAATCACCTTCGTATTCGAAATGGTTAAAGAGAATAACCATTGTGACTTCCATGCAGGTATTCAAGGCCATTCCATTGAAAATTGTAATAGTTTCAAACAAAATGTGCAACGCCTTTTAGATTCAAGGGTATTAGAGTTTGAGCCCACAAATCAAGGTCTAAAGATCAACTTGCCAAACACGATCATCACTGTAAAATCAGGGGAAGAATAGGTCATGCAAAAGAACAAGATAAATGAAGCAGACCTACATGTGCCGGATGAAATTGGAAATGCAAGTAAATGTCAAGATTACAATTATTCTTTAGAGAATATTGTTCTTGACCCACTTGAAAAATCCGGAGCAGTTATAGAAGAGCCCAAACAAGTAATGGCGCATGGAAACAAGGATGTTTTTCAGAGGGGTAAATTTTGGGAAAAAGGAGTAAGGAATGCCGAAATGCATGATGAGGACACCAAAAAGAGTAGCAAGAGGATAAAGACGTTAATCCCGATGCCATATTCTGATCTATTACCCCTGTTAGTTCAAAATAAACTCTTAAGGCTACCTCTCACAAGACGATACTCTTATCCTGATATGCATGGTGTTAGGGTTTCATGTGAATATCATCGCGGTGACTTTAGTCATGCAACAGAAGATTGTGCGTTTCTCAAAAGCAAGATCTATGAACTTCTTAAGGAAAGCATGCTCGCTTTCGAAGATGGAAGACCTAAGTTCAAAGGATCAACATACGCAGAGAGTCAAAATCTTTGGTAACGAATGAGAATCAAAACCAGGTATCTCAGAGTATATGCCCAGATCTGAATCTGTTACGTCCACCCAATTCATATGCCAGTGATCCTATCATAGTCAGAGGCTATCAAGATGTTAAAGGCAAAAAGAAATAAGGTACGGTTAAAAGATGAAGGTTCTAATTCACGTTGGCCAAGGGACAATATCCAAGGATGAAAGGGAAGAGAGCTCTTAGGGTTTTCAATACACCCATTTCAGTTTTACTCCCTTATTTGATACAAAGGAAATACCTCGTTCCTATGCCAATGGAGGATACGATAGATTTATCTTTTTTCACAATCCAAGTAGTACTTGTGATTTCTATATGGGGGCACCAGGGCACCATACCAACGGATGCTGGATTTTGAAGCAGAGAATAGTGAAGTTGACTTATGAGGGGAAACTGACGCGCGATATGGTAAAGCAGTGGAAGCAAGAGAGAAGAGAGCAGGAAATATTGAAGGGACAACGGTAAATAAATTTCTGCTCAAGAAAGACCAAAGTTCTACGTTTTGTTTTATCCATATTTTGACTACGGCTTGTTGTGGCATCTCTACAGTTAGGGTTTCCTTTTGAAGCAATGCATCGAATCAACTTTGCTATCCTTGGCCCGAGTGTAGCAAAGATCTTTTTTGTAAAAGGCATATGTCATGTTTGGTAATTTTCATTCCAATAAAGCATGTATTTTGCTTAACATACAATGGCCTTGAAAGCATGTATATCTCTTCTCGCCTTTGTAGGTCCCTAGATATCAATTGCAAAATGCAACATTAAGATCAATTGAATATTATGATAATGATAAGGTTTAATTACTCTCCTAATAGACTCTGGTCAGCAAAGCAAGATTACTACTCCTTTGATGAAGCTCGATGATGAAAAAGCTCCAAAGTAAACCATGCAGAGTTGCTTGAAATTGAAATTCTAAGCGTGGTCTTCTGTGCACTAATGAATCAAAATATAAGGGAAAAAATAAAATATTAAAAGAAAAAACCACTTCTTTGCTCGAAAGCCTGGTAATAGGCGTGTTTAAGCCTGGTAATAGGCATGTTCAAAGCCTGGTAAGGCGTGTTCATAAAGAAAATACAAGAAAGCACACACAAGCATCTAGAATTCTATTCTTAGAATGATATTTTTGCACTCTAATGGTTAAACAAGTCCATTTTCTTGGATGGAGCAAAAGTGAGAATTGAGATTGAGTAGTCTTCTATAGCAACGCGGTAATTATGAGGATGAACCGAGTCATTAAAGGGAATTTTGAGACTTAGAATCGCCATAATATTCAAAGTCTTCACAGACACAAGCTATGCTTGGAATGATCAAGGTTAAATCTGAGACGCTTTTGCACTTGATATTCAGAGCTCATTTTCTATTATATATATATATATTGATTTTGGTTTCAAGGTCTTGTATGCTAATCCAAAAGAACACACTTCATTGGGATGACAATCAGCAAAATTGACATTTTAAGCAAAAAGATTTCCTTGCATTACTTCAAGAGTAAGCTTCAGAATACAAGGTTACAAATGATCGGCCTAATATAGAGAAATAACTCATCAAGGAGTACAGCGAGAATGATACATATGCAGACAGTTTGGAGATTTAAAGAAAGTTTCTCCCATTCAGAGAAAAGAAGAATGAACCAGTGAAGGGAATAATATCTTCGAACACAACGAAATATTGCGAATCTGAGGCATTCGCTCACCAGAAGGTCAAAGATAGAAGAAGACTCTATGGAATAGGTCAGTGCCGATGAATCAATTGTGCCCAAGACTGAATAGAGAGAAGTACCGGAGCAGTAATAAGAGTGCATGGCAAGAAAATAGTTGAGCCCGTGATCGAATGGGGCAATGATGAGCAAAAGAATAGTACAGGTCCCAACAATAGTACATGGACTAATAGAGAGTGTTCACAGAAATGAGAAATGACTCTAGATTAAAGGCGTGGTGTGGGGCATATTTGAGATAAATACCCAAGTGATAAGGGAAGATTGAAGAGCATGCAGTAAAGGAATGAAGCGAAGAAGAAATCTGAGGATGGCCTTTCAAGGACCAGGAGCTTTTAAAATAACCCTAAAAATGTTTTGTATCATTCATCATATAGATAGGCATCCCTAAGATTAGAAGCATGCTAACTCGCATTATTCAAGTTTCTTGTCTGTTTTCTTGACAGATGTTCAAGAATGAGAGGATGATCATATTTTTATACTTCGCAGCAGAAGAAGCAACTCTCAACAAAGATTCAAGATTTTTTTCGTACTCAAACGTTTGTGGTTTGATGCCTATGATGGTCAGAAATCGGGGCATCCTTTAAGGTTTTACAGTCTTCATATTTCATGGAAGCGGCATAAAATTTTCGGCAATCTTGTGACGAGATACCCTTTCATGCCTATGACGATCAAAAATCGGGGTATGAACTTTTAGTCTTCGACTTTCATGGAAGCAGTGAAAATCATGTGGTAGTTTCGAAGCAAGTTACACTTTGATGTCAAGATGGTCAGAACCCGGGATATCCTTTCAATTTTCCAGTCTTCAACTTTCACGGGAGCAACAAAAATTTTCTAATAGTCTCACAGCGAGATGTCATTTTGATGTCAAGACGATCAGAACCCGGGGTATCCTTTCGATTTTCTAGTCTTTGGCTTTTAGGGAAGCGGGGAAAATCATGTGGCAATCTCAAAGTGAGTTACTCTTTTGTGCCTATGACAGTCAGAAACCAAGGCACACCATCTAGGGATTTTGCAAACTTTAGTGTTCCGGGAAGTAGCAAAAATCTTCTAGTCGTCCTGCAACAAGATACCATTTTATGCCTATGACGATCAGAAATCGGGGTATGATCTTTCAATTTTCCTATCTTTATCTTTCATGGAAGCAGTGAAAACCTTCCGGTAATCTTGTAGCGAGATACCCTTTCATGCTTATGACGATCAGAAATCGGGGCATGATCTTGTAATTTTCTAGCCTTCATCATTTTGGAAAATAGTAAAATCTTCTGGCTGCAAGGTATCATACCTAGGACGATCAGAAATCGGGGTATGATCTTTAAATTTTTCAGTCTTTAGCCTCTTGCGAAGAAGCGAAGACTCGTGCCACTAAAAAGCCTCACAACTCCAAGATTTTATCTTCTCACCAGAGCATTGCGGTTTGAAGAATTCAAGAGAGCGGTCGATGCAATTCAACTGAAGATCAAGATAGCGGGAGGTGCTAGAAAAGAACCCTCAACCTACCCCAGACCAAAATGGTCACTATTTGGTCTTTGCTCTATCCCTGTTATACATCAATGAGCAAAGAAGGGCATATGTAATAACCCATTTTGGTCTGGGCCAGACCTAACCAATTTATTAAACCCATACTATTCGAACCCAACAACCCATTTACAATACCCATATACATACCCAAACACAATCAAACCCAATTACAAAGCCCAAACGGTTACCTAAACCTTACCCAAATACCCACACTGACCCAAACCCGTTTACATCAAATAACCCTAAAAAATAATAAACCCTAACCAACTTGATTCTGCAACAGCCTCCCATGACCTTCCAACTACCTCGCGCGTGGCCGCCAAGCGCGGCTCTTCGAATGCCGCGTGGCCGCCACGCGTGCCACCATTGGTCACTTCCACCGCACTACTAACACTGACCGGCCGCCTGCTCCACCGCCCAAGGTCACTTCGAATCTGCAAAAAATAAAAAATCAGTAGTGATAATAACATGTAAAATCAAAGATGCAAGTGGGTGGCATTTTTGGGTGTTTATAAACCCAAAAGCCCTTGTGTAATTTTTTTACGGACGAAAGCTTTGAATAAAAAAACACGAAAAGAGTTTTAGTTTGTTCGAATCTTCAGTCTAGATCAACTAAGCAAAGGTAAAAAAACTCTTCGTTTCTTATTACTCTTTCTAAGAAAAAATAAAATAAAAAACAATATATTAAACAAAAAAACTATTCAAATAAAACATAGATCTGCGAGTTTAGGGGAGTATTTTGAAAAAACTAGCTTAAAAATCGAGGTCAGAGTCCAAAAATACGTACCTTGGGGATTTTTGGGTGTCTCCGGCCGCCGGTGACGGCGGTGGTCAACGACAGTGACCAGCCGGCTCCCAAGACCGGCGAAGGGGAGGTTGAGAGAATATAGAGCCTTTTTATCTCAAAACTGGACAAATGAATTTTTTGTGTAAAAAAACACTTATATAGGGGCACTAAACGACGTCGTTTTGGGCGTCTGAACTTCGGCCCAAAACGACGTCATTTTAACCATTACCCGAATAGCAACCCGACCCTCTTTCAAGATCCGTGCATAAATAAGAAAAGGGATGATTGCGATTTTAGTCATTCCTTATGGGAAAATCACCCTTTAAGTCCCCACATGTTTATTTTCCTTTGCAATCCAGTCCGTAATTCTAATTGAATCAGCTTTAAATAGGTTAAATCGCTGCTTTAGTCCCTCTGCATGAAAATTAATTGCATAATAGGATCATCGCATGGTACAATTACATTTTTAATCCCTGGAGGTTCTAAAAACTTTGCGATCAAGTCCCTAAACAAGCTTTAATCTTTCTAACTGGAGTAATTCGAATCTGGTCCCCCTCTTTTTTTTTAATTTCAGTCTCGCATTTTATTTTATTTTTATTATTTTCTTTTTACTGTTTTTTATTTCAGCCCTTTACTATTATTTTTATCTATATTTGAAGCATTTTTATTTATTTTTTATGTATATAATATAGTATATTATATAAGTATGTATATATTCATGTAACATATGTAATATATATAAGATATTGTTTATATATAAGATATTATTTATGTATTTATGTATATATATTATGTAGTAATTTATTTGTTTTATTTTATTATTTCATATTTATATTATTTACATTAATTTTATATTATTTGTCATTTCGTGTAAATATTATATATATAATTTTGCCCTCATTATTCCGATATTTCTATTAGGAGTGTCATCTCGGCCTCTGGGTGGCATCTCCTCTGAATGTTGTGGATATCAAGGCCAGTTTTGGATTTATCACACACATTTAATTATTTCTATCTATTGTTTTACCTTTTTATTCATTATTTATTTATTTATTTTTCTTTAATAACTATCGTATTCTGCCTCATTATTCTGATATTTCTATTGGGAGTGTCATCCCGGCCATCCGGGTGTCATCTCCTTTGAATATCGTGAATACCAAGGCAGATTTAAACTATTATTCATTTTGGGAAATTAATTATTAAATTAAATCGAATTTTTGTTTTCTTAAATAAATATATTGCGAACTTTTAGGTACTAATTTTGGGCGTAGTACGGGTGCTAACCCTTACCTACTCGTAACCAACTCTCGAATCCATCTCTGGTTATACCCTTCGTTTTAAAAATTTAACGGTAATCTATTGGGAGTGTCATCTCGGTTTTCGGGTGTCATCTCCTTTGATGCCGCTAAGCATTTCAATCATTATCTTCAAAAAAAAAAGGGTCGCAACAATGAGTATCCTTAGCTACTAAGCCAATTAATAAATCTCAATGACATGTTAAATCTTTTATATTTTATTTTTATTCAATTTAATCACTACTTTTTTTATTTAATTCAAAATTGATCATATATGAACCCTGTTAGTGCTGCAGGTGCTGAAATACTAGTGGTAACGTGGGTGCCCGTAAGTGATTAGGCCTTATCTAAAGTTTCTGCAGTTGCTGATAAATGGTGCAGCATGCTGAAAGGCTTTGATCATAAATGAAACCAACTTGAGACGGGGAAAGTTTGATGAATCACGCATGTTCGATCCTTGAGTTTTTTTTTATAATAATTTAAAAGTCATTAAAAATGTGAGGTTTAATATTAAAATAAATGCCTTTTTGTTTCGTTTTTTAAGTGTCTAATTTTTTTTGCTCATTTTAGGTGCCAAAACTATTATTTTTTTAGTCAAAATAAGTGTCTCAATTGACTTTAAAATGGGCAAAAATAATAGTCTGGGCACCTAAAATAGACAAAAAAAATTAGACATTTAAAAAGAAAAACGGGATAGTTTGAACCCTTATTTTGATATTAAGTCAAAATTTAATGGTGTGTGGCTATATTTTATGTTAGTGAAGTACATCGGTGTGCGTCACCCGTTCTATAATTGTCCCATATAAAACTAATATTATCTTTTTAGTATCACTCACTTCAGCTTGTTTGTTTAATTTTTATTTTCATTTATTTATACTATAATTTTTTGTTGATTTCATTAACTTTTACCATTTAATATTTTGTCTTGGTATAGTTTAGTTGAACAGTACGATTCTGAATGGAGTTAGGTAGAGTTTTTATTACATGTTTGTTCTTCTGTTCTTTTTAATGCTAGATGAGGAGTTTATTTATAGAGAAACTTAAAGCTTGTTATTAGATTTATGGGGTTTAAACTGTCGGTTCAATTAATAACCGAATCAAACTATCTAAAATTAAGTTAATTGAATTCTTAAAATTTTAAATATTAACTGAACTTATACTTTTCTAAATCATTATCGAACTGAACTAATTTGATTAATTTGGCTAACTTTCGAATTAACCAACATTTTTAATTTTTTTAATTTTTTATTCAAAACAGACATTTAAGTAGCAATAAATTGAAATTTGATTTTTTTAGATATTTTTTTATTTCAAGACTTTATTTCCTTCCTTTTGGGCCTAACTTAACATTGAGATTAAAACATAAAATCTTGAATTTTAAATATAATAGATTATTGATGAGATTTTATCTTAAATTTAAAATATAGTAATTATATATATATATATATTAAATTTTTGGTTAATTCAGTTAATTAATTGACCTTTAACCAAATCAATCTATAATCAAATTTAAAAACACATCAATATTGTGGCAAAAATCGATTTTGCGGACTAAGAGGCCACAATAGATGTGTTTTTCGGTTAGGGGTAAAATTGATTTTTTTGGTCGAACTCTGAGGCAAAAGTACCCCTTTAGCCATTTTTTGTCTCTCAATACAATTGGTTAAATAGTTTCTTTTTTTTATTATAAATATGTCCATCTTATGGTCCATATTCGGTGTGCGAGGCTGCCTCTTCCAACAATGTTATCTCAAAGGTTTGAACTTGCGTTCTCACTATAGAGTGCAATGTGCCTTATTAATGCACAACACCGTTGGTAGATTAAATAGTTTCTTTAGTATGAAATAGATATTTCTTAATAAAAATTTATATAAATATACAGATAAGTTATTTTGTTATATTATTATAGTTTAGAATAGTAAATATATACATTTTGAAATGTTCAGGGAGTATGGTAGAGAAGCAAGGCGAAAACGCCTCGTTTCCTTTAATTAGAACGACGTGAACAAACTTGAAACCACCTACTACAAACTACAAAGCTAAACATCAAATGCCGATATCACTTCCTTTTCTTTCCTTCTTTCTCTACTCTTTACTTTCTTTGCTAGATTTAAGCAATGAACAAATCAAGAAGATGTCTCACATTGTTGTTTCTCCTACTCCTCTTGCATCGAATCGTACCGGTAAGCAGTGACAGTGAGCAGCAGCAGACCAGAAATGAAGGCAAACCATCTCCCTTCCAGTTCGTATCGAACACCCTTTCATTGTTGAAGAAAGCTCATAAAAATTCAGTCGAAAAAATCAAAACCATTGTCCATGATTTCCGGTTGCAGTACACTTCACCTAAGCCAGAGTATGATTCCATGAAACATGGTCGCTTTATTTTATGAACGTAGGCATATTGTTACCATGTTTTGTTTCGTCTTTGACAGTGATGAAGCGGTGAAGAAAAATGTCGAAAGTAATAAAGGAAATGTCGAAGAAACTACGAAACCTGCAGCGGAAACTGAGAAGAAGATGGCTAAACCTGCGGCAGAAACCGAGCAGAAGACCGCTAAACCTGCGGCGGAAACTGAGCTGAAGACCGCTGAGAAGGTTGAAGGGGGTGCCTCAGATAAAAAAGAATCTCGTGATGAACTTTAAACAGAACCGATAAATCGTATCAGTAGAGTTATTTATTGCATGGTGTTTGTAAGTAGAGGTTTTTTGTTAAAATTTTATGAAATTTTTTTGTAGTTTAGGTTTCCGGGTGAACCTTGTGATATTTAAATGTTCCATCGAAATAAAGGCTTTCACATCCATTTTCAGTCATGTTTCAAAACCAGTTTTTTCATGCAAACAAGGGGAAGACTGTATATTAAACCAACAGATCGAGAAACCGCTATTTCTAGTCGGACATCGGGGAAACAAAAAAAGCTTGGTGAACTTGCTTAAAAGACCAATGTGCTAGCATAATCTCTTTTTTCATTAGCAGATAAGCATTGCTGGAAGAGTCATTGGTAATATTATGCGTGAAAACACCGATGACAATGCCGTGAACCACAAGAAATTCAGATACTTGAAAATGCTTCAGCAATTTGCTTACAATGACATTAGATAAATAGAGAAACCGAATGGTTAAAATCAGCTCTGAAATGGTTCGGGTTGTCATCCCGAACCATCTATGGAAAGGCCGACAGACATCAAAGAGGCAGGCAGCACAATGTAGAAAACAAGATTAAACAACATTTAATCATCAATTGCATAGAAAACTTCCATTCCAACAATCACCCAAAATATTCGAACAAAATTGACTAGCTAAGGATTTGAGACCAACTACTGAAACTGAGACTGCAGTCACTGACTCACTGTAGCTAAAGCACCCTATTCTAAAGGTATTGATGTGCAAAATCGAAGAGGAAAATGTGCTAATAAGAATTAAAAGCAGAAAGTCTAAGGCATTCACTCTGACACCTTCGAAGGCAAATGTCATTCTGATGCTTGTTGACACAAACAGTGCGAGCACAAGCATCAGAGCATACATCGACCTCGGACACGCCACAGACAGTTACACAAGTGTCAGGAATTGGATCTTTCGAAAATGCCCCAACCTTTTTCAGCATTCTCTTTGAAGTGCAGACTATCTCACAAACAAAAACTTCGTCCGAACTCTTCTCCCTTCCCCTGGCAGTCTTAATTTTCTGTTCTTCAGCATGCCTTTTCTTCATTCTAAAAGCTTGCCCCGCGATAACTGCGGGGATGGCAGCCCCAAGAAGGGACCACCAAACTTCCACCATCACGAATTGCAGTAAGTAAGCGCTTTCTTCTTCGCCTATGTCCTCTGCTGCGATCAAAGAGGAAAATACAACACCATGAACTTATCATTATTCATTTATTGATTCAACGTATATCACTTATTTTAGAGGCATTCGACTTTACTTTTAACACAGTTAAAAATTCCAGCACAAGGGAAATGAAATCTACGACTTACAAAGGAAACAAAGGACAAATACTTTCAGTCTGCAGATAGAAAGCTGGATTTTATGCTGCCTACCATTTAAAGTTACAGTATATCAATCATTCAATACTTTAAAAGATTGCATACAACATAGCATTACTCGATGCGGCGCTAATCACAATATCAACCATTTTCACTTGATACTTATAATATAAAGCAAGCCACTCATCAACTATAGCAAGATTTAAAACTAACACAATCCAAACAAGGCAAAGCACTGCATTTATTAAACCAACCGCCATAGAAAGTCTAAGAACCCAATTTTAATAATTTTTTTCCTTCTAAATCACAACAATCAAATGGATAGTTCCATTTCTCAAATACTGCAAAGCGAGTTCTTATATTTCTGAACGAAAAAACTACAGCTTTCGTAAACAATCACATTAACTCAATTCACAAATAAAGTCTCCTAAAAAATTGAACTCTTTCAGAGTAAGCAAAAAACCCAAAAGCTTTGAACTTCAGAACCCAGTCTATATTTTAACACTAATTAAGCAAAACCCATTTCGTGAAAGGAACAAAAACATCGGATCATGCAGTAGCATAATCAAGAGACAGTATAAGCACAGAGAGATAAAAAGTCCGAAACTTTGTATAAACAGAGGGAAAAAAAGGAACAAAAATGAAATCCAGAAGACGAGTTGAAGATCAATTACATCGAATAGAAGCTCAACTGGGGAAAAAATTCTGGGTCTCGGAGAAATGAAAGAACTGACCTATGACGCAGGGCTTCTAGGGAAATTAAGCAAAGATAGCGAACTGCCTAATTTGAGCAGTCGTTGTGGATATATTTGAGCGTTAACTACAATTGCAAGTTTTGGCCTTTTTTTTTTTATGTATATTCCCGTACCATTCAAAAATTAGGTTTAGAATTTAGGGTTTAATTTTTAAAATTTAAGATTTAATTTTTTAGACTTATAATATAAAGTTTAATTTTTTAGTATTGAATTATACATAGAAACACTGAAAGGACGCAGATACTTTTTGTTTAATGTGAGGTAATATTGGTGTTTGCATAGAAACAAAGTTTTTAGTTAGCCGTATTAAATTTGAATTCGGTTGTCAAAAATGGACTTATTGGTAAGGACTCCATAAATTTTTTATTTAATTTCTTTAAATTTCTTTCTAAAGTGTCACGTGATAATATAGGAGGGTACGACATGTCCTGCACAATAAAACACTGAAGAAAAACATAGAGACATATTGAATAATTAGAAAGTAGAGACACTAAATTAATAAATTTGCGAACTGCAGGGGGCATTCAAGCTATTAACCCATGTAAAATTATGATCCAATATAATATTTCTCTCGTTCAAAATATTGACGTGGATGTTGATTTGTTGATATAGCATTGATTCTGCTTACGTGGCAAGCTTCAACTAACAAAGTTTGACTGCGTATGTGGCTCAGCTTCAACCAAATTGTTTAGACACGTGGTTTTTTTTATTATCAAAAGTTACAGATATAATATTTTTCAAAGTCATCCATTGACCAGAATAATTTCAACCAAGATATAGCCAAGTTCCTCATGAAAACATAACTGCCTCAATAAACTCGGAGTAACTCAATTAATTTTATCAAACCTTTTAAGATATCAATAAGGTAACATAATGAGGCGTTAAGCCTCTTAAGTAAGGTCAAAAGTTTGAATACTAGTGTTTTGAATGGAAAAAACTGGATTAAGAGGGTTGCCCTTCATATTGGGCCACTGTAAAACTCGATCTGGATTAGTCAACAAATGAGTCGGATACTGGTGTGTTAAAAAAATAGAACATGCTAATATGATATATAGTGTCTATAGGCACCAATTAAGTAGAGACCTATAAGTATACTGCATATATAAAATCATGTGAAATCTATGGTTCATGTAGATGGGAATGTTAAGCAAACATGATACTCAATTCCAAGGAGAACCTTGTGGTAAAGAATATACATACATATATGTATGTATATCATGTATAATTGTTTTCTTTTTCATGTAGAAGAAGAGGAGGGTGGAGAAGTTTGGAAGGCCCAAGCATTGGGAGGCATTTGATTATAGTAAACCATGAAAGGGCTGTCATGATTGTGACAACCTTCATACGTAGTTATCACATAACTGGGGTCATCTCTGTCCCTTTCTACCCTCTTCTTCACTTGGCATCCTCCACTCGAACATTTATAATAGTTCCTGCATGTCACATATAAACACCAGCTGATCAAACCAAACATTACTAACACATCATTCCGTAGTGTATTCGAATTCGGGACAGAAAATACAAAGTTTAAGACAGAAGGAAGAGCACAAACTGCAAATAGAATCTGATGATGGTAAATAGCTAACTGCTGTTGACACATGATCATGATAACACAGCAGCCCCCAGTGTTGCAGTCTACTTCATGGATGAATGAATGATGATGGGTAGTGGCCATTGGCAAATATAATTATACTTTATGGGGGCGTCCCACTTTCGCTCCTCTTCACCCCTTTTCGATATACTTTGCTACTGTCATACTCTATGATGTGATGGTTTTAATTTCATTCATCCCCCTTTTTAAAGTTTTAGGTATGGTTGAATGAATTCAACTATATCTTAAGTTCTTTGCTATAATATAGAGATATGAGCTGGGCGGATATTGACAAAACAAGTTGAGGGGGCCTATTTGAAATTTTTAAAACTTTTAAATGTAAACTAAAATTTTTGAAAGATTTAATTTAAAATTTTGAAGGTCTAACTAATTTATTTTTAAAAAAATTGAGACTTAATGAGAAAATTTTAAAAAATAAAAAGGGATTTAATTAAAAATAATTAGAAAAAATAAAATTTAAAGAGAATTTTAAAATTGTCGAGAGATCAAATTATAAAAAAATTAAATTGAAGGGCTAAATGTGAATTACCCAAAAATTTGGGAGGCTGGGTCTCCACTGGCTCCCACCAACATCTGCCTCTAGTTATGAGTGTATACTTAGATGCTTTGGAATTAAAGACTTAATATATAATTATTCGATTTTAATCTGGATAAACTCACACATGTCTATAAACTACGTTACGAAGTCTAGGTCACCTATAAGGACTAATACCATATTTTATTTTTTTTAACTGAAAATAATACCATATTTTATCACTAGGAGCAATTAATGAGTTCTAATATATAACTTTTCGAGATACAAGCGACATATATGAGAAGAACGAATCTAATCTAGAGACGGTCATTTTTATCCAACCCAGTTCGATCGAGTTGAATTTTTTAATAAAAATTGGGTTCAAGTTCGGTTTTTATTGAGGGTTAAGTCGGGTTAGATCGTGTTCGGGTTTAGAGTAAAAATATCTGACCTAGGATTAATTGTGTAATTTTTTTATTTTTTAGGAATATTTATAATAATACCCTCTTTATAGTTAGGTCCTTAAAGTTGAATTTTTATTTATAATTTAATCCTTAAAATTATTATTTTTCACAATTACGTCCCCTAAAATTATTTTTTTACAATTAGGTCCCTAAAATTAATTTTCGGGTTTAGAGTATTTATTTTCGGGTTGAGTCAGGTCGGGTTTTTTAAAAAATAAGTTCAGGCCGGGTCAGATTCCGGTTTAGTGTATTTATTTTCGGGTCGGGTTTGGGTGGGCTAAAAACCCGACCCCTGCCCATCCCTAATCTAACCATTTAGCATGAAACTGTACCAACTATCGAGGTGAATAGAAATCTCCTACCCCTTTTTGGTGTCCCTATTTGTGCCCCATACTAAAAAAATAGGATTAGAGTTTAGAGTTGTTTACATTGTATTTTTAGGATTTAGAGTTTAATGTTTAAGATTTATAATTTAGGATTATGATTTAAAATTTATTTTTTTAGTGTTGGGTACTGAAAAGGGACAATTTTTTTTTTGTTCCTATCGAGTTATACTTAGGATTCGAATTAAACAATAGTTAAAAACAATACAAGTGAGAAAGACAAAGGAACGTTATAGTTGCAACAAATTATTTTCAAAATTAAACTATAATAACATAAAAAATCTAACATGCAGTACATTTTATGATTGGAATCCATTGTTTGAGACAAAAAGGTTGTCTGCCCAGTTGAATTATATATAATTTCCAAATGATCAGGAGGAAGAAATGTGAGAAAATTAATTTAAAATTAAGTGGTCAATTATCAAGTTGGAACTATATAATATTCCAAATAATTTAATGTAAACCACCAAATGTCTACATCATTTCATGCAATGGGATAAAGGCAAAATCTGAAACATAAACTTTATTCTTGTTAATTTGAACTGAATTTACCTTGGATTTGGGCTGCTCTTGACAGATTTTTTCCCATACTTCCTCCATTTATATCCATCATTCATGACTTCAATCTCTGATTTCGTTTTGAATGCAACCCGGTGCCGATTTTCCGGCTTCTTTCCCCTCGCTCCGGTTTCACATTTTCTGTAAATTTTTAAGCAAAATAAAAGTTTTAAAGAAGAAAGTGAAAAAACAAAGAGAAAATTCCTACTGGGGAGGCTTAGATCACTTGCATGATGCTGTTTTTTGATGTTGCACCACTGATTTCATTGACTCCTCCGAAGGCCTTCTCCGACGACACCATACTTTGTGACGACGAATCTTCCTTGAAAACCCCGTCGTCGAGCATGAGATACTCCGACAGCTCGAACTCGGCCATTGGATCGAAGCTTTTGGGGTAGAAGGTGTAATTAGGGTTAGGGTTTGAGCTCTCACCAGAGAAGTCCATTAATTTTTAAAGCTGGACTTTGGTCTTTGATAGTGTGTAGGAAGGGGAACTTGTTAGGCATAGATTCAACCATTTTATACAATTTATTTTTTTATAGGTATAAAATAAAATAATTTTAAATATTCGAAAATAATAATTATCTTTCTTCCTTCATGGGTACTTTCCTGGAGGGAGGCGTCGAAGTTGCTTCTGTTCCACCACGTGTCAGGTCCAGTTGAATGACGTCAGGGAGATGACGTATGCGATAAAGTTTAGCGCATTCGAATCTGGGACCGCTTGGTAATGATAATCTATTGTTTTTGGTAGGCGGGAATCATTGGCTAAAGGAAATAAAGTAGTCTCCGTAGAATACAAAGGCTCCGTTTTTTATTGCGTTTATTACCTTAAACAAGTGTTTGTTTTAAATTTTTTCATTAATGAGGTATCGGTTTAATCTTTAACGAGAGTTTGTTCATTATTTTTTTCTTTTTAAATGGCCGTTTGCTCATGGTTAAATTTTTTTAGTTTTTGTTAACAGGTTGTCGTGATTATTTTTAAATTGAATAAAAATAGCATGTGGATTAATTTTTGAAATTAGAGTTTTGCATTTTTAATTTGATTTTTAAAATTCATTTTAGGGTCACCACCGATCACTTCAAGGTAGACCGAACACCATAAAAACAATTAAAGTTTCATTCTTTTAAAAATTGGGTTCATGGGGAAGGATTAGCACCCCACAAACACCTGTTATCGGTACCTTTAATTTTACGTGACATTTGACATTTTGAATAATATTTTAAATTTAATTTAATCCTTAATTGGATTTAAATTCCGAATGGAAATATTCCTTTTATAAGGAAATATATTTTTATCAGAATATGAGATTAGAAACACCCAATTACATTAGGACACCCTATTCATATTCAAAAAATATATTTTCAACATAAAATGTTTTAAATGCATGTCCAATTATTGTCTTGTTTGTTTTAAGTTCTAACTTAAAAAGATTCTAATTAATTGTGTATTATTTAATTCTATAAATATTATTTAATTTAAATACTTACATGATATAATGCCCAATTGCTTGAGCACCATCCATACCTAAGCCTTAAAATTATAGATAATATTCCTAATAAAATTAATTATCTAATTGTTTAAGTTCTATCCTTAATTAAGACTCTAGTTTAATTAACTAAGTTAATTATCAATTTTAAGGTTCTAACAAATATTATTTATTCTATTTTAAAAGTTTATGTTGAATAGCACCCAATTGCTTCAGGCACCATTCAAATTAAAACTTCTAAAATTTCCAAATAATACTTATAATTTGCTACAATGATATATACTATTTAAATTATTGAATCCTAATAAGAATATAAAACTAAGGCTCTAACAATTATTATTAAAAGCTAAGTGATTTAATTACCCAGCATACAATCCTATATGCATTATTTAAAAATATGCATCAAATATATAATTTAAAACAATTAAATTTAGGACTAAATTGCAAAGATTACAAGCTTTTAATTGCTGATTTTATTGAAAATGGTGACCGAATTGACTTACATTTCAAAATTTCAAGGACTAAAACCCCAATTTACCCAGAATTATTAAAATGCGCAGATCTTAGGTCGATTCGGATAAAAATGCATGGATCCCGGGTTGACCCAGTGCCAAAACGACACTGTTCTGACTCAGGTATAAACCCTCCTAAACTGAGCCAACTCGGTCATAACTCTAAACTCTCTCTCAAATTCTCTCAACTCTAATACTTCCTACCTAGAAAATCACCCTCAAAATGGATCAAACCCTACTGTTCATTACAAATTCAAACTGAATTCATCCACTTTCTTCATTTTGATCCATCTCAAACACCAAAACACTCATTCTCATTTTTTTAAGATCAAACTCCGAGTTCTTCACAAATTCAACCTAGTTCCTCATTTTTTCCTTCATTCGATCCACACAAACATAAATTCTTATCCATTTCCATGTTTTAATTGAATTTGGGTTCTTTGTATGTAATATGGATATTATTAGATTGTTTATATATATTTATTTTTGTAACACCCTAAACCCGGTGTCACATTGGGCCTCAAGCCCAAACCCATTTACAAAATTTTTGCGAGCAAGTTTAGCCCCAAATCCATAATTTCATAAGCCATATTAATTTAAAAAAGTTATACAAATATTCAAGCGTTACTTTGGAGCTCCAATTAAAAACATATTAATTTAAAACATTCAATGCAGAAAATAAATCAAAAGGAGTTACAGATACAAAACATAAGGGTCCTATGAATACATTGCTCCTATAAATCTAAGTAATGTACTCTTCGCATATCGATGTACTGAAGTCCTACTCCGATGGCTCATTGCAAAGTACGCAGCAATCTAAAGACCTGCGTAAGGAAATAACAATTCCTAATGCTGAGCTCGAAAGCTCAATGGTTGTACCTCTATTCTACAATGCTTCATGCAGATCATAAACATAAGCATGTAGTCAAACAATGATTAAACAGACAAGAATATCATATGGCGCTACTCTGATCGCCTAAATGCATGAGATCAACATAAACAATCATTCAATTAATTAAGGGCTCACAAGGCCCCACTTACCATACCATACATGAGTGAGGTCGGGTCACATACCATCGGTACATACACTCCGGGTGAGGCTGAGTCACATAGCATCGGAACATACACCCTGGGTGAGGCCGAGTCATATAGCATTGGAACTTACAACCTGCTCGAAATCATCCCTCGAGCACATACGGGTGAGACTCGAGTCACAAAGCATCAGTAACCTCCATCCCCTTCTTTTACCATAGCGTTGCAACACGTTCTCTGGTATCCGGATCCCAACAACCAAGTGCTCTCATGGTATGAGTTATCATTACATTACCATTACATCAATAGCTTTTATCATTACATGGACTATACAAGTCTAAGTCTTTTTTATTATTATTTTATTTATATACGGGGTTAGAAATCCAGTTTCTTAGTTTTACAATTCATTACATACCTTTAGGGACCTATTGGGCCCTTAACCTCGAATTATGAAACCCTTGAACACAAACTCAAAATCCTTGGACAGATTGCCCAGCGAGTACCAATACTCATATATGGGTATTGATACGTCTCTCTAGGTACTATTACTCCTGCACGAGTATCGATACTCAAATTAAGCTAAAAAAAATAAATCCCCAAGCTGTATTGATACGCTAACCTCTGTATTCATACTCAATATCGGTATGTAAACCACCCGTACCGATTCTCACCTGTATCGGTACCCTCACATGTAACTCCCTAGACCCGCCAATACGTTGCACCTAATTTTAAGAGGTCACATTAAGGTCCCAAGAGCGACCCACAGTAAAAATTGAATATTTTTTAAATACATTAAAAACTGTAAAACAAACTTTTTGTTTAAATAGCATTTTAGAAATTATATAAACATATAATGAAAATTTTAGATAAACATATTACAGACTCTGCTATAAAATAAGACTCTGCTATAAAATAGCATTTTAGAAATTATATAAACATATAATGAAAATTTTAGATAAACATATTACAGACTCTGCTATAAAATAAGACACGGTAAACATGCCCACTAATTGTACTGATACCGTACTCCGAAAGCAACACCGATAGAACTCCAACCATTGATGTCGATCACTATACCATGATAGATTTCTTCTATCATACGATGGTAGAAACAACGTGAGCTTGGGAAAGCTCAGTAATACAGAACTACCAACTGATGTTGTAGGCACAAACAGGTAAATGGCAAATCAATAATACTGACATGATGATCCAAGCAACAACAGGTTCCATTCAAGATATTGATATTCGTAACATCGATATACTTAGGTAATATGACTGTTCTTTATCTGATCACATGAGTACCAAAATAGATGCCTATAGTCCGAAGAGTCAGATGAGGGGTAGATTATGAAAGCTAAGCTGCAAAAATTAGTGTGTTTCATTAATCACATATTGGGAGCATACATAGAGTTTAAGACTTTAGTAAATTAATTCAATAGGGTAGAATTATAGAAGGGAATGAAAAGTTTTATTTTAATTACCTGACTACGCTCCAACTATACACCGATATGTAGTATTCTAGAACAGTATCCAAAAAGACTTACCCTAGGCCTATTGGGCTTAAGAGCTTACAGAAATACTTACCCTAGACCGTTGGGCGTAGGAGCTTAGGTCCAGAAGGACTTACCAGCGATGAGCCTACATAACTTCAATCTTATCCCAGATAGTATACCCCTAGATAAAATCAGTTTTTATCCGGTAAACAGTAATGTCAAAAAACATGTATCAAATATATTTTGTATTAGAAGACAAAAGCCAAGAATTGAGCTTTCATTACGGATAACAGAGTCATACTTTTAATTCAGAGCATATAGTCTTGGTTTAAAACAGAGAAAACATTCATAGACACATGTAACACTCTATATGGTCTAATTTATTCCTCGTGGTTGGTAATTATCAGAAAGAGAACATTGAACGTCTGACAATTTTGGACTGATTTCAAAATGAGGTCCCTATAAAAAAAGGGGTTCAGTACTAACGACTCAAACCAGACATTCAGAAGTTGATACATCAGGATCATTGAGATTTCATATATATTGTGAGTTATCCAATCATTAAAGCCTACAAGGGTATTATGGTCATTTTAACATTCATGGGCAATTTGGTGATATAAATCAACAAGGTATAAACTGTGATTTACTGAACTTTAAAATTCTAGTTGCTCATCAGGTTTCCAAGCCCCTTTGTACTAATCGAAACCCATCATTATAGTGCTTACCCTTCAACCGGATAAGTACACCTTAAGGATTCGTTTCTCAGAACTGACTACAGTGTATGACAAAGTAGACCGCCTTCACCAATTAATCACTTGACATGTTAAGAGAAATTGAACATGTATTCATATGGCATTTTCTATGTACTATATCAATATCAGGAGTGACTGTCGTACATGAGTCAGGCTTTATATCATGTAGGGGCATTACAGACATTTGCATCCAAGACTTCTAACGGCTTATCCATCTTCCAAGTCCCCTAAAACTGAATAGTTCTCATTATTGTGGTACTTACCCAATATTCAGACAGGTATATATTGCACGAACTCAATCCTTAGCACCGAATGTACCTTTTAGAATAACATGTTACTCTTATAATTAACAAAGTACTTTCTTCAAATAAATTGAACCTACATTCATACAATATTCTTCCAATATTACCTTAGCATTAGAAATGACTAACAACTACAAGTCATGTAATACAACTTTTAGAGGCATCACACTCGTTTAACTTTATTGATATTTTTTATTCCAAGTCTTAGAGGTATTTTTACTCATTTTAGTATTCGAGGGTTTATCCGTCATTTTAATTAATTTAGTAATTTCAGAGCCTGAGGTTATTTCAATCATTCCAATTAATTCATTCTCTACTGTCATTTAGATCAGTCCAAGAATACATAGAACTTCCATTAAATTTATCTTCAGGTGTTTGTCCAGGCCATTTACTTTGTTAGGGGTATTTAAGTCATTCTTGCAACTCAAGGGCATTATCGTTATTTATTAACAAAATATTTCAAATATCAAATCTTTTAACTATATTAATCGGATCGAGAGATTATCTGTCTTATTAATCATTTACTGAACTCAAGGTCCTTTCGGTCTATTAAACTTCTCTTTCGAATAGTTTGATTTTATCCAGATTACTATTATTTTATTTCGTAATCGAATTAACTCAAGCAGAGTTGGAAATTCACTTAATCATAATCATCTATACCTTAATCGATTACCAACATGTTTCATAAAACAAGCAAGAGGTAGTAATGCATTATCTTGAATCCTTGCTATATCGGTCGACCCCTTGAAACGACATTCAAACTCTCTTGAACATGAATTTGACGTCCTCAACATCTCGTAGAGAAGGAACTCAAATACCTTCAATTAATCAAAACCCATAATCAATCCTTATTTACATTACACTTAAACTAAATAATTAAACACAAACATTCTCGGGTTAAAGGTTAGATTTGGAGGCTTTTGGGTTAAAATTTCACAAAACAGGCTTCAAAAACAGACTTATGACATCGAAAAAAATAAAATAAGGGTTTTCAAAATTTTTGACTTTTTGGTCAAAGTCAACACTGACGTCAGCATGCAGCGGTCAACGGTCGATGCTGACGTCAACGATCAACAGTTTAAATCAAGTGAGTTGACTCGGTCGGGTTGACTCACTGAGTTAACTCGAGTGGGTTGACTCACTGAGTTAACTCGGTCAATGGGCCCGGTCGAGTCAGGTCAAGCGGGTCAGGTCAGATTGAACCGGGTTAAACTGGACCTGTTTACAGGTAAACCAATTATGGCGGCCGAAAATTACCTTAGCCGGCGCGTAGAGCTCACGCGCGGCCTTACAAGCCCCAAAAATTCACCAAAATGAATGTTTTAGCTGGATCTAATACCTAAAACGTTTTATCAACTCAGAATCATCCAAAAACACATCAAAAAACACCCCAACTTACCAAATCGGCCAAACACCGACGGAGGCTCAGACGTTGACGGTTGGATGATCGACGGCTATGGTTTGGCTCGTCTTGAGGCGGGGAAAATGATGGTGCTACCAGTGTCTCCAACGGACGGTAAAATTGGCCAGAAAACTCAAACGGTTGAACGAATATAAACCTAGGGTCGTCGAACCTTCAAACAAAAATTCTCGTCAAACGGCGAGGCTAAACGGCATGTGGGTTAAGGGGTTCTGATCGGACGAGGCTGAGGAACACTCCGATGGTGGCGGTGATAGCCACGGTGCTGCGGTGAGGTAGATCGAACGGCGGTCAAAATGGGGTAGGTGAGAGGATTAATTTGGGGATTTTTTGGATAAGAGATTCGAATAATGGAAGATGATAAGTCTCAACTAGTTTTTATCATCTTCATTTTACCCGAACCAAGTAATATTATTACTTAGTTTAGGAAACCCATATCAGAAATGAGGCTTAGCTCAAGTGGTTACACCACTTGTTTGTGCAGCCAAGGTCACGGGTCCAAACCCCCTTGGTTGCAATCCCCCATTTCTTTTAACTTTTTATTCACCCTTTTTTATAACATGTGTTACATTACCTTTGCGTACCGGTACGTCAAAGCCTTCCTCAGGCAATGGAACAGTAGTACTGATACGCCATTTAGCATACCGGTACGCGAAAATGCTACTGGGATTCCTATTAAGCAAAGGGTACCAATACTCGGGAAGCCATACCAGTACGTCTTTCATAATTTGACTCCTTCCCTAGAGAGGGGTACCGATACTAAAACATCAGTACCGGTATGTGAACCCAGATTTCTAGGTTTAGGGTTCAAATTCCTCATCCTCACTCCCCAAACCAACTTGGTAACCCCCATAACTCAACCCATAACATATGAAAGGTGTTTAAGGTCGGTTTCTACCAATTTTACAAGTTATTAACATCAATTATGACTTTTGCCATTAACACCCATCAAGATCATTCAAACATGCTCAAAACACCAAAATGAAATACAAAGTAATTATCCTTATAATATGAAGAAAACAGGGAATTGGAAGTGTACTAACTTTCTTCAAAACACCAAGAACTCTGGCTATCATTGATTTCAAGCTTTGCTCTTGCCTTGAGCCTAAGAGTGTTCTCTTACTTCTTTAACTACAAAAGATAGATGGTAATCGTGTTACAACACTAGGGGGAGATTAGAAAGCTAAAACAAAAGTTATACTAAGAACGAAGCCTCCAACCCCCCGTTCTCGTTCTTCCTAAGGACCCCCACCAAAAACCCATTCTTCCACCAAAATCTACCATTTTTACCTTGATTCGAAGATCTTTATATGTTGAATATACTTCTCTTCTTGAACGCAACAAGATTCAAACTCAAAACCTTAAAGATCCTACCTTTAACACTCAAAATTTGGGTAGGAGATGAGAATGGGTGGAAAAGAGAGCAAAGGGACAATGGTGACTTCACTCACCTTACAATCTGCAGAAAAATTAAATAACCACGAGACCCTTTTTTCTTCCAATTATATTTTTACCATAATAACCCTTCCACCAACATCTTAACTCAAGCCCAACAACTCAAAGCAGGCCCAAGGATATCCAAGGCCTCATTTTTCGGCCCAAACTTGTGGACCAACACTTAGGTTAATCTGACCCTTGGATTCCAAAATTCGGGTCGTTACAACTATCAATTCTTTAAGAAAATTTCGTCCTCGAAATTTACCTTTGGGAAAAAGATGCAGGTAAAGTAGCTTCATGTCCTTTTCAACTTTCCATGTGGCTTCTTCAACCCCATGGTTCCTCCATAACACTTTCACTAAAGGTATGCATTTGTTATGAAGCTCTTTAACCCCTTTGACAAGCACTTTTATTGGTTCCTATTCATATGTCAGATCGAGACTAATTTCGATTTCTTCAAATAAAACCACATGTAAAGGATTCGAACGGTAACGTCTCAACATCGATACATGGAACACATTATGGATACATACCATTTCTGGTGACAGAGCTAACCGATAAGCTATAGGTCTGACTCTCTCGACGATCTTGTACGATCTAACAAATTTCAGGCTTAACTTGCATTTCCACCCAAAGCAGATGATTTTCTTCCATGGTGATACCTTAAGGAAAACCTTATCACCGACCTCATATTCAATGTGTTTGCGCCTCCGATCTGCATAGGCCTTTTGGCGATCAAAAGCCGCTTGCAACCTCTCTTAATAATCTGAACCTTTTTCTCTGTTTGCTTAATCAATTATGACCCCAAAATCTTCCTCTCTTAAGCTCCGTCTAACAAAGAGGAGTTCTACATTTACGCCCATATAAGGCCTTGAAAGGAGCCATTTTGATACTTGACTGGAAATTGTTGCTGTAGGCAAACTCAACCAGCGGTAACTGCTCCTCCCAACTCTTGTCAAAAATCTATAGCACAACACCAGAGCATATCTTCCAAGATCTGGATGACTCGCTCAGACTGATTATCATTCTTAGGATAGAAAGTTGTACTAAAATGCAACTTGGTATCAAAAGCCTCATGAATCTTTTTTCAAAGCTTAGAGGTGAAACGATGGTCCCTATCAGATATAATAAATGACGACACTCCACGCAATCTTACAATCTCCTTGATGTACAATCTAGCAAACCGTTCAAGAGTGAAATCTATACGCACAGGTAAGAAGTGAACAAACTTAGTCAACAGATCCACAATCACCCAAATAGCATTATTTTTTTCTAGGTCAATAGTAAACCCGTAACAAAGTCTATTGTCACTCTATCCCACTTCCATTGGGGAATCTGAATGGGATGAAACAAGCCTGAAAGAACCTGATGCTCCATCTTTACTTGCTGACACGCAAGGCACTTGGTTACATATTCAGATATATTTCTTTTCATGCTTGGCCACCAATAAAAAAATGAAGATCCTTGTACATTTTGTTACTCTTGAGATGCACGGTATACGGGATACGGTGTGCCTCTCTAAGAATACGATCCTGAAGATTCTCCAATGCCATAACACATAAATAACCCTTAAAGTACAAGAATCCACCATCTCGTACCTCGAAGTTAGGTTCTTCACCTCTTTGAATTGATTTGATCTTAGCCACAAGGTCTTCATCTATAACTTGTATCCTTTTTATCTCTTGTATCAAGGTAGGTTCCACTCAAAGTTTGGCTAGCAACCCTCCATCCTCGGTCATCCTTAAGCGAGCGAACATCGCTCTTAACTCCGACCTAAACTTTCGGCTTAAAGCATTATCCACTATATTGACTTTACCGGGATAATCTCTCTGATACAGTCATAGTCCTTCAATAACTCAATCCACCTCCTTTGCCTCAGATTTAACTCTTTTTTAGTGAGGAGGCACTTCAAACTTTTATGATTCGTATAGGCATAACACCTCTCCCCGTAGAGGTAGTGCCTTTAAATTTTTAAGGCGATGATAACTGCCACCAATTCCAAATTATGTGTGGGGTAATTCTTTTTATAGGGCTTAAACTGCCTCGAGGTGTAAGCCACAACCTAACCTACATAACAACTCAAAACTTTGTTGTCTCTTCTCATTCCACTCGAAAGGGACTCCTTTTTGTAAGAGTTTGGTCATAGGTGCCACTATAATCGAGAAGCCTTTAACAAACTGTCTATAGTACCCGACAAGTCTAAGAAAACTATGGACCTTAAAGATATTCTTAGGGGGTTTCCACTCAACTACAGCTTGGATTTTTTGAGCGTCAACGCGGATCCCCTTCGCAGAGATAATGTGGCCCAAAAATGCCACCTCGGAAAGCCAAAACTCACACTTACTAAACTTGGCATAAAGCTTTCTCTCTCTCAAAGTCTGAAGGACAACTCACAGATGGTAATCGTGATCCTCCTCCGAGCGCGAGTACACCAAGATTTTATCTATGAAAACTACCACGAACTGGTCTAGGTAAGGCTAGAAAATCCAGTTTATTAAGTCTATAAAAGCTGCAGGCGCATTGGTAAGCCCAAATGGCATTACCAGGAACTCATAACACCACTTTCAACTGGTAATAGCCCGATCTTAAATCAATCTTTGAGAATATGTAAGTACCCTTTAATTGGTCAAACAGATCATCGATCCTTGGGAGGGGATAACGGTTCTTCACCGTTACCTTATTAAGCTGTCGATAGTCAATGCACATCCTCATCAACCTATTATTTTTCTTAACAAACAGGATCGATACACCCCAAGGTGAGATGCTCGATCGGATAAAATCCCTTTTTAACAACTCTAAAATTTGACTCTTTAACTCTCTTAGCTCGATGGGTGCCATGCGATACGGTGCTATCGACACTGGTGCAATTCTAAGCATTACCTCAATCTCGAACTATAACTCTCGATCAAGGGGTAATCCGAGTAGCTTTTTAGGAAAAAAATTAGCAAACTCCCTAACCGTCCGAATATTCTCTAGTATCAGGCTCTCAACTCTGGTATCCACTACATGAGCTAGGAAGACCTCACAACCATGTTGAATCAACTTCTGATCCATCAAGGCTGATACCACATTCGAAAGATAATGATTTCTTTCACTCCTAACCACAAGCTGAGACCCTTCCGAAACACAGAGTTTCAAACTCATAGTCTTACAACCCAAACTCGCATCATGCTAAAAAAGCCAATCCATCCCTAAGATGACATCAAACTCCTAAAACAGTAACACCATCAAATCCGTAGAAAACACTGAACCTTGAACCTCTATAGGGCATCTCTTATAAACCTTATCAACTAGCACATCATACCCCGATGGGCTAGTCACACGAGATTCCACTTCAAGATCTTTGGCAGGTATGCCCTACTGCTCCGATATCCCACTACGAATGTATGAATAGGTAGACCTCGAATCTACAAGAGCAACAATAGGAATAGAAAACAAAGTAAACATACATGAGATAACATCATTAGCCTCACAATCCTCTTGTGCATTGACCGCATACTGTCACGCAGGGGCCCTTGCTGTTGACTGAAAGGTACCACCACTCTGATGTTTCGTCACATGACTCGCCCTTCCTCTAGCAAAACCGCAACCCCTATGTGTTGCGAAAGAGCTCATCTGATTCTAAATTGGGGCAGAATCCAAGGCCTCACGGCAGTCTCTCAAGAAGTGGTTCAATGATCCACACCCATAGCATACCTTGACATTGCTATAACACTTCCCATGGTGCTTACGCCTACACTGGGCACATACTGATGCATAGGATCCTCTAGATGAGCCTGCTGAACTCATAGCCGAAGAAGAGTTGGGCCTCCTATGCCCCGTAGAGGCAAACCTACGATCAAACCTTCCTAACTGATTCGATGCTCTACCTCTTTGGTTTTAATTTCCTCGATTCCTTCTCAAAGAGGACTGAGACTGATTAGAGTGGGAATAACTTCTTTCACTCACATTGACACGACCCCTAGCTTGACTATACGTCAATTCTTGCACTTGCTCAAGGAACTTGGCACTAGCGGCCAAATTGAAGAACACTTTTGGTAGATCCGTTGTCAAAAACATCTATATTTCCTTCTGTAAACCTTTCCTAAATCGCTTGCATTTCATCTTTTCTGTGGCAACGAGTTCTAGAGCATACCTACTCAGCTGTAGGAACTCTTGTTCATACTCATAAACTTGTCGATTTCTTTACACCAGATGGGTAAACCGGTCTCACAAACTATCTATGTGGGCTTTTCCAACATACTATTTCTCAAACTCATCAAGAAAATTATCCCAAGTGGGTCGGTTAGGATACCAACCTAACTCTACAGTCTCTCACCACTCACAAGCATTCTTCTTTAGAAGAGAAATGATACACTTCAACTTGTCTCTTGGCTTCAAACCCATTTAATGCAGGATCTAACGCGTATTCCTCAACCATTAATTTGCTTTGATTGGATTATCTTGTCCCGACCCCAAGAAATTAGTTGCACTATACCTACAAAGCCTCTTGATCGAGGCTTCTCGAGGGGTAGCGAGAGTTTTTAGGATAGCCCTCACTATCCGATCAAGCACCTTATGCAGATGGGAGAAGTAGTTGGCTCCTTGATGTTCCTCACCCTCTGACATTTCATCGGTCTCCGAGATGAAATCCTCATCAAAGCTCTCCTCTCGAGGGCCCAACTCTCTTCTGGATCATGAGCTCTTCTAGGCATATTCAAATTGTATAGATAATAAACAAGGTTACTCCATCGGATATTCAGCCTTAATATGAGTACAACTTCGATTTGTAGGCATGTATTCACTAGACACCATTTTTATGACTCTCTATCACCATGGGGTTCTTAGAACCGACTAAACCTAGGCTCTAATACCACTAAATATAACACCCTAAACTCGGTGTCACATTGGGCCTCAAGACCAAACCCATTTACAAAATTTTTGCGAGCAAGTTTAGCCCCAAATCCATAATTTCATAAGCCATATTAATTTAAAAAGAGTTATACAAATATTCAAGCGTTACTTTGGAGCTCCAATTAAAAACATATTAATTTAAAATATTCAATACAGAAAGTAAATCAAAAGGAGTTACAGATACAAAACATAAGGGTCCTATGAATACATTGCCCTTACAAATCTATGTACTGTACTCTTTGCATATCGATGTACTAAAGTCCTACTCCGGTGGCTCCTTGCAAAGTACGCAGCAACCTAAAGACCTGCGTAAGGAAATAAGAATTTTAAACGCTGAGCTCAAAAGCTCAGTGGATACACCTCTATTCTATAATGCTTCATGCAGTCAAACAATGATTAAGCAGGCAAGAATATCATATGGCGCTACTCTGATTGCCTAAACGCATGGGATCAACATAAAAAATAATTTAATTAATTAAGGGCTCGCAAGACCCCACTTACCATGCCATACAAAAGTGAGACTGGGTTACATAACATCGGTATATACACTCTGGGTGAGACCGGGTCATATAGTATCGAAACATACACCCTGGGTGAGGTCGGGTCATAGAGTATTGAAACATACACCCTGATCGAAATCATCCCTCGAGTACATACGGATGAAACCCGGGTCACATCGCATCGGTAACATTTATCCCCTTATTTTACCATGGTTTTGCAACATGTTCTCGGGCATCCAGATCCTAACAACCAAGTGCTCTCATGGCACGAGTTATCATTACACTACCATTACGTCAATAGCTTTTATCATTACATGGACTACACAAGTCTGAGTCTTATTTATTCATATACGGGGTTAGAAATCTGGTTTCTCACACTGGGCCCTTAACCTCGAATTATAAAACCCTTGAACACAAACTCAAAATCTTTGGGCAGATTGCCTAACGAGTAGCGATACTCTTATATGGGTATCAGTATACCGCTCTAGGTACCGATACTATTTCACGAGTACCAATACTCAAATCAAGTTAAAAAAATAAATCCCCAAGCTATATCGATACGCTAACCTTTGTATCGGTACTCAATATCGGTACGTAAACCACCTATACTGATTGCCACCTATACCGGTACCCTTACCTTTGTATATCGGTACGCGAAAGTCTTTCTCATGCAATGGAACAATAGTACTTAATGGAACAATAGTACCGATACACCCTTTGCCACCTGTACCGGTGGTTTTCATGTAATTAATTTTGTTTTGACTGTTATATGATTTAATTAATTTAATTTTTCTTTTATAATTTATGATGAATGTATAGTGTTTATTTTTTAGTTGTTTGTATTGACTTAACTATTTATATATTTATGTTCTAGCAATTACAATGGACTGTGATTCTTTTCCTCTGAAAATTGAGGAACCCCCGATAGTCAACCCTAGTGTTGACTCTCATGGGAACCCTAGTACGCTGGCGTCCAATGGGAAAAATTGACAACCATCGGGTGGGGAGAAGCGCGTGGCTTTTTCGATTCTGGATTGGTCATCGCCTGTTAATAGGATTGGCAAATATGACAGATTTGGGATATCATGGGGCATATTTTACTTGGAAGCAGGGTTATCTTCAATAGCAGATCAATAGGTGTGTGGGAAATAATGTGTTGTGTAAAACTTGGTCTAATTCTTCTGTATTGCACATTGCTCGTTTGGGTTCAGATCATAGACCCTTGTGACTAAGGTCTTCTTATTCGCTAAATCCGAGAAACGCAACATCTTTTAAATACCTAGCAGCTTGGCAAATTGATCCGTCATTCTCGAAAATATTAAAGGTAACTTAGAAACCGGAGGTTAATATGGTCTCTAATGTTACTCAGTTTTGAAGTGCAGTTGTGCAATGGAACAAGAGTAATTTTGGGCACATTGGCCATCGTAAAAGGAGACTTATGGTGTGTATCCATGGCATTGAGCGTGCTTCTAAATTTTCCACCAGTGATCAACTTCATAAACTTGAGAACGATTTAAAGTATGAGCTTGATTTAGTTCTTAGACATGAAGAAAGTTTATGGTTCTAGCATTCTCGCAGTCAGTGGATAAAAGATGAGGATCGAAATACAAAGTACTATCATTGGGCTACTAAATCTAGGCAACGTTAGAATAATTACACCATGATGAAACTCGATGGGGGTTGGTGTGATGACGCTAGTTTTATTAGGGATGGAGTGGTTCACTTCTTTCAACAGTTCTTCACTACATCGCATCTTACTCTTGGTGAGTGAGGTTTTTAAGGCCGTTTTATTCAAATTTGTGATGTTGATCAGGGATAATTGAAGAGGGATATTAGAGACAAGGAGGTTCGCCATGCTATTTTGCAATAAGTCCTCTAAAAGCCCTTTGAGATTAATGGTATTCACATGATGTTTTACCAAAAGAATTGGGATATTGTTGGTGCGAGTGTTGTTAATTTTGTTCACCACTGCTTTCAAGGTGAATCAATTCCAAGGGAGTTCAACCGAACTACTATTGTTTTGATTCCAAAAGTTCCGTCGCCTGAATTTTTTTGTTTTTGACCTATTAGTCTATACCCAGTTATCTATAAGGTTTTGACAAAAGTGATCGTAAATCGTTTAAAACCTTTTTTGCCAAGTTGGGTCTTGTAGTCTCTGGTAAACTTTGTACCAGGGATATGAATCATGGATAATGTTGTCGCTGCACAAAAAGTTATACATTCGATGCGGAGGAAATCTGGAAATGTGGGTTGGATGGCTATTATGATCAACCTAGAGAAGATCTATGATAGAATTGAATGGATCTTCATAGCTAATACTTTAGGCGACCTTGGTATTCCCTAAGAACTTCTTCGTCTGATTATGGAGTGTATTTCGGTAGTGTCTACTCAGGTGCTATGGAACGGGGATCTTACTGATAAATTTACTCCTATGAGAGGTATTCGTCAAGGGGACTCGCTATCTTCGTATATCTTTGTTCTATGTATGGAACATTTATCTCAGTTAATCAACCTTAAGGTTAAGCAGGGTAATTGGTCTCAGATTTATCTAAGCTGTCACAGTCTTGGTATATCTCATTTATTTTTTGCTGATGATATTGTGCTTTTTTTTGAAGTCACTCTTTCTCAAATGAAGGTTATTAGTAGTGTTCTGGATCATTTTTGTGCGACTTCTGGCCATAAAGTAAGTGCTTCTAAGACTCATTTTTTTCTCAAATAACACT
Source organism: Hibiscus mutabilis (assembly GCA_019671005.1). NCBI lineage: Eukaryota > Viridiplantae > Streptophyta > Magnoliopsida > Malvales > Malvaceae > Hibiscus > Hibiscus mutabilis. Next base: position 57,689,012 of record CM033722.1, on the reverse strand, counting down.
AGTATGGATATGAGGCACGCTATTGTTGATGGTTTGGGGTTTGTAGAAGGTCAAAATCTCAAAAAGTACCTTGGGTTCCCTTTACTCCACCATCGCGTGACTAATTGTAATACCCTGATTATTAGCCTAGAAGTTAATTACATAAGCTTCAAGATAATTATACATTTTGTGACACATTTTTAGTTAAACAAACATGTTAGGACCAAATTATTAGATAAAGAAAGTACATATATAATTATACAAGGACCAAACCGAACTAGGAGTAAAATAATTGGATTGCATGCAATGAAATGTTTATTGGTGGCCTTGGACACATATAATCCCACGATCATGCAAGGTAGACTAGGATTGAATGAGATTGATGGTAATGTGTCATTTAGAGGAAGAAAAACAAAAATTCCTATCTTCTTACTTTCCTATTCTCTAAAAAAGCTGAGAAGAGTGACATAGAGGAAACCATAGTTCTTTAACTTAGTTAACTGGAGCCATAATCAAATTGATGCATTGTTAAGAAGGTAATGTTCTTGTTCTTTCTTTGATTATAATCTTGTGATGAAATAGATCCCTTGATTTGTATTATATGAATTGTTAGGTGTAATTGAAGAAGTATGTATGAGAACTTGGTTCAATTAGAAGTTTGGCATGATAGAAGGAATAATTGTTGTTTGGATTGATAATTAGGATAGTTAATAAGCAAATTGAATGATGTGATTTTAGTAAATTGAAATTTAAAGTTGCTATGTATTAAGGATGCATTCGAAAATTTATGTTAGATGTAACTTAAGAATTTAATGAATAAATCCATGTGTGGCTATAAAGTTAATGCTGAGTTGATTATAAGTGTTGTTGTTGATTAGAGTTGAACTATGGACTGTTTTGGAATTCGTGAGGAAAATTAAGAATGTTTGGTATGTATAAAGAAACATGTATGAAATTGAGGTTGTTTATTAAGTTCAAAAGTAAGTTCATGTGATTAAAGGATTAATTTGCGGCTTAGTGAGTGATTCTAGCTGCTGTGATCGAATATATATACATGTGTGGAAGTTGTCATATTTCAATGTCTATCTAGATGTAATTGGATTGATTTAAATTGAATATGTACCAAGTTTTAAATCTGCCCTGTTTTGATGTATGAGTATGAAATTGGATTGGCTTGAGAATGCTTGAAACCTTGATTGGCTCTAATGCATGAATTAAACTTCTTGTTATAATTAGACAAAGAAGGAACTGATCAAGTGAGACACATAGGAGACCAAGCTGTTGAAAAGCAAAAGGGAATTATAATTCGGGAGCAAAACTAGCTGGAATTAAACAATTAGTGTAGTTTAAAATCTGAGGTGAGGCTTAAAAACCTTCTCGAGCATTACTTATTAGTAATTTCATTTTTTATCTTAAGTATGCATACACTACTTGCAACATTAAGCTTGGAAGAAAGGTAAGTTGAGTTATGATGTATGGAAGATATGTTATTCTTGTCTATGGTAAGCTAAATGTGATATTGTTAAATTGCTATAATATGATCTACAAAGGTTATATATTAATATAAATACTTGTTTGTTACCCTTCAAAAATGAAGTATGATTTAATATGATAAAATTACATAAGGTGAATAATGGTTCAAGGGTAAAGAGATTGTTAAAGTGATATCTCTATAAGGAGCTATGCTCATTCTATTATGTAAAAGATTTGACAATTGAGAAAGCCTTGATTTGAGTCAGTCTTAGGTATAGCTGGCATGCCATAGAGTCCATAGAGCTCATGTTTTGGGGTAGAATACGGTCCTGGACTATGGTTCTTATGAGGCGATAGTAGGAGGGATGTATGTTGGTTATTTGGCGACAGTAAGAGGGATTGACCGATACTATGAGTACCATTTCTATTTGATTATGGGCGAGAGTTGGTTGGGGATTCGTGTACCTAGGCTGTAGCTTGAATCACAAGGCTATGTTAAAAATGAATTTATGAAAGCTATAAAGAAAGCAAAGAAGTATTAAAGTAGCTTGCATATCAAGATATATATGAATGTCACTATTCTCGATTATATAACAAGTTGAAAAGAAATTAAGAAGCTAATAATTGTTTATGTTCACAAATTGTTAGTATGATATGTTTGGTATTATGTATTGATGATAAAAGTACCTTAAACAAATTATCTAATTGAAAGGTCTTGGTTATTATGTTTAATGTCAATAATTGTTTCGAACACCTATGTTAGACCTCCTATGGTTTTGCCTAAGAATATTGTTACATTTGATCTACAGAACGAATGAAAGGAAAGCTTAAATTATTCTTGTTATCTATAATACTTTAAACTACCTCACTATGTAAAAACTTATTCGTTCCTTTCATTCTAATACCGGGTTAGCTTGAAGTGATTGAAGGCTGGGAAGTTGTCAAGATAACAAGTATCTGGACGTATGTTTTGTGTACCTTTTTGTTAAGAACTCCTAGATGAGTGGCAACATGTTTTGGTATTGCATTTAGATGCATATAAATTCAGTGGATATGTAAATATTTGTGAAGTGTATGCCATCCTGGAAATGTTTGTAAATGGCCCTATATATGGTTGTTTCCTTTGGTTGATGTTTAGTTTTACATGAATTAATGATATGTATGAATTATAAGTAGGAAACATGTTTTAGATTGCTAATGCCATGAATAATGACGTGTTCATCTAAGAATGGAAGTCTGATTTAGCATGATTCCTTGTATGTTAAGTTAGTTGAAAACATGATAAAATTTGTAGATAGAACTTCAAGTATAACTAGAATTGTATGCTTGTTAATTTGCTTAGTTGCTATAGTGAAAACTTGGGATGTAATGATATCTTTAATGTGCATAATGTCGTATATATATATGTATCTAGTTTGATATGAACTTGAAGGCCTATAGGATGTTTGATGTCTAGGTTTCATTTACCTTGTAAATCGATTTCAACGAACTTAAACTTTGTAATGTATTTAACATAGTTATCTTAGCTCAAAAGATTTATAAACAATCAATTGTAATGCTTGAATTTTGATTATATGCTCGATTCAGCTCTTGGTTAGGGATCTACATTTTATGTTTGTTAGACAATCTAGCAGTTAGTGGTTGGTACGTTTTATATGTGAATATATGTTTTGTTAGTTTTTGCCATGTGGTATATCTCATTCTCTTTTTGCGATAAATTAAGGATTCCATTATGGTTAATTATGATAATCTTTGTTTGAAAGTAACACTTCTGGATTTGGTATTTCACCCATACCAATTCATGGGCGTTTCAATTTGGTATCAGAGCTAAGGTTTAGTCGATCCTAGGACTAAACTAGTATTATGAATTTTCAGTCATTACATGTGCCACCTAGGAGTTAAGTTGATAAATACTCCTAATCTATGTTTAATAAAGCTTCATTTTCTTATATAGTTGATAGCAATATCGGGGACACATCTAGGTTAATGAAAGTCCGTTAGCTCCTCCAATGAAGGTGGTAGCGTAAGAATGAACTAGGAGAAAAGAGAACCTCATCAGACTGTTAAACCTCAACAAGTTCAACAGGAAGCTCCAACAATCCATCACGTTCAACGGGAATGTCTCATTAGTATGAAGGAGATGTTTGAGAAATTAGCCATCTCCCTGAGGCAAAATCCTTCAATTTCTCCCACTCCTCTTGTAGCAGTGATAGTAAGAGCCCCAATAGATAAGCTAGCTCAACATTGAGCTTATACGTTTACTGGTGCTAATGATGAGAAGCCAGAAGATGCTAAATACTGGTTAGAAGCTACCTCTAGGATTTTAACAAAGCAATTACAGTGTTCAGATGATCATAAATTGGAGTGTGTTGTAGCACTTCTTGCTGATGAATCATTAAGTTGGTGGGAAACTACAACCCTTACAGCTCCGCCGGATGCTATCACTTGGGAATTCTTTCTTAAAGAGTTCTGAAAGAAGTATATAAGTGAGCAATACCTTGCTGAACGCATAAGACGTTTCTTATATTTGAAGCAAATAGGGAAACCAATTGAGCAGTATGTGAGTGAATTCTATAAGTATTGTAAGTACGGGTCTGAATTTATCAAGAAGAAAGAGAAAAAGTGTCGAATGTTTGTTGAAGGCTCAATGATGAATTAGGCCCTATGTTCACTGCCTTGGGGATTACTAATTTCCAAGAGCTAGTAAACCGAGCTATAGCTACTGAAGCTAAGATGAAGGCATCAGAAAAGAGGAAAGAGAATTACTTCTAAAAGACAAAAGATCGAGGGAGGACAACAAACCCCATTGGCAGTCCAAAAAACCAAAGTATAATAGAGGAAGCTTTGTAAATTACAACTCTTCTCCAAAGATTAATTTCTTACCAAAGCCTCAGACTGTGGTAAAAACATCTACACCTTCAGTTTCTGTTAACAGCACATGGAATGTGGGAAGAGAATTACAGTTCCTACTTGTAATATTTGCCAGAAGAATCATGCTAGTCAATGCAGAAGTCAATCAAATGCTTGTTTCTTGTATGGAGAAAAAAATCATTTCATCAAAGATTGTCCTCAAAACCCGAATAAACTCCCAACTCATGTGTCAAAGAATTCAAATTATGTTCAGTCACCAAAAGGAAAGGGACCTAAACAAGCTCAATCTGGTAACTATGGAAAGAATCGGGGTCAGGCTTCAAATGCTACTTATCAAGAATCCTGGGCACCAACTCGAGTATGCCATGTACGAGGCCGAGAAGAGGAAGACTCCCATGATGTAATTGCAGGTACTATCAAGTTATTATCACATCCTATTTGGACAAGTTTGTTGTGGTCTTTATTGACGATATCCTTGTTTACTCTAAGAATAAGGACGAACATTCGCAACATCTCCGAATTGTTTTACGAACTCTTCGAGATAACCAGCTTTATGCCAAGTTCAACAAATGTGAACTTTGGTTGTCTGAGGTATCTTTCCTTGGACATGTAATATCCGCAGATGGTATTGAAGTCGATCCTAAGAAGATACAGGCCATAGTCGATTGGAGACCTCCGAAGAATATTGGCGAGGTTAGAAGCTTTCTCGGATTAGCATGCTATTACCGAAGATTTATAAAAGGGTTCTCCATGTTAGCTACCCCTTTAACCAAACTTCTTCGAAAGGATGTACCATTTGTTTGGTCGGAGGATCAACAAAGGAGTTTTGACCAATTGAAGCAAGTCCTTACTTGAACTTTAGTTCTAACACAACCAGAATCGGGAAAAGAATATATAGTTTTTAGTTATGCATCATGATCTCGGTTTGGGATGTATTCTTATGCAAGATGAAAAAGTAATAGCCTATGCATCCCGACAATTAAAACCTCAAGAATTAAATTATCCGACTCACGACCTCGAGCTAGCTGCAGTTGTTTTTGCACTGAAGGTATGGAGACATTATTTGTTTGGAGAGAAGTGTTATCTATTCATAGATCACAAGAGCTTAAAATATCTTTTAACACAAAAAGAGTTAAACCTTAGACAAAGGAGATGGATGGAGTTACTCAAAGACTATGATCTAGTCATTGATTATCACCTAGGAAAAGTGAATGTTATAGCTGACGCACTCGGCCACAAACGTTCAATTGGTAAGGACCACAATAAATCATGTCTTGTCCTTTCTTGTTCGAATTCTAAACCTCATTAATTGATTATGTTTCTTTACCCTGTAGCTTCTTCTTCAATCAATGCTCATTTTAGATTGTAAAAAGATCAAAGATTCCTAGCTGAGCTTCACATTCGATCTGATTTAATCTCAAGAATCAAGACCCTACAACAAATTGATCCTGAACTTCTTAAGGTCTCACACAGACTAGAATCTAAACCTAATCCGGATTTCTCTTTGAAGTCTAATGGTTTACTCTATTTTCGAGATAGATTATGTGTACCAAACGATGAATCTATTAAGAGAGAGATGTTGCAAGAAACTCACAATAGTTCTTTTTTCTATTCATCTCGGATTAGTTAAGATGTAAAAAGACTTGAAGGAATTATATTAGTGGCCAGGAATGAAGTCTTCCATTAAAGAATTTGTGTCCAAATATTTAAATTGTCAGAAAGTTAAAGCTGAGCATCAAGTTCCTATGGGACTCTTACAACCTATTGAGCTACCTAAGTGGAAATGGGATCGAATAACAATGGATTTTGTAAGTGGATTGCCCGTATCACTAAAGAAGAATGATGTTGTTTGGGTGGTAGTAGATAGGTTTTCTAAGGCAACTCACTTTATACATGTCCGAATGAACATGAGCCTAGAGCTGTTAGTCGAATTGTACATAAAATAAGTGATTCGTTTGCAAGGTGTTGCTACTTCTATTAAATCAGAATGAGATCCTCGGTTTACATCCAGATTCTGGAATTCTTTACAGAAAGCTTGGAAACCAAGATCAACCTTAGCACAACGACCTCAATCAGATAGTCAAACAGAAAGAGTGGTACAAATTCTTGAAGACATGCTTCGGTCTTGCATAATTGATTTCGGGAAAAATTGGGATGAATCGTTACCCTAGCAGAATTCGCATATAACAATAGTTATCAAACCTCCATTAAGATGGCACCCTTTGAAGCTTTATATGGAAGAAAGTGTAGAACTTCTTTGTTTTGGTCGAAATTGGGTGAAAACAAAATTTTAGAGCCTGAACTTCTTAGAGAAACTGAGAATCAAATACAAGTTATATACAATAGATTGAAAGAAGCCTTTGATATATAAAAAACTTATGCCGATCTTAAAAGAAGAAACATACAATTCAATGTGGGAGATCAAGTATTTTTAAAGGTATCTCATTGGTAGAAAGTATTCAAATTTAGAAGAAAAGGAAAGCTTGGTCCTCATTTTATTGGACCTTTTGAGGTTGTAGAGAAGATCGGTTCAGTTGCTTATCGATTAGCTCTTCTTGACGAATTCAACAAGATTCATAACGTATTTCATGTCTCTATGCTTCGCAAATACCGTTCTGATCCATCTCATGTGCTTGAACCTGAAGAAGTAGAAATCAATCCAGATCTATCGCATGAAGAGAAACCAATTCAGATTCTAGATCGTGAAGTTAAAAGACTTCGCAACAAATCGATTCCTCTTGTTAAAGTATTATGGAAAAATCACAAGATTGAAGAAGCTACTTGGGAGCCAGAATCAATCATGAAAGATCAATACCCTAATTTGTTTACCTCAGGTAAATTTGAGGACGAATTTCTTTTTTAGGGGAGGAGAATTGTAATACCCTGATTATTAGCCTAGAAGTTAAATTGCATAAGCTTCAAGATAATTATAAATTTTGTGACACATTTTTAGTTAAACAAACATGTTAGGACCAAATTATTAGATAAAGAAAGTACATAGACAATTATACAATGACCAAATCAAACTAGGAGTAAAATAATTGGATTGCATGCAATGAAATATTTATTGGTGGCCTTGGACACATGTAATCCCACGATCATGCAAGGTGGACTAGGATTGAAGGGGATTCACGGCAATGTGTCATTTAGAGGAAGAAAAATAAAAATTCCTATATTTTTCCTTTCCTATTCTCTCAAAAAGCCGAGAAGAGTGAGATAGAGGAAACCGTAGTTCTTTAGCTTAGTTAATTGGAGCCATAATCGAATTGATGCATTATTAAGAAGGTAATGTTCTTGTTCTTTATTTGATTATAATCTTGTGATGAAATAGATCCCTTGATTTGTATGATATGAATTGTTATGTGTAATTGAAGAAGTATGTATGAGAACTTGGTTCAATTAGAAGTTTGGCATGATAGAAGGAATAAATGTTGTTTGGATTGATAATTAGGATAGCATATGAGCAAATCAAATGATGTGACTTTAGTAACTTGAAATTTAAAGTTGCTATGTATTAAGGATGCATTCAAAAATTTATGTTAGATGTAACTTAAGAATTTAATGAATAAATCCATTTGTGGCTATAAAGTTAATGTCGAGCTGATTATAAGTGTTGTTGTTGATTAGACTTGAACTATGGAGTGTTTTGGAATTCATGAGGAAAATTTAGAATGTTTGGTATGTATAAATAAACATGTATGAAATTGGGACTGCTTATTAAGTTCAAAAGTAAGTTCATGTGATTAAAAGATTAATTTGGGGCTTAGTGAATGATTTTAGCTGCTGTGATCGAATATATATACATGTGTGGGAGTTGTCATGTTTCGATGTCTATGTACATGTAATTGGATTGATTTAAATTGAGTATGTATCAAGTTTTAAATCTGCCCTATTTTGATGTATGAGTATGAAATTGGATTGGCTTGAGAATGCTTGAAACCTTGATTGGCTGTAATGCATGAATTAGACTTCTTGTTATAATTAGTCAAATAAGGAATTGATCAAGTGAGACACATAGGAGACCAAGTTGTTGAAAAGCAAAAGGGAATTATAATTCGGGAGCAAAACTAGCTGGAATTAAACAGTGAGTGTAGTTTAAAGTCTCGGGTGAGGCTTAAAAACCTTTTCGAGAATTACTTATTAGTAATTTCATTTTTTATCTTAAGTATGCATACATTACTTGCAACATTAAGCTTGGAAGAAAGGTAAGTTGAGTTATGATGTATGGAAGATATGCTATTCTTGTCTATGGTAAGCTAAATGTGTTATTGTTAAATTGCTATAATATGATCTACATAGGTTATATATTAATAGAAATACTTGTTTGTTACCCTTCGAAAATGAAGTATGATTTAATATGATAAATTCACATGAGGTGAATAATGGTTCAAGGTTAAATAGATTGTTAAAGTGATATCCCTATAAGGAGCTATGCTCATTCTATTATGTAAAAGATTTGACAATTGAGAAAGCCTTGATTCGAGTTAGTCTTAGGTATAGTTGGCATGCCATAGAGTCCATAGAGCTCGTGTTTTAGGGTGGACTACGGTCCTTATGAGGCGACAGTAGGAGGGATGTATGTTGATCATTAGGCGACAGTAGGAGGGATTGACCGGTACTATGAGTACCATTTTTATTTGATTATGGGTGACAGTTGGTTGGGGATTCGTGTACCTAGGCTATAGCTTGAATCACAAGGCTATGTTAAAAATGAATTTATGAAAGTTATAAAGAAAGCAAAGAAGTATTAAAGTAGTTTGCATATCAAGATATATATGAATGTCATTATTCTCGATTATATAACAAGTTGAAAAGAAATTAAGAAGCTCATAATTATTTATGTTCACAAATTGTTAGTATGATATATTTGGTATTATGTATTGATGATAAAAGTACATTAAACAAATTATCTGATTGAAAGGTCTTGGTTATTATGTTTAATGTTAATGATTGTTTCGAACAGCAATGTTAGATCTCCTATGGTCTTGCCTAAGAATATTGTTACATTTGATCTACAGAACGAATGAAAGGAAAGCTTACATTATTCTTGTTATCTATAATACTTTAAACTACCTCACTAAGTGAAAACTTACTCGTTCCTTTCATTCTAATACCAGGTTAGCTTGATGTGATTGAAGGCAGGGAAGTTGTCAAGATCACAAGTATCTGAATGTATGTTTTGTGCATCTTTTTGTTAAGAACTCCTAGATGAGTGACAACATGTTTTGGTATTGCATTTAGATGCATATAAATTCAGTGGATATGTAAATATTTGTGAAGTGTATGCCATCCTGGAAATGTTTGTAAATGGCCTCTGTATATGGTTGTTTCCTTCGGTTGATGTTTAGTTTTACATGAATTAATGATGTGCATGAATTATAAGTAGGAAACATGTTTTAGGTAGCTAATGCCATGAATAATGACGTGTTCATCTAAGAATGGAAGTCTGATTTAGCATGATTCCTTGTATGTTAAGTTAGTTGAAAACATGATAAAATTTGTAGATAGAACTTCAAGTATAACTAGAATTGTTTGCTTGCTAATTTGCTTAGTTGCTATAGTAAAAGCTTGGGATGTAATGATATCTTTAATGCACATAATGTCGTATATATATATATATATATATATATATATATATATATATATATATATATATATATATATATCTAGTTTGATATGAACTTGAAGGCCTATAGGATGTTTGATGTCTAGGTTTCATTTACCTTGTAAATCGATTTCAACGAACTTAAACTTTGTAATGTATTTAACATAGTTATCTTAGCTCAAAATATTTATAAACAATCAATTGTAATGTTTGAGTTTTGATTATATGCTTGATTCAGCTCTCGGTTAGGGATCGACATTTTATGTTTGTTAGACAATCTAGCAGTTAGTGGTTGGTACGTTTTACATGTGAATATGTTTTGTTAGTTTTTGCCATATGGTATATCTTATTTTCTTTTTGCGATAAATTAAGGATTCCTTTATGGTTAATTATGATAATCTTTGTTTGAAAGTAACACTTCTGGATTTGGTATTTCACCCATACCTATTCATGGGCGTTTCAATTTGGTATCAGAGCTAAGGTTTAGTCGATCCTAGGACTAAACTAGTATTATGAATTTTCAGTCATTACATGTGCCACCTAGGAGTTAAGTTGATAAATACTCCTGATCTATGTTTAATAAAGCTTCATTTTCTTATATAGTTGATAGCAATATCGGGGACACATCTAGGTCGGGATAATGAAAATCCGTTAGCTCCTCCAATGAAGGTGGTAGCATAAGAATGAACTACGGAAAAGAGAACCTTATCAGACTGTTAAGCCTCAACAAGTTCAACAGGAAGCTCTTACAATCCATCACGTTCAACGGGAATGTCTCATTAGTATGAAGGAGATGTTTGAGCAATTAGCCATCTCCCTGAGGCAAAATCCTCCAATTCCTCCCACGCCTCTTGTAGCAGTGATAGTAAGAGCCCCAATAGATAAGCTAGCTCAACATTGAGCTTATACGTTTACTGGTGCTAATGATGAGAAGCCAGAAGATGCTGAATACTGGTTAGAAGCTACCTCTAGGATTTTAACCAAGCAATTACAGTGTTCAGATGATCATAAATTGGAGTGTGTTGTAGCACTTCTTACTGATGAAGCATTAAATTGGTGGGAAACTACAACCCTTACAGCTCCGCTGGATGCTATCACTTGGGAATTCTTTCTTAAAGAGTTCTGAAAGAAGTATATAAGTGAGCAATACCTTGCTGAACGCATAAGACGTTTCTTATATTTGAAGCAAATAGGGAAACCAATTGAGCAGTATGTGAGTGAATTATATAAGTATTGTAAGTACGGGTCTGAATTTATCAAGAAGAAAGAGGAAAAGTGTCGAATGTTTGTTGAAGGGCTCAATGATGAATTAGGCCCTATGTTCACTGCCTTGGGGATTAATGATTTCAAAGAGATAGTAAACCGAGCTATAGCTACTGAAGCTAAGATGAAGGCATCAGAAAAAAGGAAAGAGAATTACTTCTAAAAAGACAAAAGATCGAGGGAGGACAACAAACCCCATTGGCAGTCCAAAGAAACCAAAGTATAATAGAGGAAGCTTTGTAAATTACAACTCTTCTCCAAAGATTAATTTCTTACCAAAGCCTCAGACTATGGTAAAAACATCTACACCTTCAGTTTCTATTAACAACACATGGAATGTGGGAAGAGAATTACAGTTCCTACTTGTAATATTTGCCAGAAGAATCATGCTAGTCAATGCATAAGACAATCAAATGCTTGTTTCTTGTATGGAGAAACAAATCATTTCATCAAAGATTGTCCTCAAAACTCGAATAAACTCCCAACTCATGTGTCAAAGAATTCGAATTATGTTCAGTCACCAAAAGGAAAGGGACCTAAACAAGCTCAATCTGGTAACTATGGAAAGAATCGGGGTCAGGCTTCAAATGCTACTTATCAAGAATCCTGGGCACCAACTCGAGTATGCCATGTACGAGGCCGAGAAGAGGAAGACTCCCATGATGTAATTGCAGGTACTATCAAGTTATTATCACATCCTGTCTATGCTCTATTTGATTTAGTATCAACTCATTCTTTTATTTGTTCTTCCTTAATTGCAAAGTTTAAGTTGAAATCTGAACCCATATGTTGTAACTTGATAGCTACCAATCCTTTAGGAGATAAAGTAATTGTTAATCAAGTATGTAAAAATTGCCCCCTGTTTATTCAAGAAATTCCTTTTCCTGCCGATCTTCTAGCTTTACCATTCAATGAATTTGACCTTATAATAGGTCTAGATTGGTTGGGAAAACATCATGCTTGGGTAGATTGTGCTAAGAAAAGACTTTTCCTTCTTGGGTTGGGAAAAGAATCGATAACCTTGTTAGACAATAAATCTTCCGAACCCATCTCTTTGTTTGTTTCTATATCTGAGCTAAATGAAACCAAACTTCCATTTGATTCTATTCTAACTGTCTCTAAATTTCTTGACGTATTTCTCGAGGAACTTCCGGGTATACCATCATCAAGAGAAGTTGAATTTGAAATTGAAGTTCAACCAAGAACAGCTCTAGTTTCCATTACACTTTATCGGATGGCCCCAATCGAGCTTAAAGAACTCAATAGCCAACTGCAGGACTTACAAGATAAAGGTTTTATTAGGCCAAGTTCGTCTCCTTGGGGAGCCCCAGTCTTGTTTGTAAAGAAGAAGGATGAATCGATGAGGCTTTGCATCGATTATAAACAACTGAACCAGCTTACCATTAAGAACAAGTACACGTTACCAAGAATTGAATACTTGTTTGATCAGCTCAAAAATACTAAGGTGTTTTCTAAGATCGATCTTCGATCGGGATACTACCAGATGAAAGTTAAAGAGTTTGCTATAATCAAAACTGCATTCAGGACTCAATAAGGTCACTATGAATTTTTAGTGATGCCTTTTGGCTTAACTAATGCCCCTGCTGCATTCATGGACCTTATGAATTGATTCTTTAAACCCTATTTGGACAAGTTTGTTGTGGTCTTTATTGACGATATCCTTATTTACTCTAAGAATAAGGACGAACATTCGCAACATCTCCGAATTGTTTTACGAACTCTTCGAGATAACCAGCTTTATGCCAAGTTCAACAAATGTGAACTTTGGTTGTCTGAGGTATCTTTCCTTGGACATGTAATATCCGCAGATGGTATTGAAGTCGATCCTAAGAAGATACAGGCCATAGTCGATTGGAGACCTCCGAAGAATATTGGCGAGGTTAGAAGCTTTCTCGGATTAGCATGTTATTACCGAAGATTTATAAAAGGGTTCTCCATGTTAGCTACCCCTTTAACCAAACTTCTTCGAAAGGATGTACCATTTGTTTGGTCGGAGGATCAACAAAGGAGTTTTGACCAATTGAAGCAAGTCCTTACTTGAGCTTTAGTTCTAACACAACCAGAATCGGAAAAGACTATAATTTTTAGTTATGCATCTCATCTCGATTTGGGATGTGTTCTTATGCAAGATGAAAAAGTAATAGCCTATGCATCCCGACAATTAAAACCTCAAGAATTAAATTATCCGACTCACGACCTCGAGCTAGCTGTAGTTGTTTTTGCACTGAAGATATGGAGACATTATTTGTTTGGAGAGAAGTGTTATCTATTCATAGATCACAAGAGCTTAAAATATCTTTTAACACAAAAAGAGTTAAACCTTAGACAAAGGAGATGGATGGAGTTACTCAAAGACTATGATCTAGTCATTGATTATCACCCAAGAAAAGTGAATGTTGTAGCTGACGCACTCGGCCACAAACGTTCAATTGGTAAGGACCAAAATAAATCATGTCTTGTCCTTTCTTGTTCGAATTCTAAACCTCATTAATTGAGTATGTTTCTTTACCCTGTAGCTTCTTCTTCAATCAATGCTCATTTTAGATTATAAAAAGATCAAAGATTCCTAGCTGAGCTTCACATTCGATCTGATTTAATCTCAAGAATCAAGACCCTACAACAAATTGATCCCGAACTTCTTAAGGTCTCACACAGACTAGAATCTAAACCTAATCCAGATTTCTCTTTGAAGTCTAATGGTTTACTCTATTTTCGAGATAGATTATGTGTACCAAACGATGAATCTATTAAGAGAGAGATGTTGCAAGAAGCTCACAGTAGTTCTTTTTTCTATTCATCTCGGATCAGTTAAGATGTACAAAGACTTGAAGGAATTATATTGGTGGCCAGGAATGAAGTCTGCCATCACAGAATTTGTGTCCAAATATTTGAATTGTCAGAAAGTTAAAGCTGAGCATCAAGTTCCTATGGGACTCTTACAACCTATTGAGCTACCTAAGTGGAAATGGGATCGAATGACAATGGATTTTGTAAGTGGATTGCCCGTATCACCAAAGAAGAATGATGTTGTTTGGGTGGTAGTAGATAGGTTTTCTAAGGCAGCTCACTTTATACATGTCCGAATGAACATGAGCCTAGAGCTGTTAGTCGAATTGTACATAAAATAAGTGATTCGTTTGCAAGGTGTTCCTACTTCTATTAAATCAGATTAAGATCCTCGGTTTACATCCAGATTCTGGAATTCTTTGCAGAAAGCTTGGGAACCAAGATCAACCTTAACACAACGACCTCAATCAGATAGTCAAACAGAAAGAGTGGTACAAATTCTTGAAGACATGCTTCGATCTTGCATAATTGATTTTCGAGAAAAATTGGGAGAAATCGTTACCCCTAGCAGAATTCGCATATAACAATAGTTATCAAACCTCCATTAAGATTTCACCCTTTGAAGCTTTATATGGAAGAAAGTGTAGAACTCCTTTGATATATAAAAAAACTTATGCCGATCTTAAAAGAAGAAACATACAATTCAATGTGGGAGATCAAGTATTTTTAAAGGTATCTCATTGGTAGAAAGTATTCAAATTTAGAAGAAAAGGAAAGCTTGGTCCTCATTTTATTGGACCTTTTGAGGTTGTAGAGAAGATCGGTTCGGTTGCTTATCGATTAGCTCTTCTTGACGAATTCAACAAGATTCATAACGTATTTCATGTCTCTATGCTTCGCAAATACCGTTCTGATCCATCTCATGTGCTTGAACCTGAAGAAGTAGAAATCAATCCAGATCTATCGCATGAAGAGGAACCAATTCAGATTCTAGATCGTGAAGTTAAAAGACTTCGCAACAAATCGATTCCTCTTGTTAAAGTATTATGGAAAAATCACAAGATTGAAGAAGCTACTTGGGAGCCAGAATCAATCATGAAAGATCAATACCCTAATTTGTTTACCTCAGGTAAATTCGATGACGAATTTCTTTTTTAGGGGAGGAGAATTGTAATACCCTGATTATTAGCCTAGAAGTTAAATTGCATAAGCTTCAAGATAATTATAAATTGTGTGACACATTTTTAGTTAAACAAACATGTTAGGACCAAATTATTAGATAAAGAAAGTACATAAACAATTATACAATGACCAAATCAAACTAGGAGTAAAATAATTGAATTGCATGCAATGAAATATTTATTGGTGGCCTTGGACACATGTAATCCCACGATCATGCAAGGTGGACTAGGAATGAAGGGGATTCACGGCAATGTGTCATTTAGAGGAAGAAAAATAAAAATTCCTATATTTTTCCTTTCCTATTCTCTCAAAAAGCCAAGAAGAGTGAGATAGAGGAAACCATAGTTCTTTAACTTAGTTAATTGGAGCCATAATCGAATTGATGCATTATTAAGAAGGTAATGTTCTTGTTCTTTCTTTGATTATAATCTTGTGATAAAATAGATCCCTTGATTTGTATGATATGAATTGTTAGGTGTAATTGAAGAAGTATGTATGAGAACTTGGTTCAATTAGAAGTTTGGCATGATAGAAGGAATAAATGTTGTTTGGATTGATAATTAGGATAGTATATGAGCAAATCAAATGATGTGACTTTAGTAACTTGAAATTTAAAGTTGCTATGTATTAAGGATGCATTCGAAAATTTATGTTAGATGTAACTTAAGAATTTAATGAATAAATCCATTTGTGGCTATAAAGTTAATGTCGAGCTGATTATAATTGTTGTTGTTGATTGGAGTTGAACTATGGAGTGTTTTGGAATTCATGAGGAAAATTAAGAATGTTTGGTATGTATAAATAAACATGTATGAAATTGAAGCTAAGTTCATGTGATTAAAAGATTAATTTGGGGCTTAGTGAATGATTCTAGCTGCTGTGATCGAATATATATACATGTTTAAGAGTTGTCATGTTTCGATGTCTATGTACATGTAATTGGATTGATTTAAATTGAGTATGTATCAAGTTTTAAATCTGCCCTATTTTGATGTATGAGTATGAAATTGGATTGGCTTGAGAATGCTTGAAACCTTGATTGGCTGTAATGCATGAATTAGACTTCTTGTTATAATTAGACAAATAAGGAATTGATCAAGTGAGACACATAGGAGACCAAGCTGTTGAAAAGCAAAAGGAATTATAATTCGGGAGCAAAACTAGCTGGAATTAAACAGTGAGTATAGTTTAAAGTCTCGGGTGAGGCTTAAAAACCTTTCCGAGTATTACTTATTAGTAATTTCATTTTTTATCTTAAGTATGCATACATTACTTGCAACATTAAGCTTGGAAGAAAGGTAAGTTGAGCTATGATGTGTGGAAGATATGCTATTCTTGTCTATGGTAAGCTAAATGTGTTATTGTTAAATTGCTATAATATGATCTACATAGGTTATATATTAATAGAAATACTTGTTTGTTACCCTTCGAAAATGAAGTATGATTTAATATGATAAATTCACATGAGGTGAATAATGGTTCAAGGTTAAAGAGATTGTTAAAGTGATATCCCTATAAGGAGCTATGCTCATTCTATTATGTAAAAGATTTGACAATTGAGAAAGCCTTGATTCGAGTTAGTCTTAGGTATAGTTGGCATGCCATAGAGTCCATAGAGCTCGTGTTTTAGGGTGGACTACGGTCCTTATGAGGCGACAGTATGAGGGATGTATGTTGATCATTTGGCGACAGTAGGAGGGATTGACCGGTACTATGAGTACCATTTTTATTTGATTATGGGCGACAGTTGGTTGGGGATTCGTGTACCTAGGCTATAGCTTGAATCACAAGGCTATGTTAAAAATGAATTTATGAAAGCTATAAAGAAAGCAAAGAAGTATTAAAGTAGTTTGCATATCAAGATATATATGAATGTCATTATTCTCGATTATATAACAAGTTGAAAAGAAATTAAGAAGCTCATAATTGTTTATGTTCACAAATTGTTAGTATGATATATTTGGTATTATGTATTGATGATAAAAGTGCATTAAACAAATTATCTGATTGAAAGGTCTTGGTTATTATGTTTAATGTCAATAATTGTTTCGAACACCTATGTTAGATCTCCTATGGTCTTGCCTAAGAATATTGTTACATTTGATCTACAGAACGAATGAAAGGAAAGCTTAAATGATTCTTGTTATCTATAATACTTTAAACTACCTCACTAAGTGAAAACTTATTCGTTCCTTTCATTCTAATACCAGGTTAGCTTGAAGTGATTGAAGGCTGGGAAGTTGTCAAGATCACAAGTATCTGAATGTATGTTTTGTGTACCTTTTTGTTAAGAACTCCTAGATGAGTGACAACATGTTTTGGTATTGCATTTAGATGCATATAAATTCAGTGGATATGTAAATATTTGTGAAGTGTATGCCATCCTGGAAATGTTTGTAAATGGCCTCTGTATATGGTTATTTCCTTCGGTTGATGTTTAGTTTTACATGAATTAATGATGTGCATGAATTATAAGTAGGAAACATGTTTTAGATAGCTAATGCCATGAATAATGACGTGTTCATCTAAGAATGGAAGTCTGATTTAGCATGATTCCTTGTATGTTAAGTTAGTTGAAAACATGATAAAATTTGTAGATAGAACTTCAAGTATAACTAGAATTGTATGCTTGCTAATTTGCTTAGTTGCTATAGTGAAGACTTGGGATGTAATGATATCTTTAATGCGCATAATGTCGTGTATATATATATATAGTTTGAAATGAACTTGAAGGCCTATAGGATGTTTGATGTCTAGGTTACATTTACCTTATAAATCGATTTCAACGAACTTGAACTTTGTAATGTATTTAACATAGTTATCTTAGCTCAAAAGATTTATAAACGATCAATTGTAATGTTTGAATTTTGATTACATGCTTGATTCAGCTCTCGGTTAGGGATCGACATTTTATGTTTGTTAGCCAATCTAGCAGTTAGTGGTTGGTACGTTTTACATGTGAATCTGTTTTGTTAGTTTTTGCCATGTGGTATATCTCATTCTCTTTTTGCGATAAATTAAGGATTCCTTTATGGTTAATTATGATAATCTTTGTTTGAAAGTAACACTTCTGGATTTGGTATTTCACCCATACCGATTCAGGGGCGTTTCACTAATGCTACGTATGGCTATCTGGTGGACAAGGTTAGGTCTCAGTTATCTTTATGGCTGGCGCGTTCTTTATCCCGTGCTGGTCGGGTCACCTTAACGAAAGCTGTGTTGCAAGCCATTCTGAGTTATACCATGCATGTTACTTGGCTTCCGAAGGGCGTGTGTCTGGAAATAGAGAAATTAATTCAAATATTCATTTGGGGGAGTACGGCAGATCACCGAGGAATTAGCCTGGTCCGTTGGGAGGAGATGCAAGCACCTGTTGATTGCGGAGGGATTGGGTTTCGTGATCTTAAGAATTTCAACCAGGCTTTCCTCATGAAGCTGGGTTATCAGATGATTTATGATGATGAGAAACTTTGGGTGCGGGTTCTGTGGGCGAAGTATAAATGGGAGGGTCCTCTTCCTAGTAGCCTTTTTCGAAGGAATGAGTCTCGACTATGGGCGAATCTTGCTCATGTGTGAGATGCGGTTAGACAAGGGGTGGTATGGGTTGTTAGAAATGGTTGCTCGATTGATTTTTGGTATGATGTATGGCTTGCGGAACTTGGACCTTTGGCGTCTTTCCTTCCAAGTACTCAACCACCACCTCCTTGCCCGGTAGTATCTTTTGTTGCTAGTACCGGTGAATGAGATGTTGATCGGATGAGGCTGCTGCTCCCAGAGGAGTGCATTCACTGTATTTTAACTATCTTGCCACCTTCGCCTTTGCTTGGACCCGATCGAATTGGGTGGAGGAGAGAATCTAATTTTCAATTTAGTGTGAAATCTGCCTATCGACAAGTTGCTGGTGACCTTGGTATGGTTCAGAATACAATGTGGAAAGCTGTGTGGAGACTTCCTATTCTACGGCGAATACATGCATTCATGTGGCTTGCACTTAAGGGCAAATTGCTTACTAATTCAGAGGGTTAGAAGACATATGGCAACTGAGGAGCGATGTAGTATATGTAAAAGGGATAGGGAAGACATTATTCATGTACTATGCGACTGCCCCAAAGCTCGCTCGGTTTAGAGTTTGTTAGTGACATCAGATTTGATGGTGAATTTTTTAGCCGCTCTCATGCCAGATTGGATAAATTTTAACATCCGAAATGAAAGGTGATAATGCATTTTTAGTGATAATTGGAATATTTTATTTTCCATTGTCTGTTGGAGCCTATGGAATCGGCGAAATAAGGTAGTGTCTGATCCCGATTTTGTTGAGAAAGAGGACCTTGTAGCGGCATGTCTACGCTATTTGGAGTTGATTGTCGTTGCCAATACCGATGTCCCTTTGCATACTGGTGTGCAGGGGGTTCGGAATGCTTCAACGGCTGTTTGGAACTTGTCGGATAGTGGGTGGGTCAAGGTCAATGTGGATGGGGCTGTGGATATTAGAAATGGTGCAGCCGCAATAGGAGGTGTGATCCGAGGTGATCAGAGTGAATGGCTCTTTGGCTTTTCTCGTTGTTTGGGGAGTTGTTCCGTGGTAACTGCCGAGCTTTGGGCAATTCTTGATGGTCTACGGCATGCTTGGAATTTTCGCTTTCAACAAGTAGTGGTGGAGTTGGATTGTCGCGAGGTGGTTAGGAGTATACAGCAAACTGACGTGACTCTCGAGGGGAATGCACTTATATGTGCGATTCATAAAATTATTGGGAGGATTGGGAGGTTGTAGTTCGACATATTGGTCATACTGCTAATGCCGTGGCTGATAGATTTGCAGGTGAGTTGCGTGGCCATGTCCCTGGGGAGATCCATTATACTAGTGCGTCAATTGAAATTCAAAGCTTGCTGTTGTGCGATTTGCAGCAAGCTGCTGGAATTGGTTAAGGGTCTTTGTACCCAATTGTTGGGGATAGGTGTGGAATTAGTCTCGTAGGCTTGTGTGGGGTGGCATTTTGGCCTTGTTCGGCTGATGTTGCTTTGTTTGCTTTATTGTAGTTACTTCCACGTATACCCTTTTTCTTCTATTTAGATTTAATTTTTTTTTAATGAGGTATGTGCTTGTAGTCCTTTCCCTTTAAATAAAAAAACTATTTATATATTTTGATAGCATATGATTTTTAATATAATTTAATTATTACATTACATGGATACAAAAAAAAATTAGTTATGTATATTGTTAACTAACATGTGATGCAGTAGTTAATTATTTTTATTGACAGAGAAATTTGAATTTGACCTTAAAAACCTTTTCTTATTATCCTAAGTATTATTATAAAATTATATGATAATAAATAGGGTTTAAATTTGATACACAGGCTTTGTAAAATTTACACAAGCCTGCTTATTTCTATTATAAATCAAAATTAAACCTAAACCCTAAAAAAATAAACCTTAAACCCTAACCCCTAAATTCTAAACAATAACCTTAAATTCTAAACCCTACAACCCTAAACTAAACTCCTAACTCCTAAAACTAAAAAGTTTGTGTAAACTAAAGTTTACACAGACTATGTATTGAAGTTTTTCTTTTAATTTTTTTATTTCATAAAATAAAAATAATCTACTTTAGATCGCGTCATTTTAAACGAAGTAATTACTATTATTAAAGTTTAAACAAACTAAATAGTAGTCATATAAAAATAGCATTTATATTATTTTGTAATTTAAATTTGATTTCCATATACTTAAATCTAAAATAAATCTAGAATAGAATCTAATCACAATAATTAGAGTGATAAAACTCAAACATCAATGTTTTAGAACCCATTATTACCTTAATCTCGTCAACACAAGTACACAACCAATGATTTTTTTAGGGTTTTGCTATACACACCCCTAAAGAGCTATTTTTAAAGCCTATAGAATGTCTATTTTTTAATGAAATCTACTAAGATAGAATAAATTGTAGATATAATTAATACTTAGCAAAAAAATTATTTCATTAACTATCCTAAAAACATACATAAAATTTATGATATTTGAATACCGCCTAAACCCTAAACTATATACCCTAAACCCTAAACAATGTACACTAAACCATAAAGTATATATCATAAACCCTAAACTATATACTCTAAACCCTAAACCCTAAACAATATACCCTAAACCATAAACCATAAACCTTAAACATGAGCTCTAAAACCACTAAAACTTAAACCCTAAAAACCTAAACCCTAAACATAAGCCCTAAAACCACTAAACCCTAAATCCTAAATTATAAACTCTAAACCATTTTAGGTAAGTATTAGTTACCTAAACACCCTAAATTAATGAAAGTATAACTTTTTAGGAATATAATTAATTTTATTTTAATAGATTCCATTAAAAAGTAAAATAATCATTAATGATAGAAATCTTGTTGGTTGTTACATGCAACCACCAGAGCTGCATATAGCAAAACTCTTCTTTTATTGAGGAAATAACAAAACCAAGGATTAATCTATTATTGAAGTAATTTTTTTTTTGAAGATACATATTACAAGGTCTATACTATTCATAGCTTCAGGGAAAAATTACTCATAACTTCAAATTTTAAATCGGTGAAATTTTTTTAAAAATAAATCAGTGATAATTGCAAAATTAACTATATCAATTGAGCCAGTGTTCAATCAAAGTATTTTTTTAATATATTGATGTATTTTTGAACAGTTTTAAAGTGATTGTAAAATAATATATGTTTATACATATTCTTAATCTTTTGATGATATACACATCGTGCAGACAAAACAATTTGAATTCGGGTGTCTTATAATGAACAAATTGATGTAATTTTTAAATGTGCATGCTATGAAAGTGCTACGTATAATTTTTATATAGGCTCAAGGGAAGACAAGCCATCGTCGAAAAAAATAATTAAAATCCTCACGTTAATTTGTATCTAATCGAGTCCTTGTCGTTAACTCAAAAAAATCAATTAAGCATTTTGTGCAAAACAAAATTTGTTAGTTGATAATTTTGATCATTAATTAACTAACAAATCAATTAAACGTTGTAGATGTCGACACATGACACGTTCTAAAATTATCACATCATTAAGCAATTAAAATTATTTGAAAGTCAATAACAAAATATTTTTTCCATTTTTACCAAAGACATTAATAAAAATATATGTTTTACTTCATTCCATTTAAACACAATATTTATAACTAAAATCAATATTTTGAGATTTATTTTTTTTAAATAGTAAACTCATCAAGAAGTAGCAAGATGATGATATATTGTGAATTACGATTTTGTTTTTTCTCCTTATGATTTGATTGGAAAGATAGAACCAAAAGAAGATGAAGACAATACTTTATTTAATTGGACAACATCATGTGCTTATGTTTTCTCTTTAACCTCGACACAAACGTACGGGAATTAACCTTTTCTACCATCTAAGAACATTTTACCCTTTACTTTTGTATTGCATTTCTTGAATATTGATTAGAAATATAATATCTTTGTTTAAAAATTATTATTGCTGATAACAAGTCATTTAAAATAGTAAAACTTGTAAAAAAAACCTAGCCGTTAATTCTCTCAACCTAAAAAATCTTAGCCGTTAGTTTTTTCAACTCCGCCGATTTGTTTCTCCTTTTGATTTTGTTTTGGTCGGCGATCAATAGTATCAGTCTTAATGTTGGTTGTTGATCGCTGACGTTCAATCCTCTCTATATTTTCTTTTATCTCGCTTTAATTTTCATTTTCTTAGATTTTTAATTTTTAATAAAATTGTATTTGTTTTGGTTATCTAATTTTTGCAGATCTTGTTGCGTTTGTTTTTTTCTACCTTTGTGGCACGCCTTTTCTATGTCTTTATGGCACATCTATGTCTTATGACACGTTTTTTGGATACTTTTGCGGCCGCTTGATCATCGTGTAATGTTTCTCACGACGTTTGTTCTTGGTTTGGATTTGTCGGTGGTCTTGGATAGCTTGATCCCTTTTGTGATTGTTTGCCGATGTAATCATAACTGTGTAGCGAATTAGAGCCCATGGAATCGACGTAAAAGGTATTTACAGTTTTCTATTGGAGATTTTATTTAGTTCATGTTTTGACAACACCCCCATGGATTCTTCCTACAACAGACTTCAGAGTTTGTTGTGGTACAAAGAGGAAGTGTCTAATTTGGCCGGAGCAGCTCTTTAGTTTTCTTTTTGGATTTTTTATTGTTTTTTAGATATTTGAAACTTTTGAAAGGTTATGTTCTTAATTTTATTTTGTTTATTAATAAAACTATATGATTTTAAGATTCAAAAAAATTATTATTGCTGGAGTGATTATTGTGAATCATGTGTTTGTTTCATCATATTCTAGACCAAAACGTATGAAGTGTTTTTTTTTTTGTAAAAATAAAATTATTAGTTAGTCGGGTGAACTAAAATATTTATCTTGCTCTTATTTTGTATGGGTTTCAATCACAGTACGAAAATGTAATATTTCTACTTAATCAAAAATAAATAAATAGTGTCAAGTTGAATTTAGCCTCGAAAACTTTTTAGCTGATCCAAGATATAAATTATCATCAAAACGATAAGGACAATATTATGCATTAATTTATATGGATTTTAGAAGTTTTTTTTTAATTTCACCTCAAAATCCAAATTTTCATGCAAACTCTTAAGCTATCACAAGCAAAACAACAAACCTAATTTCCTAGAAATTAATCAATAATACTTAAAACAGAAAACAAGAATTGTTATCAAACTAGAGAGAGCCGCTTAAAACTCTTGAAAGACATCGTATAAAAATTCTAAAGAGGGTTATAGAGAATAAGAAAATTTTAGGACAAATATAAAAATAAAGAAAATAAACAGATTGAAGATTTTCAACGATGTTTAGTGGGTGACTAGAAATTAATTTGTTTTTATATAATACAAAATTTGTTTCAGATATTTACATAATTAAAAAGATTCGTGAAGTTTTTTTGGGTTGTTTGATGATATATGTCAATGTGAAGGGAAGTGTTGTTTTTCTTTGTACCTTTGAGTTTTATATTTTATTTTTGTATAAGATTTTTGGTGGACATATTCTTTAAATTTCTTTCTTTGGATGCATTGTATTTGTAACATCTTTCATTATTTTTTAATAAAATTTAATTGTCATTGTTAAAAAAATAAACTATATATAAAATATTATAAAAGAGTAAAATAATAGTTTTGAAAGTGTTACAAGTATAACAATCCGAGACGAAAGAAAAATAAAAAGAACTTTTATAAAGTGAACAGAATAGAAATAAATAGTTGAAATTGGACAGAAATCGACTGGAATCGGTTGAGGCCTGTAACTACGTAGTTTCTTTAAGACAGATTTTCGGCCACTCCGAGGTGCTTGAGATCTTTGGTCGTATGTCTCCCAGGATACAGCAACAAAATGATTAGCTACAGTTGCACTGCTGCAGAGATCACGAACTATATCATTGTCTTTGTCTATCACCGAAAATTTTAAAAGAAGAAAATATTTTTAAAGTTGTGTTTAACCTAGTAGGTTTACACGGTATTTATAAGAGTTTCAGATAGGGGAATAATTGGAAAATAATATATTCTGAATATAATGATCATTAATACTGTATCCGAAAAGCAACCATTTTAATACCATGGGTAAAATAATCACATGCCCACAAAGGGCTTGACCGATCCAAACATTCACGTCGCCAACGTCGTGTGAGTGCGCCCCCAACTCAAATGGGTTTGATGAGCTTCAAGTTGCACCCCTACCTTTGCGCAAAAGGAAAATTTTCCATTGAAATCATTCAATAACTAACAAGTAGGTTGGTATATTTAAACACTTTTCATGCTTGTTATCCCACCAATGTGGGATAAGGGTTTTTATTTTCCTTACACAATTCACAAGTATCTTACTTTGAACATCAATTTCTCATTTATCACTCAAACTTTTTGAGCATATGAGATACTGTTGTAAAGGTCTCATAGAGTAGAATATGAACCAATAAATTTATTATTCGAATCTCCACCTTTACCTATAAAAAATATGGCTCAAAATTACCAATTTATCACATTTTTCCAACAGAAAGTAGATAGGTAGAATGGAACAAACATTTACCATAATTATCTCTTTATCGTGTATATTCACTTTTTTCTCACAGAACCCATCCCATTCGGAATGAATCGATGCATTTTTTTTTATAAATTCTAATCCTACTTAAAAGGAAAGAGAAAGGAAGACTGTAAGGAAGAATAATAAATGGAGTGCTCTTAGTGGGTCTAAAATCTATGACCTAAAAGAATATGAAGAATAAAGATGAGCAGCTTAGCCAACTAACTAAATATACTTGCTTGAATCGATGCAAAATCTTTTTTGAACACGGATATAAATTAATAATGTGATTCGGATTTTATCATCTCTAATATTATATTATTCTAAATAACGTCAAATTTTAAATACCATATTTTTATTTGAACGGATATAAATTAATAAAAAGACCAAATCTTATAAATTTGCATGAGCAATAACAATGTTCGATCTCTAGAATGAAAATGTTTGATTCCTTCATCACAACTTGACACCACCTTTAGCATGTCAATTTATAGTCATTAATTATATTCTAAGGTCAATGGGGACATAGGTGTCCAATGGATCAGGAACCCTTGACATGACATGAAAATGAAATAAATCATTTTTAAGAGATTTACCTAATTTGTAGAAGGATCAACGGTGGAACCTGATAAACTTAGACTCGAGATACGATATTTCGAATTTATCCGAAATTCGAAATAAATTGAACTAAATCGAAATTGACCCAAATTCTAGTTGAATCGAAATGGATCCGAACCAATTTTAACCGAACTAATTTTACATGAATCGAAGGCAACCCGAAATAAAGAAAAAGATATTAAAAGGGAAAAAAGAAATATGAGATATGAACTACAGCACAACTTACTAAAAAGTCATATATATAGTTGTAAAAAAATTAACTCGACCTGAAAACCTTGCTAAAACTACCGATCCAAAGGTTGACCTAAATAAAAAAATGACCGACATGAATTAAAATTAACCAACTCGATATGACCAGAATCACCATAGACTCGAAATAAAATCGAACCAGACTCGACCGAAATTGAATGTTATTAAACCTAAAAAACCCTGAACTAAAATGACCTAAACTAAACTCAATCCGAACGACCCGTTTGTGAATTCTATAATCAAAGGGATATCAATCCACTTAAAATTTGCTAGCCACTCGTGAAGAATGGGGTGCCCTTAGAAGCCCAAGGCCGAGCAACATGCTCATTGCTCGGGTCAAGAGTCACATTTTATAATGTGGAGCCGTTCATGAATGTCCTTTTATGTCCGAGATTCGATTGATTTCATTGCCAAATAAAAAAATTAAGAGTTTTTTTATCGAAAAAAATATCTTTCATAATAAATTTATATAATATTTTATCTAAGCTAATCAGTTAATAGATCGAATAATGAAAATTATAGAAAAAATAATTATTTTACTTATTATATATGTGACATTTTGCTTTATATATAGAGATAAAAAGTTTTATACTTTTTGGACCGTTGGATGAAGGTAAATAAATTGATGAAATTAACAATAGAAATTGTGAAGATTATCCTTGGAAAAAAATAAAAAAATAAAAAAATAATCTTAGCCATTTATTACCATCATCCAACGGTCCCAAAAAGATGTTGAGTTTTACACAATGTACGTAGATCTTAACCCTATATATATGAAAAATACTTTGATACACAAGCTTGTGTTTACATAAGTATTTTAATTTTAGGGTTTAGGATTTAAGATTTAGGGGTTTAGTGTGTAGGGTGTAGAATTTAAGGTTTATGGTTAGAATTTAGAGTTTATGGTTTAAGGTTTAGGTTTCAGGGTGCTAAAGTTTGGGATTTATGTTTTAAATTTTATAGAAGAGTTATGTAAATTTTTTTACAGAACTTGTGTATCAAAATATATCTCTATATATACATACCGAAAACAAAAGGACACGGAGAAAATGCAAGGAAATGGCTTCAAGATAGGGCAGTTTGACCTGATAAAAACTTTATGATTTTGTGATTTGGTCCACTCCTTAATGTACTAATTAATTCACATATGATTTTATTTATTACTTACTTTTTGGTATTTGAATGGGAATAGAATAAGAATTGGAGTTGGGCAAAAGGGAGGAAGCTTCCGTTGACAGCACCGTGTATGCACTAATTGATAGACGATTTCCAAAGATTTTGCCATCTTCTAACTCAGTAGTTTTGAGTTTGACCCATCAGAATTAAATTTTAGATTATGATCGATTGACCATTACCTTGGTGAAACTCTTCCTTATTTATTTATTCTTATATTTATGTAGCTTTCTAGGAAGTTCCCATTTATATTTTGGTCGGCATTTGTTTGATTTTTATTTGGACAATTGTTTGGTGCACATGTAATTGAGACAAAAATAATTTTACGGATTATAAATGTTTTAAAAATATTATAACTACACCAGAATATTTAAAAAAATTTAAATATATTTTAAAATAATTTATTATTATCAAAAAAGATAGCAGTGTGTCACGCCTGAGAAGAGGCAATAATATTAATCCTACATCAGAAAGGAAAATAAAGGTATTGAGATATATAAACGGTGATACTCACATCTTATTAGACATATCTTTTAGAAAAAGAGTACACCAAAATATTTTGTAAGTATATGTTATAGTTAGTAATCCACTCAAACATTAATTAAAATTAAATTTAAATTAAAATACATATATGTTCAATTATGCAATACCTAAACTTAAAACGATGTCACTTTGATAATAGCGTTGAAAATTAAATTAAAATTAAAACATCATATATTCGATAAACAAAATCAAAGTTTATTATACGATATCACACATTAATTCAAAGTTTATATATAATATATTTCTGTTAACAAAATATATTTATATTCAACCATCGTATTCAAGTTTTGTAATCAAATACCAAACAACTCATATGACTTTGCATTGTCAACAGCTGAAAATGGTATGCGTAATTTTCCTTTTTTGCCCCTGGAAAGGTAGTCTTGATTGAATTGTCGTCTGTGAAATTGCAAGTTTTCCACCATAGAAATTAATGTAAATATTGATTTGGACTTGATTTGATACATTGTTAGCACGTTCAGTTCATCACCCTGAAGATTTGTAAAAGCAAAATGATGCTGCCTAAAAACGATACATGTTTTCAAAAAAATTCATTCTATCAAGTCAGCACTTTATCTACATGATACTGTTATGTCAGTGCTATATTAGTGTGTACTGCCATATAATTTTATCACGTCATTTAAGTCATTTATTGTTAATTAACTAACAGTTTTCATTTTTGGATAGGTCATTTTGACTTAAAATGAATCATTAAAAGTTAAATTACTTAAACAAATATTGGCTAAAATGACTACCTAGTTAAACTTTAGACACATTTTTATGGCATTATGCCTTTTATTTATCACGTGAAGTTCATGTAAATAAGACCCAAAACAAAAGCGAATGAACCCAGAAAACATCTTGGAAATTTACCGGCAATTCTATCATGATTTTGATTATCTTACGTTCCCAGCCCCCTTCTGCATGATTGGAGACCAACTGAGAAACGTAATTCATTGTTTTGTCTTATTATTTGATAAAGCATAGAACTTTTGAACTTTTGAAGGATTAAAAACTAAATAAATCAATCATATGATTGTTGTTTTTAGGTTTATAGGCATAAAAAACCCTTGAACTTTTGAATAAAATTCAATCAAGTTCTTTAATTTATTTTGCACTCAATTAAATCTTTAGGCTTGGACCAATAAATTGAATCAATTATACCGTTGGATCAATTTTGACCATTAAATTTCGACAATTTTTCTTTAGATTTTACTGTCACATGATACGCTATAGTTCTATCATGTGAATTTTACAGTGTTTTTAAAAAAATATTTTTTATGAGTTTTTTTTAGAATTTTAAGGACTTTAAAGAAATTTTCAAATAAAATAAATTTTTTTTGAAAATGTCAAGTTGCAACATTGTGACATAATGCATTACACTAACTGATAAAAAAATCGTTAGATTCAACAGTCAATGTTGGTGTAAGGACTTAATTGATTCAATTTATTGGTTCATGAGTTTAATTGAGTGCAAAAATAGTTTTGGGGTTTAATTGATTCCCCCCAAAAAAAATCAAGGGTTTCTTACATCCTTAAGCCTTATTTTTATAACCAGGGTTATCTAATCAATTGACTGACTAATTCAAATTTATTGATGCAAAGGTCCAATGAGGGGTGACACTCTCAATCAAAATCTCTTCATTCACAACTTTGAGCCGTTGACATTGCTTAAGGGATTTAGCTCCTCATCCTAGTAGACCAATTGGTTATAATAATATATGATCGTTTCTTAACTCTAATTGTGGAGTTAGAAAAATTCTATTGTTAGTGTATCAAAATAGAGTTAATACTTGGTAGATTATCAGTGGAGAAAAGTTTCCACAGTCAACCTTAAAATTGTTACAAATGCCTCCTTGGTTAATATTTTAAATTTTTAAACACATAAAAATAACACTTGTTACCATTACAAAGTTGTTTGCAGAAATTTTGTTTCATATATATATATATATATAAGATTATTATTTTATACATTTGCAATGAAGTTTTTTATCTATAATTATATGCATGCGGCACTAAAATTATGTGTACGACACGAATCGATCCAGATTAGTCAGAGTAAAGTTTTAAAAACAATAACAAAAAAAAAAACTATCCCAACAGCAGTGTTTTTCAAATTCATTTGGGCTGCCCAATCCCAACACATGACTCGGGCCCTATACTTTTTCCCCATTATTTTCATTTTAAATGGATCTAAAGAATCTCAAGCCATGAAATAATAATTAAAAAGGCCAGCAAAAAATGCAGGCCTCAATTATTTTATTTTTTAAAATATAAGCTTTAGGACCACAAACAAATCAATCTCCACCGTTGATCCATTTCTAATTTGACATTTCCAGCATTTGTCCAACGGCCTCGATCTTGCTATTGTTTCAGAAAATCTCAACCTAATTGCGTACCAAATGCAGTAACTTGTCTTCAACTGCTAAAAAATACCCACCAGGAAAATCTTTCCCCTCATTTGAGTTCCCTCTTCATCGGAAATGGCTATTGCTTCGATCTCAACGAACTGCCAATATCTTCTCCGCTTCTCAAACAACTCGAATCATTCATTTTCTTTACCCCGAAATCCCATTTCTTTACGGTTTTCACGATCCAGTCCCCTGGGTGGAAAACCCCTTTCAATTCGAGCAACCGCTGTTCCAGCGGCGCCTACAGCGGAGGGGCTGGCGCCGGCTATTACGTTGACGGATAATGCTTTAAAGCACTTGAATAAGATGAGAGCAGAGCGTGATGCGGATTTGTGCTTAAGAATTGGGGTTAAGCAAGGTGGGTGTTCCGGCATGTCTTATACAATGGATTTTGAGAAGAGAACTAATGCTAGACCCGATGATTCTATCATTCAATATGAAGGATTTACAATCGGTGAGTTTTGATCATTTCTTTCTCTTGTTTTGTTGTATACAATGTTCTTTCGTGCTTTCTAATGTGATTAGAAGAAGAAGAAGAAAAAGGCCAGATTAATGTTTTGATTCTAGGATTTTGCTAGGAGAAAAAGGCCGTTTGACTTATAAATATCAGAAGTCTAAATTGATTGATACAAGAACGACAGCATAACCAAATTATAGCAAATTATAGTGTGTTCGATATATTCTTCGAGGAAAAATACTCCGAATTTGATTGAATTAAGATCCCCAAGTCCGAAAATTTGAGAAATTTTAACCATGGAAGAACTGTAATGTGAATAACTCCAAAAGAATTGGGATGGTTTACCATAGCAGAATTTTTTTAAAAAATAATTGCTAACCATTGAATAGAGTAATATGCTAGAAATATTCAGCAAATAGCTGTAAACACTACTAATTATGAAATCAAGTTGGAGGGGTAAAACTAAGACCTATGTGTGTGTTTATAGACAGATTAAGGGATGCGGATTATACAGTAGCAGCATTCATGAAATATATGTATTTTAATCCGATTATTTTTTATGATATCGGAATTGGTTTATTATCCTAATTATATATATATATATTAAAGACAAAAATAAAATCGAGCACGAATTAATTTTAAACTCAACTGCAATCATAATTTTCGACAAACTAATTCTAAATTACAATAGATAATAACTTGGATAATAAATTTTCTTTCATTGTTTGGTGCATGTCTTCCAAATATACGGACTTTTATCAATTTTAAGTCTTAATCTGTAAAAGTTTGAAAATGTTGAATCCCTAATGGACTAAAATGAAAGGTTTAATCTTAGATGCTAAAAGATTTGGTCCCAACTTGAGCATTTTGCTGTGGTTCTATGTGCATTTCTAGAGTTCTTACAATACCTGGAACACTTATTTATTGGAAATTTATACTTAATATCTTATCTTTTCAGAGTTTGAGAATGGCACCATCTAGTTATTTACTTGGCATTCTTTTTTTGTAGATCTCTACATGTGAATAAGAGGGTTTCTTCCCATTTACCTTTATGCTTGGCATATTTTACACCAGTTTTCTGATCATCAGGCACTTTGAATTTGTTCTCCAGCACTCCAACTGCTAGAGTTCAAGAATTAAAGAACTCATATGATGTCAACTTATTATGAACTTTGTTTGAAGGAATGTGGCATTTTTGCATAAAATGAAGCAGGCTTGTATTTCGTGTTTTTTTCCCAATCTTCAGATAATACGAAGGATGTTTGTTTGTCTGATAATTTTGTCTCCTCAGTTTATTTGTCTGTAGAAATGGGAATGATGATCAATACTTTTAACATGTCGATGCCTTGTAGAAATAAGAATGTATTTGTACCACTGGCACATACTGGTGTTATTTGCTCACTCTAGTGTCGGTACGGATAATTTAGGCCATCCCCAGAAAACTTGTGAGTATGTTAGAATGACTTTTTAATGGGAAGTATATTGTAACTGCATGATGCCGATGCTTTAAGAACATGTTTGTTTCATTTTCCTTTTGCTGTTGATGTAACAGTTGGATGGCATAATTAACTTGTAAGCAAAATGGTTGTTTATACTTTCTCTGTTTGTTTTTGCAGTGTGTGATCCAAAAAGCCTCCTCTTCGTATTCGGAATGCAGTTAGACTACAGTGATGCTCTTATTGGTGGAGGTTTCTCTTTCAAGAACCCGAATGCTACCCAGACATGCGGTTGTGGTAAATCATTTAATGCAGAAATGTGAAATTATACGTAGTAGAAAGACAATCAAATAGATGATAATGGTCTTCCATTTCATGTATTACAACATATGTGTCTGTAAATCTTTCAAGTTTCTGTGACTTGTTTCTAGAACCTTTCATGACTTATTTCTCTCTTCCATGAAGCTCGGATTTCACGGCAATGTGCCGTAGATAATTAATTTCATAGTAAAATATTTCCCGTCAAACTCGGACCAAGGATCTATTGGTTATTTTAACTGAAGTAGGTGTGTTGATATTAATTTTCAACACATCAAAAATTCAACAATAATTTCTCTATTTTCATTTAGTACACATCAATCCATTATAAATAGTCTTTGGTTTCAGCATTGGAAGAGATCTTGATTGTAGTTTATCCTTGAAAAAAAATCAAGATCATTTGTTTTTCGTTTATTTCTTTTTGTTCTTTATTTTCTTTCTTATGTTTTATAATTTTAATTTTATTCTCTTTATTTTTATTGTCTTTCTAAGTTCATATTACTGAGTTAAAAGGAAAAGGCTATTGGTACATATTAAAGTTGGTTTGAAATTTTCAACTCGAAACTAAAATGCGTTAAAATTGATATATGTGTTAAACTCTTGATTTATAGTAATATTTGTAAATTAATGTTATTTATTCATTATAGACAATGAATGATAATGTAAATTCCAGGTTATATTGGCCAAACACATTTGTAAATTAAGGTTATTTATTCATTATATTAATCTTGATTTATTGTAGAATACAAATGGACGTAATGAACACTTTGACTTATTTATGAATTTTGATGACACTAAATGCATGTAACATCGTATGATATAAAACAAATACATTTGGCCGGTCGACCAAACCGGTTCATCTTTATTCTTTTATATTGTTTTGGGTCATAGATTCTAGACCCACTATGAGTACTTTGATTTTTTTTTTCTCTTGAGACCCATTTCTCCTCCTCTCTAGGTAGGATTAAAAATAGAATATAATTTGTAAAAAAAATCGTATGTTATACTTTTGGACTTTTGAATATTATTTATTGGACTTTGGACTATTAACATTATTTCTTGAACTTTGAATTTTGATTGTGGACATTGGATAAGGGACTTTAATATTGTTTGATGAACTTTGAACTTCTTTTAGGCTTAAATAAAAAAGTGCCTAAAGTATACCGTTTTTGAACTTTAGGTGCCTAAAGTATTTTTTTGTAAAAATAGGTGCCTAAAGTTTTAACCGTTATAATTTTAGGTGCCCGACTGTTTAAAAAAACTCGTTACCCAATCAAAACGCTACACATGACTTGAATATTGATTTTTTTAAATTATTTTTGGAAAAAATTAAATTTTTTTTTAAATTTTTTTTGAAATTCTAAAAAATATTCAAATCAGTCCCCAAATCCCTAAAAATAACAAAACCTCAAACCCCCAAATCTTCATCACTGTCGGCGCTGGCCATAGTTGCTGACTCCACCCTTTCAGTCGCCGGACCTAACTAGCCATTTCTCGCAACGCGCCGTCACCGAAAATTGGCTAACGGTGTGCTAAATGAACGTCTATTTCACATTCGACGTTCAATGTTCGGCTAGCACACTGTTCGCTGGTTCTCGACGGCGAGTTAGGAGAATGGTCGGTTGGGTTTGGCGATCGAACGAATGGGGTCGATGACGGCGGCCAGCGGTGGTAGTTGTGAATATTTGGGGTTTTAGGATTTAGAGATTTGAGGACTATTTTAGAAGTTTTTAGAATTTCAAGATTTGTTTGAAAATTTTTAAATTATTAAAAATAAAAAGTTAATTAAAAGAAATTATAAATTAAAGCATGACATGTGTCTAATTTTTAGTGGTTAACGGATTTTTTTTAACGGTAGTTAACTACCAGGCACCTAAAATTTTAACGATTGAAACTTTAGGCACCTATTTTTACAAAAAAAATATTTTAGGCACCTAAAATTCAAAAGAGATATTTTGGGCACTTATTTTTCATTTAAGCCCTTTTTTTTTATAATCGAACTTTGAACTTTTCTGAACTATCTGTGTCAAGTCTTCTTCATGTGTGGTATTCAATTGAGAAATAAAATAAATAAATATTAATGTAAGTTTTGGTAGCAAGAGTGGATTCTCTAAATCTCATTAACTTCATTTTATGTCATTGTTTATTTTTAATTAGTCGATTATTCTCTCTCTCTTTTTTAATGTTGTAGCATGTTTTCTTTTTATTTATAATCTTGTAATTAGGGATGGTAATAAATCGAATTTGGATCAAAGTCTATAAAATTCGAATCTGATCCGATTAACAATCGGATATCTAAATTGATTCAAGTTTGAATACATCAAGTCCAAGTCTGATTTGAGTAGAATATCTAGAATCTGAATTTCAAGCTCGAAAAATCGAAGTCCGATTAACTTTTTCTCTCTTTTTTAAAGTGATAGCTCAAACAAATATCCTTTTTAAAGAAGAATAAGAGATAATAAACATGATTGGAGCTTGCCATGATCTTAAAACTTCAGTTCCAACCACCCACAATATTAAGAAAGAGAATATTTGGAGAAGTTATGGTGACAAAGTTGCTTTTTCATATGTTTCGGCCATATCCAACCCGCCTCCTATTAGAACTCAAAATTTTTTCAGATTCGAATTTAAACTTATTCCAATCGGTTTTGGATCAGATTTTTTTCTTTAAGTTGAATCATACTTGGATCGAATTCAGACTAAATTGTCACCCCTAATTGTAATCTTTAAATAAACTTCCTTGTATATCGACGTTAAAAAACGTAACTTACATTTGGGTTAGCAACTAAAAAGAGTCAACCATATACCATGAAATCGTAATATCTTATTAATATACAATTATGCATACTTTTAAGAAGTCTAATGAGTTCTAACAAGAAAAAGTGGATTGGCTTCATCAATTGTCAACTATTACACAAATAACATCCTTTTCTCCCAGTGTTAGTCGACAAGTACTGAATATTGAGAGCACAATTTGTTTTATCAGTGTTGCAAAGCCTATATTAGGTTAGATTGTTGAGGGACAGAATTCACACTAAATGTATAGGCAGTTTGATTCATTTATTGTACAGAGAGTTTGATATTGGATTTATCTCAGACAAGACCTCATAGGCATATGATTATATCTGATATTTGTACACGAGTTTCTGGTGTACTTTATTTTTATGTGGCTTTCATTGTTCTAAGTCGAGTACAACTAAATGCAGTAATCAATTCAATTTCGATAATGTTGCCTATAAATTGTAATTTTTAATAGTTGCATCAAAGAAAAAGAAAAGAATGCAGATAAACTCAATCTGGCAACGAAAAACTTTATTTCATTTCTTTCAAAGATTGGAATTCCCTTGTTATTACAATGAACTTGCAGAATTCATCAATTCAGAAAAAAAGGGACACATTCATGCAAGCCAAACAATGCAGATGGCCACAAAAAGATGAAAAATAAGTGAAGAAGATGATGAAGAAGAAGATGAAGCTGGAGATTCAGAGGATGATGAGTCTGATGTGGAAGAATTTGGTGATCCAGACGAGGACGAACTGGAACTGGAACCGGAACTGGATGCAGATTGGGAACTTTTAATCATGATTGGGAACTTACAAGTCCCCTTGGATGGATCTTGCTTCACGATCTTAGCCAACCCTTGGAAATCACACGCTTCTTTTTTCTGGTTTGCCATTTGGTAGTACATGTTGAAGGCAACCGAGGCGTTCAAGTTATCAGTCACATTAGCACATGAAGCACCAGGTACCAAAGTTGTGCAATCCGTATTATTACAAGCCCATGAAACCTTTACTTTCAAATCTTTTTTGTCGGAAGCATCCTCGTTATACACACACCATTGCTTTGCCAAGTATGGGACATTCTTTCCACCCACAAGCGTCTTGTTCTGTCCTTTCCCTGAAAGGTCCATCGAAAACTTAGGTTGTCCGTCGAAGGTGAAAATCCCCCAATGCCTCTCGAACATTCCCGGATCAATACTCTTCTGATCTTCATCCAATAAAGAGAACATGTACACATCAGGATACGTATTCGGACGAAGTGGAGTCCCCTCTTTCGATGCCATTTTCTTCAACAACCCAGTGTAAAACCTTTCGGCATTTTTGGTTGTGGCGTAAACATTAGCATCGGTCGGCCATCCAGCTTCCCCGATGATGATTGGAATGTCTGGATACTTGGCTACCTTCAGTGCCGCGACAAGAGTGTCGATGTTGGCATCAAGAACACTATGATATTTATTACCATTATCATCCATGGAAGTCGAGTCGGGGTTATCGAAGAATGCATAGTTTTCGGGGAATCCTGGATTTTGGTAGAGATTAAGGAAAGGGTAGATGTTGACGATAAAAGCTGCATTATTTTGATCAAGAAATTCACAGATATCACCCATGATATCTGCTATGTCCGGTCGGAATATTCCATTGGACGGCTTGTAAGTAGGTGTTGTGTAAACATCACCGTTAAGCGGCGTTGATACCTTAATATCTTTCCCATGACCAGCTTCGTTTAATGCTTTCAAAATGTTTTTCATAGCCGGAAGTGTTAAGTTGGTGAAGGAACCATTGTAGGCCGTCAGAAATGGTTCATTTCCTACGGCCACGTACCTGTAAAACAGTTGAAAACAATTAACAAACCTTAACAATCTTTGTTTCGGCCTCGGGTGTGCTGATTCAAACATCAATAATCTTACTTGAAATTGACTCGATTTTTACCCATATAAGCAGTGACATTTGCTTTAACCCAAGCTTGGGCTACACTGTACTTCTCAGAAAGACTTCCCAGAAAGTAATTAGGAATCCCGACCATGACCTCAATATCAGTTCCGGCCAGGGCATCTAGAACGTCCTTGTCGGCGTCGAAAATCTTAACCTTTTTGAGGCCATTATCTTTCACCATTTGAACAACAATCTTAGGGTCTAAAGGGTGCGATGCTATGAGACCCCAATTCACACCAAGGCCTTGTAGTTGTGCTACAATTCCAGTTGGGACACATAACAATACATACGCCCACAGAAACACCTTTACTTCAACCATTTTGGGAGCTATTTCAAAGGAGTGTATGAACAGTTTATTCAGAAGATGTAAAAAAAGCTATGATTTTTCTTTGTTTTTGGAAAAAGTAGAACTGTAGAGGTTCTTTGGTTTTTATTTTTATTGAACTTTGAAGTTTGTGTCTGTTTCATTTGGAAAGAAAAAGCTTGAGATTTATAAGGGTTATTGTGTATAGATCTATAGTAGAGTTCTTGGCTGTACGAGAAAGTAGAGAACAGAATAATATTAGTTGGGGTGATATTTTTAGTTGGAAGTTGTCACAGCAACAACTTTGTTAATGTCAGTATTAGCTTCAATGGTTTTCTATTTATAGCTTTGTTTGAAAATATGTACAAAAATAGAGAGATTTAGATTGAAATGTTGATCCAATATGAAAAATAAAATGTTCCCAGTCGTAGAGTAAAATTATATTTATCTTTATCTATGAATTAAGATAATTCTACCAAACAAATATATTTAGACGTATAAGAGTCTAACCTTTCAAAAAAAGTTCGAATTAAGAGACTAACCTTTAATTTGATTGAATGAATAAGGGGCCTAACATTTTCAAATATACGCAAATAAGGGCATAATGTTTTTTTTTTTAATTTTGCTCTAATAATTGATGATTTCATTAAACTTGATGTTTTATTTTTTTTTGGCACAATGACAACTTTAACGCTTAACATTTTGTTGAGTTGATCGAACAATCGAGAATGGCCAAGAGAGGGGGTAAATTGAAAATTTAAAAATATTTGGAAGATAGGAACAAAAGAATGCAAGTGCTAGAGATTTAGGGTGGTTCAACTCTTTCAATAGAGTCTACATTAGTTTTACACATTTATCCATTTTTTTAATTTGACCCTATTATTTTTGTTTCAATTTGGCCCTCAACCTCCAAAAGTTAATTAATTCATTTTTAGACGAAAAAATTAGCTATACCATTAAAGTTTTAATGGTGCAAATATGGTAGTCCACGTATACTTTACAGATGGATTGAATAATTATTTTTAAAATTATGAGGTTCTTTTAAATATTTTCCTGTATGTTTTTTAATTCTATTGAAGTACATGTTATTTGCTAAGCATGCTATCATAATAATACCATTAAAATTTTAACGGTCCAAGTGACATTCTTGGTCTAAAAAAAAAAAAAAAATGACTAAATTCTAAATCTTGAGGGTCAAATTGATCCAAAAAAAAATAGAACCAAAGAGGCAAACTGGATAAATCCTAGGGCTAAATTTATTATTTTAGTTTTTAAAGAAAATTCCAATGGTAACAAAGTAATTGATTAAAAATTAAATTAGAAAAACATTGTTTCCAAAATCCAAATATCTAATTAAATTGAAATTTATATAAGCCTGTTAAATTTAGTTTAGGGAATTAGTTTAGGATTTAAGGTTTAAGAAATTTATGTTGTGTAGTCGTATCTCAACTGAGAATGGCAGTGGAAACATTGTTCAAAAATTTCTAAATATGAAAAATGTTTATCAAGACATGGAACAAGTGCAGTTTCGGGCATGTTGAGCAGAGAATTGTGCACACAGTGCAGGCTATTGACGCACTCAACAGTCGAGTGGGACTTGGAGAGGGGACCGATGGAGATAATGGTGAATATAGGAGGTTAAGTGCAAAATTATGGTGTCTATACCGTTATAGAGAATCTATATGGAGGCAAAAATCTAAAGCCCTTTGGTTGAAAGCGGGAGATTGAAACAAGAATTTTTTTCATCGTATTGTAAAGATCTGAGCCATGAGAAATAATATTGGTGGGTTGCGGATAAATGGGAGATCGGTTACTGATCCAGATAAGTTGAAACACCATTTTTTCGTGAACTTTCTGACTCTAGATGAGCAACAACGACAGTCCCCGGAGGTACATTTTACAGAGAATGAGGCTCAGATGGCTGTGTGGAGCTGTGAGGGGTCTAAAGTCCCGAGACCGGATGGTTTCAATTTTACTTTCTTTAAGAGGGGGTGGTCTTTTTTGGAGGGGGATGTCATGAGAATGTTAGAGGAGCTTTATTCTATGAGTCGTTTGCCGAAGGGT
Organism: Hibiscus mutabilis; assembly: GCA_019671005.1. Lineage (NCBI taxonomy): Eukaryota > Viridiplantae > Streptophyta > Magnoliopsida > Malvales > Malvaceae > Hibiscus > Hibiscus mutabilis. The sequence continues at coordinate 57,649,464 of CM033722.1, read as the reverse complement.
CTGAACTTGACTTTTGTGGCTTTAATTCCGAAAATTGATAATTCGCTTGGGAAGGGGAATTTTCGTCCTATTTGCTTACTGAACTCAGCATATAAAATCCTTACAAAGATATTGACAACTCGCCTTCTTGTTCAGTGACACAGACAACATTCATACAAGGAAGACAAATTAGTGATGGAATTCTATTGACAAATGAGGCGGTACAAATTAATGATGGAATTCTATTGACAAATTAGTGATCCGATAATTGAATAAGAGAACTAGTTGCCCTGGCGCGAATTGCCGCGGCAATAGTTTCTTGTCATGCCATTGCTTTGTTTTCTCCTTGTAGATTCGTGCATTGTTATAGGCGAGTGCACGAAATTCTTCTATCTCGTTGAGGTCCAACAAACGCTTTTGTCCGGCACTTTCCCAATCCATATTCACGGTCTTGATTGCCCAATATGCCTTGTGTTCGATTTCCACCGGTAGATGGCATGTTTTGCCATAGACAAGTCGGAAGGGGGACATACCTAAGGGTGTTTTGAATGCAGTGCGATATGCCCAAAGTGCGTCATCTAGTCTTAATGACCAATCCTTCGTAGAGGGATTCACAACTTTCTCGAGTATACCCTTTAATTATCGGTTGGAAATTTCTGCTTGCCCGTTGGTTTGTGGGTGATATGCCGTGGCAATCTTGTGTGATACGCCGAAGCGTTGCAACATCTTGGCAATAAGTCTGTTGTCAAAATGCTTGCCTTCGTCACTGATAATTGCTCTCGGCATCCCAAACCGTGTAAATATGTTTTTCTGCAAGAATCGTTGCACGGTCTTGGAATCGTTGTTGGGAATTGCAGCTGCCTCAACTCATTTAGACACGTAGTCGACGACAAGTAAAATGTAGAGGTTGCCGAATGAAGATGGGAAAGGTCCCATAAAATCGATCCCCCATACATCGAACAATTCCACCTCGATGATGTTTTGGAGCGGCATCTCATGTCGTCTAGAGATATTGCCAGTCCTCTGGCAACGATCACATTGCTTGTAAAAGTCTTGGGCATCTTTGTACAATGTTGGCCAATACAAACCGGATTGCAAAACTTTGACTGCGGTACGAGTTCCTCCAAAATGTCCTCCATAGGGTGAGGAATGGCATTGCCAGAGTACATTCTACTGCTCTTCTTCAGGGACACATCGGCGTATAACCTGATCTGCACATTGTTTAAACAAAAGAGGCTCGTCCCAAAAGTAATGCTTAGCATCATGGCGGAACCGCTTCTTCCCTTGGTGAGTAAGACCATAAGGTAAAATACCACAAACAAGGAAATTAACTAAATCCGCGTACCAGGGTATTGCCGAGGCATGTGCTGCCGTGTTGACTGCTCCCAAAATTGCCGAGGCATGTGCGGCTAGAGTTGCCGAGGCATACGCGTCCATGGTTGCCAAGGCATCGAGGGTTGCCGAGGCGTGCGCGTCTATGGTTGCCGAGGCAACTAAAAGTTGCTCATCCGGGAATGCATCGCATATCTCTAAATCCGCATCCTCTTCCCTATTGTGTTCTAAACGTGATAAGTGATCGGCCACTTGATTTTCTGTTCCTTTCCTGTCCTTAATTTCAATATCAAATTCTTGTAAAAGTAATATCCTACGAATCAAACGAGGTTTGGCATCCTTTTTAGCAAATAGATATTTGATTGTCGAATGGTCCGTATGAAAAATTACCTTTGTACCAATCAAATAGGATTGGAACTTGTCAAATGCGAAAACTACAGCTAGTAACTCTTTCTCCGTTGTTGTGTAATTCATTTGAGCACTATTAAGAGTTTTACTAGCGTAGTATATCACATGAAAGGTCTTACCTGTGCGTTGGCCTAGGACTGTTCCTACCGCAAAATCACTTGCATCACACATGAGCTCAAAAGGTAGCGTCCAATCTGGTGGAACGACAATGGGTGCCGAGGCAAGCTTTTTCCTTTAGGGTTTCGAATGCTTGGGCGCAAGAATCATCAAAATTGAAGACTTTATCCTATTCAAGCAAATTGCACAAGGGTCTTAGTAATTTTAGAAAAATTATGAATGAACCTCCTATAAAAACCTGCATGTCCAAGAAAGCTTCGAATTCCCTTAACTAAACTTGGTGGGGATAATCTCTCGATCACATCCACCTTGGCTTTGTCTACTTCAATTCCCTTGGATGAAATCTTGTGGCCGAGCACTATTCCTTCATCTACCATAAAATGACACTTCTCCCAATTGAGGACTAAATCAGTTTCTTCACATCTTGCCAACACATTCTCTAAATTGCCGAGGCAGCTGTCGAAGTCATTACCAAAAACAGAAAAATCATCCATGAAGATCTCAAGGAAGTCTTCGACCATGTCTGAAAAGAGTGCCATCATGCATCTTTGGAAGGTTGTCGGGGCGTTACACAATCCGAACGGCATCCTTCGGAAAGCATAAATACCATATGGGCATGTGAAGGTTGTCTTTTCTTGATCTTCTGGTGCTATGGCAATTTGATTGTAACCTGAATAACCGTAAAGAAAACAATAAAAGGGTTTATCTGCAAGACGGTCAAGCATTTGATCAATAAAGGGTAATGGGAAGTGATCTTTCCTAGTGGCTTTGTTTAGCTTTCGATAATCCATACAAACCCTCCAACCGGTCACAGTCCTAGTTGGAATGAGTTCATTGTTTTCATTACTTAACACCGTTATTCCTCTCTTTTTCGGTACACATTGTACCGGACTTACCCATGTACTATCAGAGATAGGGTATATAATGCCGGCGTCAAGCCACTTGATGATTTCTTTCATTACAACCCCTTTCATGGCATGATTCAGTCTCATCTGGGCCTCAATTAAAAGTTTATGATCATCTTCCAACAAAATCTTGTGCATGCACACTGTCGAGCTAATTCCCTTCAAGTCGGCAATTGTCCACCCTATTGCCTTCTTGTGTAGCATCAACATTTTGATCAGCTTATTTTCCTGCTCAGGCTGTAACTTAGAAGAAATAATTACAGGCAATGTATTATCGGTTCCTAAGTATGCATATTTTAGTTGCTCTGGCAACTGTTTCAACTCAAGAATCGGTGGTTGTTCAATAGAGGGTTTTTCGAGCTTACCTTCCTTACCTGAGTAATCCAATGGTTCAAAGTATGTACCGGTTCTTCATACTCCTCAGGTTCCTCTTGATCGACAATGTAGTTGCCGAGGTAACTAAATTCCTCGTTGAAGTTAAACTCTGTCGTGACATGAAGAAGTTAGCATTCTTCTGGGTCATCGGCATGCCTTAGTGTTTGGAACACATTTAGTTTAACTTGCTGGTCATTCACCCTCATTGTGAGTTCTCCCTTTTCAACATCGATCAAGGTTCTCCCTGTTGCTAGGAATGGTCTCCCGAGAATGATAGGTGCATGCTCATCTGCTTCACAATCCAAAACAATAAAGTCGGCAGGAAAAATAAATTTATCAACTTTTACCAGCATGTCTTCGATTTTTCCCTCTGGATGCACATATGATCTGTCGGCTAGCTGTAGCATAACTGTTGTAGGTCTTGCCTTCCCGATTCCTAGTTTCTGGAAAACCAATTTAGGCATCAAGTTTATGCTAGCCCCAAGGTCGCATAATGCTTTCTTGACATAGTTGTTTCCAATGGAACAGGGTATTGTGAAACTTCCGGGATCCTTCAACCTAGGTGGCATACGATTGTGCAACATGGCCATGAATCCCGCTGTTGCGGCAACTGTTTCAAACTCTCATAGCCTTGTTCTTTTGGACACAATGTCTTTAAGAAACTTGGCATAGTTCGGCATTTGTTCAATTACTTCCACCAATGGCAAGTTGATTTGGACTTGCTTTAGGATATCAAGAAACTTCTTGAATTGATATTCTTGTTTTTGTCGCTTCAACCTTTGTAGGAATGGTGGTGGAAGTCGGATATCTTCGATCCTTTCATTGGTTTGGAACCTGATTGACGGCATTGCCGGGACAACTGGAGTTGCCGAGGCATTATCAACTGGGGTTGCCGAGGCATGCTTATCGCAAGTTTTCGAGGTATCCTTATAATCGGTTGCCGAGGAATACTTATTGCCGGTTTCCGCGGCAATTCCTGGTTCAGCATCTGAGGCTTTGCCGCTAGGTTCATCTTGATCTTTTTGTGGAGTTTTGCTTGATGAGGGGCTTGAGCCTCTTTAAGTTGTTGGCCACTTCTACTGGTGATCGCCTTACATTGCTCATGGCCAGTTCCTCTTGCGAATTTGGTATCGCTAGGTAAACCTCCTTGCGGTCTAGTATTCAGGTTTTGAGCAAATTGTCCGAGTTGATTTTCCAATGATTTGATTGCCGCCTCTTGGTTTTGCAATCTCATCTCGGTCCTGTTAATAAAAGGATCAGTTCTTTTTATGAAGTTACTATTCTCAGTCATATAAGATTCAATTTTCATCATAAAAACATTTAGAGAATTTTCCAAAGAACTAGATGTTGTCGGTTGTTGCTGCTGCAACTGTTGCCATGGCATATTCTGCTGGAATCCCGATGCTTGTGCATTCTGATTGTTCTGGTTTAGAGCATTGTTGGGATTACTCTATGAAAAATTCGGGTGCTTCTTCCAAGCTGGATTGTATGTCTTGGACATCACATTGTTGTTCCAGTTGTAATTCCCCATATAGAAGCTGGATTCCGGATTCTGCATACATTCAAAAGAATCATGGTTACCACCATATAACTCACAAAAAGAATCCATTACCTTGACCTCATGTGTGTTGTTTGGTTTCTGCATGTTCTGGACCATCTTGGTTAAAGTGGCCAATTGTGCCGAAATTGCGTCTGATGATCCTAGTTCATGTAATGTGGCTTGGTGTCTAACTCCTCCTCTTCTAGTAGAGAGGAATTGATAATCATTCTTGGCAAGCCTGTTTAGAATTTGCATTGCTTCCTCCGGCGACTTATCTATGAGTATGTCGTTTGCCGAGGCATCTAGCATCATCCTTGTTGGTGTATTCACGGCGTTGTAAAACATTGTTACTTGTGTCCACATCGGGAATCCGTGTAGGGGGCATTTGTGTAGAAGTTCTCTGTATCGCTCCCAAGCCTCGTACATGGATTCATCATCTGCCTGCCGAAAAGAAGTAATATCGTTACGAAGCTTATCAGTCAAATTTGTAGGATTAAACCGAGCAAGGAAATCACGACAAAGATCGGTCCAAGATCTTATTGATCCGGTAGGAATGCTATTCAACCATGCTTTCGCCCTATCCCTCCGTGAATAAGGGAATAATCTTAATCGTAAAACATCGAGGGTGACTCCGTGTATTTTGAACGAGTTGCAAATCTCGAGGAAAGATTTAAGATGTTGTCATGCATCTTCAGTTGCTGAGCCGCCAAATTGACCAATTGTGTTGATCATATTAAACATCACTGGTTTCAACTCAAAGTGGTCGGCTTGAACTTCAGGTGTGACAACTCCTGGATTAAGTCCATCAAGATCTTCTTCAAGATAGTCTCGAATAGTTCTGTTTCGTGCAAGAATCACTCATCCTCCTGCTAGAACATCTTGATTCATATTGTCGTCTTGATTAGCCATTGCTACTCTTAACCTTCGTCTAAGTCTTTGTAAGGTTCGTTCAATTTCTGGATCAAAGGGATATTCTGGTGTAATCGGTCTCGCCCTGGTCATATACCAATGCAAAACCAAAGTTTGTTAGCCCTTTGAATTTTAAACAAGAAAAATAAAAAGTGCAAGAAAATAAAAACAGTCGCTATTGCCAATCCCCGGCAATTGCGCCAAAAACTTGTTGCGCGTAATAAGTGCTCCGCAATTGTGCAAGTGTACAAGTCGCAAGTTATAGTATAAAAGATATCGTATCCACAGGGATTGGTGCCACTTCAAGAATCTAATCTCTTGCACTATAAAAAGTAAAAACACAAATAGAAGATTATAGGAATTTAAACTAATAACTAAACTAGAAAGTAATAAAGTAAAATAATAGATCAGATCAAATGAGAGAGATAGGCCAGGTTATCATGAGTTGAGGTGTGATAGCCGATTGGATTGTCTTGGTAAAAGAGTGCAAGGGCAACTCAGTTGCCGTGGCAACTTGCACAACGGGGTTGCCTTGGCATGCTTATCGATGGTTGCCTGGGTGACTAGTTGGGCAACTACTTGGGCGTTTGGGTAGCAACTTTCAAGGTTCGGCAGAGCGTTATTCAATGGTTTCTTCTTATCCCTAAGTCGAAACTCTAGCTACTTGTGCATGCCTTGATAATACATCCCTGCGTGAATCAAGAGTGAACAACAACCAATCTTGCGCTCCTCTTAGCCGTTGAAATCCTTAACTTATTCCTAAGCCGGATTAATCTTCACCATCAATAGATTGAATAAAGATCATATTCATTCGTTTCTTGAATCTAACTCTCCCGATATTAGATAAATAGATGAAGTTACGAGATCCTCTCCCAATTCACTCGCAAACAAGAATAAGAACCAAGAATGAATAAACCTTGAATAGAAAAGTGCAAACTCTTATTACCTAAACAAAATCCAATAGTTTCTCACAACCACAAGACACAATAACCTTAGCCAAAAAGATTTAGTTCATGGCTAGGTTCCAAAGAAACACAAGATGAAGAATCCCTAGCATGAACCATATTGAACAAGAAAGAAAAAGATGAAGGATGGATGAAGCTCGTCGAAATCTCCTTGCCCTTGACGCTTGTCGAAAATTCTCCCCTCTCTCTCATTGAGTTGACGGCTTGGTGATCTATTTATAGGGCTAGGTCAAAGTCCTCCTTTGAGGAGGAAGTTAAGTTAGAATTAAATTATCTTTAAAGAATATAATTCTTTATTATAATTATATTCCTTCTAGAACTTCTCATATCTTCTTGGAATTTAATTCTTCTTTAATCTCTTCATGGAAATCAAACTCCTTTGGGATTTAGATTTTCTCCACGTTATCTTGGGCTTGTCTGGTCATCAATTTCGACTACCATATCACCTTATTCTTTGTCGACAATTGCCCTGGCAACTGGCTCGGCGTATCCTTCATGCATTGCCCTGGCAACTAGCTCGGCATCTCATTCATGCATTTCCCTGGCAACTAGCTCTAGCCTTGCTTTGGCAAGTGATCCTGGACATACACACAAAACACACCAAAGCAGCATCTTTTCCCACAAAAACAACCAAGTTATGCAATCAAGCTCAACGATGGAAGGAAACATGGATTAATGCATGAATGACTAATTATGTAACTAATATAAGCCTAAGTCTAACAATAATATGAGTAAAAAGGGTAAGAAAAATAGTACTTTTGAACACTCATCAAAAGGCCAGTGTTGATTTTGTGTTGTCTTGCAAGAAAATGAAATTTTGATTTAATTTAATTTTTAATCCATCAGCATTCATGCATTAGCTTTCTACCCGAGCCCCTCACCTTGTTAAGTGGGAATGATTACTTCGCTTCGTGGGGTCTTCACCTTCGTATGGTGTTATAATTCACTTTTGGAATCCGGTTCATATATTTCGTGGGGTATTCACCCTCGTATGGTATAAGGGTCATATTCCTCCGAATCGATATCCTAGCGACAGTTCGGGTACCATCACTCTAGAACCAAAATCCGCATATAGTGAGCCGAAAGAGCCAACCTTTTTTAAGCCATGTGAAACTATTCCCATTTAGCAGTCCCTTTTTTAGGCTTTGATGCCTTTATTTACTATTTATGTACAGTTTTTTTATCTGTTTTAATTCTTACTTTATTTACCATTAATTTATTCATTCATTTTAATCTGAACTAACCTATCTTTTTTCTCTTTTTGATCATATCATATTAAACTCATTCATTTTGCATTAATTGCATGACACCATTATAACATTTTAATATTTCCCTTTCACAAGAATGAAATACTGATTCACGACTGGTTCCCAATTAGAAAAAGATATGTCATCGGGAGAAAATCTAGTACCCTAGATATCGATGCAACATTCAAAGTTGCAAATGAATCTCGTGAGTTCAAAAATTTGATCCATGGAAACCAATTTTGAATCGGTGAATTTGCATTTAGGACATGTACCTTGTATTTACATGCATTCATTTTTAAAAATTTAAGACTGATTCTTGGGATGTCTCGTCACATTGATACTGGATAGAACAAAAAGCCAGCCAATTCAGCACCCCTACAGAACTCGACACAAGACCAAAATGATTAATGAAGATAGATTGGACCGAATTGAGCAAACTCAAAAGGAAATGCAAGCAGATTTGGCTAAGAAGTTAGAGGACCAGATAGCTAAGGCCCAACAAGATATGAGGGAACAAATCAACAAAATACGAACAAGACATACTAGGTCAAATGGCACAAATGCTAGGACATAAACTCCCCGAGCAAGAAGTGGCCTTTGTTGCAAATCCTACAGAAAATCCCACTGGTGGGAACGAAGGACATGCGTATCCTCCGGGGTTTACTCCTACTCATGCTAATGTTCGACCTGACCCTCAGATAATACATTCTCGAGGGAAGTCACTACTTCATCAGGCCGACACCTCTTCCCCTATGAATATACCCACTACTTCGGAAGTTAAGCTCGGGGGAAATCAAGCTAAAAATTTTGTCTCAAAAATGGATCAGTTGGTCAAAATCGAGAAACCAAAAATAGAGACTTCAAAAGAGATCGAGGACCATTTGTAACATCTCTAACTTGTATGTCACAATTGGGCCTCAAGCCCAACTCTAAAGCCAAAAAATCTGCCACTAGATTTAGCCCAAACACCATCGTTTCATAAAATCCTTTAAGTTTAAATACTTGACATAAACAAAATAGTTAAAACGTTAAATGAGAGCTCTATTTAAAATACATAATTTAAAAGCATTCGACTCATAAGTTAAAATCCAAAATAAAAGTTACAATACAATGTAGGGTCCTACAAATACATAGCCCAAATAAGTCTAAGTACTGTATTCGGATACAAGTCGATGCTGAGGTCTTACTCTGATGGTGTTCTCGCGATGCACGTCAACCTACTAACCTGCGAACGTAAACAACAATTCCGAACATTGCGCTAACGAAGCTCAGTGGATATACTTCCACTCAACCATGCTTCATGCAAATCATAAATAAGAGCAGGTTACAAGTATAATATCATGGTAAGATAAGCAATGACGCTATCATAACCGCATAAACACATAACAAACAAGGATGTATTATCTCACACAACATATATACATCATACCAACAACTTGGAGTGAGACTCAGTGTCATACAACCTAGGGAACGTACACTCAGAGTGAGACCTGGTGTCACACAGCCTCGGGAACATACACTCATACTCAGAATCTCTTATCGAGTATCATCGGATAGGGCTTAGTGTCACATAACCTTGAAAATGTATATTCAAAAATCTCATCAACTTGTGTTACAACACACTCATTGCGTATTCAGATCCTACCAAACAAAGTTCTCTACCATACAGTGCCCTTACAAAGTACACCATATTTAACCGATCCACTAATGATCCTTATTGTTTCACACAAGCAAGTCATCAAGGCTTTAGTAAATTATCACTCGTTATGCACATATAAGAGGCTAGAAACTCAATCTCCCACTTTTACTATTTATTATTCCATCTTAGAGACCCGTTGGGTCTTAGCCCTCAAATTATAAACCTTCCTAACTCAAAACGTAAATTTTGGGCAGATTACCTAGTGAGTATCGATACTCACTTAGGAGTACCGATACGCTCTAATGGGTACCGATATCCACTTATCAATACTCGATTTTCTCACTAGAAATGTTTAACTAACACCCCGTACCAGTATAAAGGAAGTTGTATTGATATCTTATGTGTATCGATACACTCCCAAGTGTACTGATACCCATTTTGGCTACTGGAATTTCAATAGAACAGTGGGTATCGATACCCCCACAAACGTACCAATACGCTCTTGTAAAATTTGCTTATTTTAACATTTTTAACACAGGGTACCGATACGTGTTTATCCCGTATCAGTACTTGAACCCAGAACTTATTTTTTGGAGTTCGAGAATCATCCCTCAAGCCTCCAAAACCCAAAGGTAAGACATTCAAATCTATCCTACAATATATGAAAGGTAGTTTAAATGGTTTTCTATCATTTTTAAGCCACATTAACATCAAACTTAAGATTTACCATTAATGAAGACTCAAGCATTTCAAACCACCAAATATCACACAAGCGACCAAGCAATCGAATTGATGATTCCCAGGAACACAAGGGAGTTCGTAGTGTACTAACCTTGAATTAGAATTGAGACAAAAACCCCCAACCTTAAACTTCAAGCCTTTCTCCTCTCATGGACCTTGGATGCCTCTCCAACCTCTTTCACTATAATAGGAGGTTTCAAAAATGTAATATTACATTGTTGGGGGGTCTAAGAAAGTAAAAAACGCAGACATAACCCAAGGATTGAGCTCCCAAAACCCAATCTCGTTATTCCTTACACCCCTTACCAAAACCTCTACCTCTATCATTTTAAGCCATTCTTACCTTGGATTATAGTTCCCTGATTGCTAACCAACTCTTTCTCAATGCTAAAAACATGATTCAATCTACAAAACTCAAAGATTCAACCTTTTGCTATAGCTTTTGGTTGGGGTAAAGGATATTGAATGAAGAATGAAGACAAGGGAACAAAATAAGATCACCAAGGTCTCTTTTCTGCAGAGAAATAAAGAGACCCCCTCCCATTCTTTCTTCTATTTGTGAAAATATTCTTTTTCCCTCCCAAAGCCATCCTAAGCCAACCCAAAACCAACCAATGCAAGCCCACCTACTCAAAACAAACACAACAAGGTTCCCAAAAGGCCTAACACTTTGACCCAAGCGCGAAGCCTATGCTTCGGGTTAAACTGGCTCTCGAATTTAGAAATTTGGGAAGTTGCAACTCTCCCCTCCTTAAGAAAATTTCATCCTTAAAATTTACCTTTTGGAAACAGATGCAAATAGAGCAACTTTATGTCCTTCTCCGCTTCCCATGTGGCCTCTTCAACTCCATGGTTCCTCCACAACATCTTGACTAAGGGTATGCACTTATTGTGAAGCTCTTTGACTCTTTTTTCTAAAACTCTTATCGGTTCTTCCTCATAAGTCAATTCGGTGTTGATCTCAATCTTCTCAAGCGGGATAACATGTGAAGGGTCAGAATGGTAATGTCTCAACATAGATACATAAAACACATTGTGGATGCATGCCCTCTCCAGATGCAAAGTTAATCGATAGGCCACAGGCCCAACCCTCTAAAGAATCTCATATAGACCGATAAACCTCGGGCTCAACTTGCCCTTCCACCCAAAGTGGATTACTCTCTTCCATGGTAACACCTTAAGGTAAACCTTTTCACACACCTCATACTTAATGTGCTTACACTTCTGGTCCGCATAAGTTTTTTGACGATCAAAGGCCGTTTTCCCAGTTTTTATGGAAAATTGTACAAACAATTGTATGACAGTCATATGGTGGCACCTTTCTACCAAGCTCCAATGCAACCTCCTTTCCCAGGATAGTATAATGCCAACGCGATATATGACTATCATGCGGGGCAAATAGGCCACTCGATTGAGAACTGTATAGGCTTTAAAAAGCTTGTGGAAAATTTATTAAGCTTGGGGTGGTATGTTTTAAAGACTCAGTTGGGCCAGCAACAAACAAGGATCCCCTACCAAAGCATGAAAACACTTGAGTATGGCAATGATGCCTTTTTGAGAATGACTTGTACAAAAGTAGCCCATGCCTAACGGGCCTAAATATTACAATGTTATAACCACAATAGGTCCTCTTGTAGTTTTTATCTCTTTCAAAGTGATGTTATTTTGTGTATCTCACTTGCCTAAGCCCAATGGCAGTGAAAGCCTTTTGTAAGGGCCAAAAACTACAAGTTTCAATGAAGAATACATTTTGTTCATCTTAATTTGATTGTACCCATGCATAATGTAAATCGAAAGCTATATATAACATACACTCTGATTTAATATGACCATGACATGAGGCATCATAATTTTCAAAGTTCAAATTTGCTACAAAGCATTTTTTGTGGAAGGGCATACTCCGATGGAGTAACTCCAAAGAAAGACAATCAAGTCCAAGAAAGGCTGAGGGCATCCTTACATACAAGGTATCGAGCACTGTTTAATTAGAAGCAAAGATTTGACCACCATAGAATTAGAGGTAGCCCTTTGAGAAGCAAAACAGAATCTGTCATTCACACGTTCATTGAGATCATTCTTCATTAACTACATACATCGTACATGCATTTAAGTCACCATGCATTTAGGTATGACACATGCATTAAGCACAAAGTTAGGTGCATCCATAACACATTTATTTTTTGTTTGAACGTACAAACAGGTCCAAAGAAGAGACCAGAGAACCTCGACCACGGGATAAACGACGTGATGACCAGCCTTTAGCCCTAAAAGAGGCCGAATACGCTAAAAGCTCAAATATCTAGATAACAACGGTAAAATTTTGAACAATTACTAACTAATGTTTTCTTCTTTTTTTTCAGGTCATGACTCCACGCCATGAAGTAGCATAACCAATTTTTTCCTAATCTTGCTTCCATTAGTAATGGTGGGCCAACTTAACCCAGATCCCGCCTCTCCGTCGGTGGTGTGGCAGATCAAATTTTTGAAGACTTTGTTTCTCCGTTGATGGTGTAGCAGGTCTTGTCCAAGTCTAGTTTCTCCGTTGATGGTGCGACTAGACCAAATATTTTTTGGATCTCTTATTCAAACTTGTAGTTAGACAAAAAATCAAAATCAAAAATAAAAAATTCTAAAAAAGAAAAAATCAAAAGAAAAAATCCAAAAAAGAATAAAAAAGTCAAAGCTTCATCCTCTTATCTTGCCTCTTTGTCGGTGTTGCAGTCGGATCAAAATTTTTACCTTTAGATATTGTCTCTTTGTCGGTGTTATAGCTCTGTCAAATCTTGGTCTTGCCTCTTCGCCGGTGTTGTAGCTGGACCAAATTTGCCAAAATTCTGATCATGCCTCTCCGTTAGTGCTGCAGCTAGATCAAAACTTTTACCTTTAGACATTGTCTCTTCGTCAGTATTGTAGCTAGGTTAAATCCTGATCCTGCCTTTTCGTCGGTTTTACTACTGGATTAAAATTTTTTACCTTTAGACCTTACCTCTTCGTTAGTGTTGTAGCTCAGTCAAATCCTGGTCTTGTCTCTTCGTCGGTGTTGTAACTGGACCAAATGTGCCAAAATTCTGATCCCTCCTCTTCGTCAGTGTTGCAGCTGGATCAAAACTTTTACCTATAGACCTTGCCTCTTCGTCAGTGTTGTAGCTCATTCAAATCATGATCTTGCCTCTTCGTCACTGTTGTAGCTCATTCAAATCCTGATCCTGCCTCTTCATCGGTGTTGCAGCTAGATCAAAAATTTTAACTTCAGACCCTGCCTCTTCATCGATATTGAAGCTCAAACCTTACTAACTCCTGATCTTGCCTCTTCGTCGGTGTCGTGGCTGGATCAACATTACTAACTATAGACCTTGCCTTTTTAGCGGTGTTGTAGCTTGGTCAAAATTTACTGACTTTTAAATTCCTCTATTCGTAAATATTGTAGCCAGTAAAAAAAGAGAAAAAGAAAAATTCTGTCAGATCTTGTTGTAGCTGGATCAAACATCAGAGCCTTCATTCTTTAATCATGTCTCTTCACCATTGTTGCAGTTGGATCAACCATCAGACCTTTCATTCGATCTTGCTTCTTCGTCGGTGTTGTAGCTAGATCATATATCAGAACATTCATTATTCGATCCTGCCTCTTTGTCAGTATTGCAGCTGGATCAAACATCAGGGCCTTCGTCATTTGATCCTGTCTCCTCATCAAATGTCAGAACCTTTATCCTTTGATCATGTCTCTTCGTCAGTGTTACAACTGGATCAAGTTTTGCAGACCTTGCCTCTTCGTTAGTGTTGCAGCTAGGTCAAATTTTCTTTAGATATTGCGTCGTCACCAGATTCGTAACAAGCCAAACTCATTTTGCTCTCCCAACAGATCACCATAGTCTGAAGATTTTATCTCCCCAACGGATCACCTTATTTTGAAGATTTTGCCTACAAGAGCAGCCGAGCAGATCAAGTGAAGCTCAAGAAGAAGCAATGGCCAGAGAAATGAGCCCTGACCTAACCGGACAAAAATGGTCCTATGTTTGTCTTTGCTCCATTGTCGTTGCACAACAATGAGCAAAGATGGGTAGCTCTAGATGCCCATTTTTGTCCAGGCTTAACCCAACAACCCAATACCATCAATTAAAAACCCATTACCCAATATTACATCAGGCCTAAATTAAAACCCAACCCAACCCAAAACCTAATCTAACCCTAGCACCATCTAAACCCTAACCTTAAGGCATCGCCACCGCCGCCTCACCAGCTCTGACAGCCCTAAGCTAAACCCCAAACCATAATCAAAACCCCAAATAAAATTAAATCCTAAATAACCCAAATAAAACCCGTCACATCCCTTATATGTCATCTGAGCCGTCTGCCAACCTAAATAACCCAAATAAAACCCTAATATATTATTATATATTATTTGTATATATTCATAGTATATGTTGTCTTATATTATATTATATTATATTATATTATATTATATTATATTATATTATATTATATTATATTATATTATATTATATTATATTATATTATATTATATTATATTATATTCTATTCTATTCTATTATATTATATTATATTATATTATATTATATTATATTATATTATATTATATTATATTATATTATATTTGTAAACTTTTCATATTATACATATTATATATTTTTATGTATATGTATATGTGTGTGTACTATATAATATTATATATATGTATATTGTGTTACTATTTTGCTTCTAGTATCTTTATATTTTTCTTTAGATTTTAAACCTATTTTAATACTTAAGGGATATTTTTCAATTTATTTCGGGAATTGACTAGGAAGTGGTGTCCTGACTTATTCAGGTGTCATCTTCATCGGTTGTCGTAAATAAAAAAAATATTCTCCTTAAATCGTTTTTAAGATTAAATTTTAAATTAAAATTTGAATTTTTATTTTATTGCAAAGATAACACTAAATCAATACGGTGCCAATTTTGGGCGTCGGGGGTGCTAATCCTTCCCCATGCATAATCGACTCTCGAACCCAAATATTTTAGAATCTGTAGTTTTTAATGTTGTCCGGCCTACCAAAATGGCTGATGGCGACTCCATCTTCCTTTTTTATTTTTCACAAATTTTCCATTCATTTTAAATTTTTATGGCATTCTAGTGAGAGTTTCATCACAGTCTCCGAGTGTCGTCTCCTTTAATGCCGTAAAATATATTTTTTCAATATGTTATTTTCAAAAAAAAACCTTTATTACAACACTATCTTTTGCTACAAGAGTAACTTTGGAGAATTCAGTGTTATCAATGTTAACATTGTATTGTATGAGCATATTTGTAATCCCTCAAGGGGTGGCGGCAAAGATTGATCGGATTCGGAGGGCTTTCTTTTGAGAAGACTCGAATTTGAAGCGCAAGATGAGTTGTGTGAGTTGGGAGGTGGTGTGTCATCCTAAAAGGTTGGATGTTTTGGGGTAGTGAACTTGAGGCTTCAGAATTTGGCTCTTTAAACTACCACCAAACATCCAACTTTTCGGACGACACACCACCTCCCAACTCACACAACTCATCTTGCGCTTCAAATTCGAGTCTTCTCAAATGAAAGCCCTCTGAATCCGATCAATCTTCGTCGCCACCCCTCGAGGGATTACAAATATGCTCATATAATACAATGTGAACAGTGATAACACTGCATTCACCAAAGTTACTCTTGTAGCAAAAGATAGTGTTGTAATAAAGGTTTTTTTTTGAAAATAACGTATTGAAAAAATATATTTTATGGCATCAAAGGAGATGACAATCGGAGACCGGGATGACACTCCCACTGGAATGCCATAAAAATTTAAAATGGATGGAAAATTTGTGGAAAATAAAAAGGGAAGATGGAGTCGCCACCGACCATTTTGGTAGGCCGGACAAAATTAAAAACTAGAGATTCTAAAACATTTGGGTTCGAGAGTCGGTTACACGTGGGGAAAGATTAGTACCCCCACAATGCCCAAAATTGGTACCGTGTTGATTTAGTGTTGTCTTTGTAAGAAAATAAAAATTTTAATTTTAATTTAAAATTTAATCCTAAAAAAGCGGTCTAAGGAGAATATTTCCCTATTTACGACAACCGAGGAAGATGACACATGAATAAGTCAAGACACCACTTCTTAGTCAATTCCCGAAATAAATTGAAAAATATCCCTTAAATATTAAAATAGGTTTAAAATGTAAAGAAAAACATAAAGATACTAGAAGCAAAACAGTAACACAATATACATAAATATAATATTATATAGTACACATATATATACATAAAAATATATAATATGTATAATATGAAAAGTTTACAAATAAAAATACTATATATAAAATATAAAATAAGGCAACATATAATAAGAATATATACAAATAAATATTATGATAACATGAATGAATAAATATTATGATAACATGAATGAATAAATAAAACAAAAAATGGCCGAAATGTAAAGAAATGCAAATTAAAGGACAGAAAAATAAATGATACAAAAAATAAAGGGCCGAAAGTGCAATTTCCCCATTTAATTAAAAAACACGCGAATCTTTCCCCGAGTCGGGTCAGAGCGCGGGTCTTACAAGTGCCAAAACGGCGTTGTTTTGAGTTGGGCATAAATACCTATTTTTTGCCCAAAAATTCATTTGGGTCTTATAATAATAAAAAACTCAAATTCTCTCAACCCTCTCACCCTCACTCTCTGCTCAGCCCTAGTTGCCGCTGAGTCATCCACTGTACGTCGCCGTGCGCTGCCGCTCGTCGATGACGGAAAGTCATCGTGCATGGCAGCCGGAGTTCATGCAAGGGGCATCAAATAGTTCAATTGTTCTCCCTCAACACAGATATAAGGTTAGATTCCCCTAAATCTTATCTTATTTTTCTAGATCTAAAAAAATTGAAAGTTTTTTTATATTTTTACCCTTTTTTGTTTTTTCTTTGGTTCATTCTTTCCATTTTTTATGTATGTTGTTTTTCTCGTTTTGATCTTCATTCTATATTTTTTCAGTCCCTAAAAAATCTTTTTGGATCTGTAGGATGGCCAAATTTATAGGAGATGGGAGGTGGCTCCGAAATAGCCACGTATGAGGGTGACGAGAAGTGAGATAGGCGGTGGCCGCAAGGATAAGGTAGTGGTGGCAGACGGCTTAGATGACAGATAAGAGGATGTGATGGGTTTTATTTGGGTTATTTAGGATTTAATTTTATTTGGAGTTTTGATTAGGGTTTGGTTTGTGGTTTGATTTAGGGTTGTCAGATTTGGTGAGGCGGCGACGGCGACGGCTTAGGGTTAAGGTTAAGATGGTGCTAGGGTTATATTAAGTTTTAGGCTGGATTTTAATTTGGGCTTGATGTAATATTGGGTAATGGGTTTTTAATTGATGGTATTGGGTTGTTGGGTTAAATCCGGATAAAAATGGACATATACAAATGTCTTACATTTTTATCCCGCAAGGTGCTGCCACATTTTTTTGCAAAATTGACTCCCGAATACTACAAGATCATGGGTTAACTCCTATCGAAAACCTCAAAAGCGTGAATGATAGATCACCATGACCACAGCAGATGATGCCAAGGCAACCAACCCTGAAGATGCCACGGCAACCAAAGCTAAAGACATCCCGGCAACCACTACAAAAGCCAAAGGTAAAGCACTTATGCCCGAATCAAATCGTACGGAATCATTGTCTGATTTTTCATATTCGGACGAGTCCTCCATTGCACCAACAAAGACCGCACCAATCGAATCCTCCAAGCGAAAAGCCAATGACATTGATGAAGAGGACGATGAGGACAACCCCGTACAAGGATCAATTCCACCATCGTCAACAAGGAAACAACCATCGCGTTCAAGCAAGAGAATCAAGACACCGACCAAAAGGAAACTAATCATCCACGACGACGGACTCTCGGTGTAAGTCCTCGTTTGCAGTTTATTTTTTCGTTATTTTTATTTTTCTTTAATGCATGCATTGAGGACAATGTCTCACTCGAGTTTGGGGGGGATTGTTATTAGTTAGTTACCATGTTTAGTTGCATTCATCTTAAGTATTGCATTTAGGATACATAAATTGCTTGCCATGCTTTTAGTTGGAACAATAATTGCCTAGATTTGATGAATATCCGATGATGACTTTGCCAATGCACTTAATTGATAGAATTTTTATTCTAGGATAACCATGGAAACACTTAGAATTTTACTATGATGCTAAATTTTGATGAAAAACTGTTGTGGTTTTATTGATTTAAGAAATTCTAGTAAACTTAGGTTGATAGTTAAAAAATTGGAGGATTAGAATAAAAAATGGATAAATGCTAGAGGTGCCCGAAATTGGCTCTAACATGTGCTAAAAATTTGATTGCTAGAGGTGCCCGAAATTGGCTCTAGTATGTGCTAAAAAATTGATCGTTAGAGGTGCCCGAAACCGGCTCTAGTCGAATAAATTAATTAACTTAAGAAAACTAAAAACAAAACACTAGATGTGCCAAAAACTGGCTCTAGTTAAAACATGTTAAAAGAACCCAATGAAGTAATTTGAAAACCTCTTGTTTGCATAGAATCCGAAAAATCAACTTGCACACAACTCCACACACACTCACAATCATTATAGTTTGATTCTGAGAAACTCCTAAGTTTTCCGAAAAATGAAAAGCCAATCATACTTTGTGCCCCGGTTCTGAGAATTGAAATCAAGTTCAAAGCTAAGTTTGTGAAAATTGAAGTCTTGGCAGGTAATTATTAGTTTGCATTGCTTGAGGACAAGCAATAGTTTGAGTTTGGGAGTGTGATAAGTGTTCAAAAGTACTATTTTTCGTACCCTTTTTACTCATATTATTGTTAGACTTAGGCTCATATTAGTTACATAATTAGTCATTCATGCATTAATCCATGTTTCCTTCCATCGTTGAGCTTGATTGCATAATTTGGTTGTTTTTGTGGGAAAAGATGTTGCTTTGGTGTGTTTTGTGTGTATGTGCAGGATCACTTGCCAAAGCAAGGCTAGAGCTAGTTGCCAGGGCAATGTATGAAGGAGATGCCGAGCTAGTTGCCAGGACAATGCATGAAGGAGACACCGAGCCAGTTGCCAGGGCAATTGTCGACAAAGAATAAGGTGATATGGTAGTCGAAATTGATGACTAGACAAGCCCAAGATGACGTGGAGCAAAGCTAAATCCCAAAGGAGTTTGATTTCCATGAAGAGGTTAAAGAAGAATTAAATTCCAAGAAGATAGGAGAAATTCTAGAAGGAATATAATTATAATAAAGAATTATATTCTTTAAAGATAATTTAATTCCAACTTAACTTCCTCCTCAAAGGAGGACTTTGACATATCCCTATAAATAGATCACCAAGCCGTCAACTCAAGGAGAGAGAGGGGAGAATTTTCGACAAGCATCAAGGGCAAGAAGATTTCGACAAGCTTCATCCATCCTTCATCTTTTTCTTTCTTGTTCAATTAGGTTCATGCTAGGGATTCTTCATCTTGTGTTTCTTTGGAACCTAGTCATGAACTAAATCTTTTTGGCTAAGGTTATTGTGTCTTGTGGTTGTGAGAAACTATTGGATTTTGTTTAGGTAATAAGAGTTTGCACTTTTTTATTCAAGGTTTATTCATTCTTGGTTCTTATTCTTGTTTGCGAGTGAATTAGGAGAGGATCTCGTAACTTCATCTATTTATCTAATATCGGGAGAGTTAGATTCAAGAAACGAATGAATATGATCTTTATTCAATCTATTGATGGTGAAGATTAATCCGGCTTAGGAATAAGTTAAGGATTTCAACGGCTAAGAGGAGCGCAAGATTGGTTGTTGTTCACCCTTGATTCACGCAGGGATGTATTATCAAGGCATGCACAAGTAGCTAGAGTTTCGACTCAAGGATAAGAAGAAACCATTGAAGAACGCTCTGTCGAACCTTGAAAGTTGCTGCCCAGACGCCCAAGTAGTTGCCCAACTAGTCGCCCAGGCAACCATCGATAAGCATGCCAAGGCAACCCCGTTGTGCAAGTTGCCACGGAAACTGAGTTGCCCTTGCACTCTTTTACCAAGACGATCCAATCGGCTATCACACCTCAACTCATGATAACCTGGCCTATCTCTCTCATTTGATCTCATCTATTCTTTTACTTTATTGCTTTCTAATTTAGTTATT
This sequence comes from Hibiscus mutabilis, assembly GCA_019671005.1. NCBI lineage: Eukaryota > Viridiplantae > Streptophyta > Magnoliopsida > Malvales > Malvaceae > Hibiscus > Hibiscus mutabilis. The sequence goes on along the minus strand of CM033722.1, from coordinate 57,629,162 downwards.
AGTTTAAATTCCTATAATCTTCTATTTGTGTTTTTACTTTTTATAGTGCAAGAGATTAGATTCTTGAAGTGGCACCAATCCCTGTGGAGACGATATCTTTTATACTATAACTTGTGACGTGTGCACTTGCACAATTGCGGAGCACTTATTACGCGCAACAGCCTTTCTCTCTAAAAAATGTCCCCAGCAGTGTCGTCATCTGTAATAAAGGTTTTTTTTTCAAAAATAACGTATTAAAAATATATATTTTACGGCATTAAAGGAGATGACACTCGGAGACCGAGATGACACTCCCACTAGAATACCATAAAAATTTAAAATGGATGGAAAAATAGTGGGAAATAAAAAGGGAAGATGGAGTCGCCACCGGCCACTGTGATAGGCCAGACACCACTAAAAACCAAAGAATCTAAAACATTTGGGTTCGAGAGTCGGTTACGCGTGGGAAATGATTAGTATCCTCACGATGCCCAAAATTGGTACCGTGTTGATTTAGTGTTGTCTTTGCAAGAAAATAAAAATTCAAATTTTAATTTAAAATTTAATCCCAAAAAAACGGTCTAAGGAGAATATTTTCTTATTTACGACAACCGAGGAAGATGACACCTAAATAAGTCAGGACACCACTTCCTAGTCAATTCCCGAAATAAATTGGAAAATATCCCTTAAATATTAAAATAGGTTTAAAATCTAAATAAAACCATAGAGAAACTAAGAGCAAAATAATAACACAATATACATATATATAATATTATATAGTACATATATATACATAAAAATATATAATATGTACAATATGAAAAGTTTATAAATAAAAATACTATATATAATATGATATAAGGCAACATATAATATGAATATATACAAATAATATATAATAATATAATATAAATATTAATAATAATTAACATAATAAATATTATGATAACGTGAATAAATAAATAAAATAAAAAATGGCCGAAATGCAAATTAAAATACATAAATATAAAGGATACGAAAAATGAAGGGCTGAAAGTGCAATTTTCCAATTTAATTAAAAAACGCGCAGATCCTTCCCAGGGTCGGGTGAGAGCGCGGGTCTTACAAGTGCCAAAACGACATCTTTTTGAGTTAGGCATAAATATTCATTTTTTGCCCAAAAATTCATTTTGGGTCTTATAATAAAAAAAAACACTCAAATTCTCTCAATCCTCTCCACCTCTCTCTGCTCAGCCCTAGCCGCCATCGAGTCATCCATCGTAGGCAACCGCGCGCCTTCGTTCATCGACGACGAAGAGTCACCGTGCACGGCGGCCGAAATTCATGCAAAGGGCACCAAATGGTTCAGCTTTTCTCCCTCAACACAGATCTAAGGTTATATTCCCCTAAATCTTATCCTATTTTCCTAGATCTAGAAAATGAAAGTTTTTTTTATATTTTTACCCTTTTTTCTTCGGTTCGATCTTTCCCTTTTTATGTATGTTGTTTTTCCTTGTTCTGATCTTTATTCTCTATTTTTCAGGCCCTAAAAAATCCTTTTGAAGCTGTAGGATGGCCGGATTTATAGGAGAGGGGAGGTGGCTCCGAAATAGCCACGTATGAGGGTGACGAGGACTGAGATGGGCGGTGACCGCAATGATAAGGTAGTGGTGGCAGGCGGCTTAGATGACAGATAAGGGGATGTGATGGGTTTTATTTGGGTTATTTAGGATTTAATTTTATTTGGAGTTTTGATTAGGGTTTGGTTTGTGGCTTGATTTAGGGTTGTCGGAGTTGGTGAGGTAGCGATGGCGACGGCTTAGGGTTAGGATTTAGATGGTGCTAGGGTTATATTAAGTTTTGGGTTGGGTTTTAATTTGGGCTTGATGTAATATTTGGTAATGGGTTTTTAATTGATAGTATTGGGTTGTTGGGTTAAGCCCGGATAAAAATGGACATCTACAAGTGTCTTACGTTTTCATCCCGCAAGGTGCTGCCACATTTTTTTGCAAAATTGGCTCCCGGATACTACAAGATCATAGGTTAACTCCTATCGAAAACCTCAAAAACGTTAATGGTAGATCACCATGACCACAGCCTAAGACCAAAGCCATTTTCTCCACCATCGAACTACCAACCCCAACAACAAATAGAGATGACTTAGATAAATTGATTTGCAATCCGAAAGCATACTAGAAACATGTTAGTGCATTTCAAATTCCGAGCATACTCCACATTGCCCTAGATAAAGATTATTGTGTCATCCGCAAACTGTAAGTGTATGAGGGAGAAATCAGTTGCAACACGTTCTATCAAGCCTTGAACCACTTCATTGACTAGAAATTGATGGAGTGCCTCGACAACAATAACAAATAATAAAGGTGACAAAGGATCACCTTACCGCACACTCTGCTACATCACGAACTCGCGTGTAACACTCCCATTGACAAGGATCGACAACCTGGACATCCTAACACATTCCCAAATACACTGCCTCCAACGACCACCAAACCCCATATTGTACAATACTTGGTCCACAAACTCTCACCGTATACAATGATAAGCTTTCGCGATATCCAATTTTAGGATCACTAATTTGTCAATAGAATTCCATCATTAATTTGGTCCACCAAACCCCATACTATACAATACTTGGTCCACGAACTCCAGACGCGCACGCCTCGGCAACCATGGACGCATATGCCTCGACAACTCTAGATGCACACGCCTCGGCAATTTTGGGAGCAGTCAACACGGCAGCACATGCCTCGGCAATACCCTGGTACGCGGATTTAGTTAATTTCCTTGTTTGTGGTATTTTACCTTATGGTCTTACTCACCAAGGGAAGAAGCGGTTCCGCCATGATGCTAAGCATTACTTTTGGGACGAGCCTCTTTTGTTTAAACAATGTGCAGATCAGGTTATACGCCGATGTGTCCCTGAAGAAGAGCAGCAGAATGTACTCTGGCAATGCCATTCCTCACCCTATGGAGGACATTTTGGAGGAACTCGTACCGCAGTCAAAGTTTTGCAATCCGGTTTGTATTGGCCAACATTGTACAAAGATGCCCAAGACTTTTACAAGCAATGTGATCGTTGCCAGAGGACTGGCAATATCTCTAGACGACATGAGATGCCGCTCCAAAACATCATCGAGGTGGAATTGTTCGATGTATGGGGGATCGATTTTATGGGACCTTTCCCATCTTCATTCGGCAACCTCTACATTTTACTTGCCGTCGACTACGTGTCTAAATGAGTTGAGGCAGCTGCAATTCCCAACAACGATTCCAAGACCGTGCAACGATTCTTGCAGAAAAACATATTTACACGGTTTGGGATGCCGAGAGCAATTATCAGTGACGAAGGCAAGCATTTTGACAACAGATTTATTGCCAAGATGTTGCAACGCTTCGGCGTATCACACAAGATTGCCACGGCATATCACCCACAAACCAACGGGTAAGCAGAAATTTCCAACCGATAATTAAAGGGTATACTCGAGAAAGTTGTGAATCCCTCTACGAAGGATTGGTCATTAAGACTAGATGACGCACTTTGGGCATATCGCACTGCATTCAAAACACCCTTAGGTATGTCCCCCTTCCGACTTGTCTATGGCAAAACATGCCATCTACCGGTGGAAATCGAACACAAGGCATATTGGGCAATCAAGACCGTGAATATGGATTAGGAAAGTGCCGGACAAAAGCGTTTGTTGGACCTCAACGAGATAGAGGAATTCCGTGCACTGGCCTACAACAATGCACGAATCTACAAGGAGAAAACAAAGCAATGGCATGACAAGAAACTATTGCCGCGGCAATTCGCGCCAGGGCAACTAGTTCTCTTATTCAATTATCGGATCACTAATTTGTCAATAGAATTCCATCATTAATTTGTACCGCCTCATTTGTCAATAGAATTCCATCACTAATTTGTCTTCCTTGTATGAATGTTGTCTGTGTCACTGAACAAGAAGGCGAGTTGTCAATATCTTTGTAAGGATTTTATATGCTGAGTTCAGTAAGCAAATAGGACGAAAATTCCCCTTCCCAAGCGAATTATCAATTTTCGGAATTAAAGCCACAAAAGTCAAGTTCAGACCCTTCGGCAAACGACTCATAGAATAAAGCTCCTCTAACATTCTCATGACATCCCCCTCCAAAAAAGACCACCCCCTCTTAAAGAAAGTAAAATTGAAACCATCCGGTCTCGGGACTTTAGACCCCTCACAGCTCCACACAGCCATCTGAGCCTCATTCTCTGTAAAATGTACCTCCGGGGACTGTCGTTGTTGCTCATCTAGAGTCAGAAAGTTCACGAAAAAATGGTGTTTCAACTTATCTGGATCAGTAACCGATCTCCCATTTATCCGCAACCCACCAATATTATTTCTCATGGCTCAGATCTTTACAATACGATGAAAAAAATTCTTGTTTCAATCTCCCGCTTTCAACCAAAGGGCTTTAGATTTTTGCCTCCATATAGATTCTCTATAACGGTATAGACACCATAATTTTGCACTTAACCTCCTATATTCACCATTATCTCCATCGGTCCCCTCTCCAAGTCCCACTCGACTGTTGAGTGCGTCAATAGCCTGCACTGTGTGCACAATTCTCTGCTCAACATGCCCGAAACTGCACTTGTTCCATGTCTTGATAAACATTTTTCATATTTAGAAATTTTTGAACAATGTTTCCACTGCCATTCTCAGTTGAGATACGACTACACAACATAAATTTCTTAAACCTTAAATCCTAAACTAATTCCCTAAACTAAATTTAACAGGCTTATATAAATTTCAATTTAATTAGATATTTGGATTTTGGAAACAATGTTTTTCTAATTTAATTTTTAATCAATTACTTTGTTACCATTGGAATTTTCTTTAAAAACTAAAATAATAAATTTAGCCCCTAGGATTTATCCAGTTTGCCTCTTTGGTTCTATTTTTTTTTTGGATCAATTTGACCCTCAAGATTTAGAATTTAGTCATTTTTTTTTTATTTTAGACCAAGAATGTCACTGGACCGTTAAAATTTTAATGGTATTATTGCGATAGCATGCTTAGCAAATAACATGTACTTCAATAGAATTAAAAAACATACAGGAAAATATTTAAAAGAACCTCATAATTTTAAAAATAATTATTCAATCCATCTGTAAAGTATACGTGGACTACCATATTTGCACCATTAAAACTTTAATGGTATAGCTAATTTTTTCGTCTAAAAATGAATTAATTAACTTTTGGAGGTTGAGGGCCAAATTGAAACAAAAATAATAGGGTCAAATTAAAAAAATGGATAAATGTGTAAAACTAATGTAGACTCTATTGAAAGAGTTGAACCACCCTAAATCTCTAGCACTTGCATTCTTTTGTTCCTATCTTCCAAATATTTTTAAATTTTCAATTTACCCCCTCTTGGCCATTCTCGATTGTTCGATCAACTCAACAAAATGTTAAGCGTTAAAGTTGTCATTGTGCCAAAAAAAAATAAAACATCAAGTTTAATGAAATCATCAATTATTAGAGCAAAATTAAAAAAAAAAACATTATGCCCTTATTTGCGTATATTTGAAAATGTTAGGCCCCTTATTCATTCAATCAAATTAAAGGTTAGTCTCTTAATTCGAACTTTTTTGAAAGGTTAGACTCTTATACGTCTAAATATATTTGTTTGGTAGAATTATCTTAATTCATAGATAAAGATAAATATAATTTTACTCTACGACTGGGAACATTTTATTTTTCATATTGGATCAACATTTCAATCTAAATCTCTCTATTTTTGTACATATTTTCAAACAAAGCTATAAATAGAAAACCATTGAAGCTAATACTGACATTAACAAAGTTGTTGCTGTGACAACTTCCAACTAAAAATATCACCCCAACTAATATTATTCTGTTCTCTACTTTCTCGTACAGCCAAGAACTCTACTATAGATCTATACACAATAACCCTTATAAATCTCAAGCTTTTTCTTTCCAAATGAAACAGACACAAACTTCAAAGTTCAATAAAAATAAAAACCAAAGAACCTCTACAGTTCTACTTTTTCCAAAAACAAAGAAAAATCATAGCTTTTTTTACATCTTCTGAATAAACTGTTCATACACTCCTTTGAAATAGCTCCCAAAATGGTTGAAGTAAAGGTGTTTCTGTGGGCGTATGTATTGTTATGTGTCCCAACTGGAATTGTAGCACAACTACAAGGCCTTGGTGTGAATTGGGGTCTCATAGCATCGCACCCTTTAGACCCTAAGATTGTTGTTCAAATGGTGAAAGATAATGGCCTCAAAAAGGTTAAGATTTTCGACGCCGACAAGGACGTTCTAGATGCCCTGGCCGGAACTGATATTGAGGTCATGGTCGGGATTCCTAATTACTTTCTGGGAAGTCTTTCTGAGAAGTACAGTGTAGCCCAAGCTTGGGTTAAAGCAAATGTCACTGCTTATATGGGTAAAAATCGAGTCAATTTCAAGTAAGATTATTGATGTTTGAATCAGCACACCTGAGGCCGAAACAAAGATTGTTAAGGTTTGTTAATTGTTTTCAACTGTTTTACAGGTACGTGGCCGTAGGAAATGAACCATTTCTGACGGCCTACAATGGTTCCTTCACCAACTTAACACTTCCGGCTATGAAAAACATTTTGAAAGCATTAAACGAAGCTGGTCATGGGAAAGATATTAAGGTATCAACGCCGCTTAACGGTGATGTTTACACAACACCTACTTACAAGCCGTCCAATGGAATATTCCGACCGGACATAGCAGATATCATGGGTGATATCTGTGAATTTCTTGATCAAAATAATGCAGCTTTTATCGTCAACATCTACCCTTTCCTTAATCTCTACCAAAATCCAGGATTCCCGAAAACTATGCATTCTTCGATAACCCTGACTCGACTTCCATGGATGATAATGGTAATAAATATCATAGTGTTCTTGATGCCAACATCGACACTCTTGTCGCGGCACTGAAGGTAGCCAAGTATCCAGACATTCCAATCATCATCGGGGAAGCTGGATGGCCGACCGATGCTAATGTTTACGCCACAACCAAAAATGCCGAAAGGTTTTACACTGGGTTGTTGAAGAAAATGGCATCGAAAGAGGGGACTCCACTTCGTCCGAATACGTATCCTGATGTGTACATGTTCTCTTTATTGGATGAAGATCAGAAGAGTATTGATCCGGGAATGTTCGAGAGGCATTGGGGGATTTTCACCTTCGACGGACAACCTAAGTTTTCGATGGACCTTTCAGGGAAAGGACAGAACAAGACGCTTGTGGGTGGAAAGAATGTCCCATACTTGGCAAAGCAATGGTGTGTGTATAACGAGGATGCTTCCGACAAAAAAGATTTGAAAGTAAAGGTTTCATGGGCTTGTAATAATACGGATTGCACAACTTTGGTACCTGGTGCTTCATGTGCTAATGTGACTGATAACTTGAACGCCTCGGTTGCCTTCAACATGTACTACCAAATGGCAAACCAGAAAAAAGAAGCGTGTGATTTCCAAGGGTTGGCTAAGATCGTGAAGCAAGATCCATCCAAGGGGACTTGTAAGTTCCCAATCATGATTAAAAGTTCCCAATCTGCATCCAGTTCCGGTTCCAGTTCCAGTTCGTCCTCGTCTGGATCACCAAATTCTTCCGCATCAGACTCATCATCCTCTGAATCTCCATCTTCATCACCTTCTTCACTTGTCATTCGTTATCATTCACTTATTTTTCATCTTTTTGTGGCCATCTGCATTGTTTGGCTTGCATGAATGTGTCCCTTTTTTTCTGAATTGATGAATTCTGCAAGTTCATTGTAATAACAAGGGAATTCCAATCTTTGAAAGAAATGAACGAAAGTTTTTCGTTGCCATCTGCATTCTTTTCTTTTTCTTTGATGCAACTATTAGAAAACAAAAACAACATAAAAATAAATTGCACAAGAAAATCGTTTGCAAATTTCAGAATACAAAATATGTGATAGTGACAGATTCAGTAACAGAAATACAGAATGCATTGTAAGATATTATGATATACATAATAGACGGAAAAAAAGTTATGTTTGGTAAATAGTGGTTTGAGCTAAATTTAGGCGTTTGAGCTAAATTTAGAGGTTTGACCGGTCAAATCCAGTAATTTAGATGTTTGGCGAATAACGGATTGGATTAATGGATTAAGGTGAAACCTCTAATTTAAAAAAATGTGTTAATATGAGCTTTTTGAAATTAAAAGTTTTAGCATTAAAGTTATAAAGACTCTTTTACCCTTAACAATTATAAAAAATATACAAGTAACTTAAATTTAACCTTTTTCTATTTTATTTTTTTTACCCTCGCGTATTTACATTGTGATATTTGTAAACTAATATTTTTTTCTTTTTATTTTAACACATTTATATTTATATTTATATTTAATAATTAATTAAATTGTATTAAAAATAATTATATAAATAATAGACTAATATATAGATCGTTCAAATATGTTTAGAAATATTATATTAAAAAATTATTTTTCATCATCTAATTAATATTAATATATACAAAATATTGATAACTAATAAACTATTCAAACAAGTATCGAATATAATTATGTCCTTATATGTCGTTTTGCTTGTTTATATCATCAAACATCTATCAGCTATCAATTAATTTTACGAAATACCTTTATACATTCAGCTAATACAATCCGCTAATCAAATCAACTAATGCAATCAGCTATCAACTATCAACTAATATGAAACGTTATCAGCTATCCGCTGATTGCCAAATAAATCCAGTACATAGTAGATAACATATTTTAACACATAACAACTAACGTATCCGAATACATTACAGGACAAGATTCCCTAGAACATATAAACATTGAACTCCAAACCGAGGATGAAGAGTCTTTAAAGATTCTAAACACATATGTAAGAAACTTTTTAGAATTAGACATTAATGGCAAAAGGGAAATTTAGTTTTTCGAGCATATATTTATATTACTTTGGTTTCGTTACATAGTAGTATTTGTTCTTTATTTTTAATCTTTTGAAAACGCACACACTCCATGCAAACAAGCTATTTGAACCCATGTTGAATTATTATCTGGTTAGTTTATAATTTATTGAGAGTGTTTGACAAACGGCTAATAGCTGATTGCAGTGGATAGTTTGACCAACTAGTTTTATTAGCTAATTTGAGAAACTGATTTAATTAACTGTTTATATAAAGTGTTTGGTAAAACTTTGTCGATAGTTGATAGTTGATGTGGGTAAAATGACAAGTAAGGGTATAATACATTTAGTTGTTAAGTACATATATGTTTTATAATACTTTAGTGTTTATTAGGGTGAAATTATTCGAATAAAATGCTTTTGACAAGGAATTAAAAATTTTCTTAAAAAAATTAGTGAATACTTTTGAAAATTTTGAACATATTGTTTTAAATTTCATATTTATAAATATTAACCTTGTGGAGATTGATACATACTATTAACCTTGTATTAAATATCAACACTACAATTTTTTTCTTCACTTTCATGTTTTGCTCTATTTTTTAACTAAAATATACTTGAGAATCTATAACTAAAAATAGAATAATAAAATAAAATTCCACTAATTCATCATTAGACGTTGCATAAAACTCAGTTTACACAAGTTCATTGAAAATATTCAAGAAAGATATGCATATCCAAACAAGTACAAACAAATAGGAGTATTTAAGAAACATGGTGTGGTTGTCTAACTGCCATCAAACTGCTAGTGATGTCATTACGCACTTTTGTCATTTCATTCGTACTCATACGTTCAACTTCTTGAGTGGATTCCATATTCGAAAATGCTTTCGAAGGAATAAAATTTAGATCTAAATCTATAACCCTAAAAGTCGGGTCAAGAACTTTACTTAATCTGATGTAGTTATGTAAAGCAAATGCAGCACAAATTATCCTATTTTGATCTTGAGACGAATATATAGGCATTTTTGCTAAAATCTTCCAACGTGCCTTTAGAATGCCAATTGACCTTTCAATACAATTTCTTAAGGATGAATGAGCTCGATTAAAAATTTCTCGTGTCCCTCTTGGATTTGCACCACGAAACTCTGATTGGTGATACCTTGTCTTATGATATGGTGTCAAGTAGCCTTGTCTTTCAGGGTATCTTTTGTCTACTAAGTAATATTTGTCTAAGCATGATAAAAAAGTCACAAAATAAAAAAGTATTCATTTTAAAAATAAAAACAAATGTGTACAAACAAATAAGAATAGACGATTAACTAAAATGAAGGCATTTATCTAGAGAATGTTTTGAAAATTTTAGATTTAGGTTCCCAATTGTATCTAGAAAAATATGAGAATCATGAGTCAATTCTTTCCAACCACTTAGCATATATGTGAAAAGCAAATCGAAATCGCATGCCACTAATATATTAATGGTGGGTGTCATTGTCCTTCCTCTATAACGCAATTGTTCTTCCTCGCGAAGAATAACATCTATATGAGTACCATCAATTGCTCCAATAAATCCTAAAATGAAAGAATTTATTATGATATGCATACGGATGAGACGTAAATTATTACTATAGAGTAGCATATATTAAATAACAACATTCATTAAAAATTACCTCAAATGTAGCATATATTTGGTGTTATTAGCAATTTGTGAAGGAATTTTTTTAAATTAGGATCTCTTGGTCTTATTATGTCCCTTGACAAGCCATCCATGGCATCTAAAACTTCTGTAAAATTTTACTCACAGTTTCACCATAATGTTGAAATCGCTCTTAGACATCCCGATTTGAGGCTCCTTTACTTAGAGTAAATACAAATAAACCCCCTTTCTCCATAGTAGATATTTTATCTGAAGGAAGCAACTCATACTTGCATACTAAATCCATGCATAGCTGGCGAAATGTGCATTGTGTCATTCTAAACATGTTAAAACAACGCTTTTCATGACCATTTAACAATTCTTTCATCCATTTTTCTCCTGTTTGAAAAGAATTAATGAATGGTTTCTTGTGTATGTACTTTACATAGTAAATAGATAAATAACCAAATGCACTAGCTATTAAGTTCCAGAATTCACTATGTCAGCGCTTCTTACGTATTCTACTGCAGATAACTTGCAAATCTATGCCTAGAAATATTTGTGTATATATATAAACAAATTATACTTGCTCCAAATTACAACTCACATCAAACAATTAAGAGAACAAACATTGCTTTGAAAGTCAATAAAAAATTAAAAGCAACAATTTAACTTTAGTAAGCCACTTTCACGTTACAAATAAGTTCCAGTACAAAAGGTATATGTAGCATCAACTTGCATTAAAGCTATTGTGATGTTCATTAAAGCTTCTATGATTAGCCACTTTCACATTACAAATAAGTTCAAGTACCAAAAGCTAGTAAAAATTCGTTAAATACTAACTGAAAGTTGACTTCAAAATGTGTTTACAAGTGGTTAGTAAAACTAATTTCAAGTTGCATTAAAGTTGCTATGGTATTCTTTTTTCCTCTTAAACAATTATTTAATTCAATTAAGTCTAGCATCACCATCTGACAGACCACCATGGATAGTTTTTTTCTGAGGATCCTCAATCAAGGTGCAAGAAAAAAAAAGTTTAGAGTACTACGTATTAAGCCAGACAAAGATATTAATTTTGCTAAAGAATCAACAAGTGTAAGAGAAGATTCAACATTTGAATGAGAAGAATCAAAGAGTGAGCGTGCTTCAACATTCATTAACTCTATGTCTTTAATATTCCTCTCAGTAACTACTTGAACCATAACATCGAGTTTCTCCAGTAAAAGTGTTGATCCTTCAACTCTCCTAGACGATTCAACCTTAGAACTCTTATTACTCCAAAAACATCATTCTCAGAGGCTCGTTTACTGCTTCTTCTTCAAACTTTTTGTTCATTAAAATTAAGAGAAGAAGAAAGAATTAAGCTAAAATTATTTCAAACTTCTTGCCATTCCATATTAGCTTGCGTATGGTTTACAATATTACTCTCATTCCACACATCATCATAATAAAAAATAACACTATTAATATTATAATTTGGGGGAGAAGGGGTATATATTGTTTCCTTTTCATGCTTAGCATGAGTAAACTTAAGAAACCCTTGTGCAACTAAAACTCTAAACAATTGTTCCATCTTATATTCTAGTTTGAGTTCAATCTCTTCATCTTGAAATTGTTTAAAATGTGTATTTTCCTATAAAGCAAGATAAATCAAATTAATTCTAAAAATTTAAACTTAGTTTGTGTAATTTTTTACAATAAAATAATAAAGTAAGTGTAGATAAATATGCTAACCTCAATTTTTTTCCGTCCACCACTCCTCACTAGCGCTTATTATTCCCTTTTCACGATCCTAACCTAATCTCGTTTCCTTTCCGCTTTCCAAAGACTTCATCTATTCTTTATCCAATCTCACTTGTTCTTAAACTTAGTCTTCTTATATGTTAAGTCCATCTTTTTTTGAAATTGCAATTCTATCATCTTCCATGACACTCTTTGTGAGATCATCACACCACTTTTTCCCTTACTTCTTTCAGTATATTGGATATACAAATCACAAAAATGTGTTCATTTTCTTTCAACCAACTAGCCCTACTTACATCTTTCCCCGCTCTCATTTTTCATTGTTCTTTTTCTTCCTTGGTGTCATCTAAGTAGTATATAACATAATTAAATTCACTTATTTTATTTATATACCTCTTAAAAATTTTAAGCAAAAACACTAACATGTCCAATAACCATTGCGATCGGATAACATTTCAATCCAATATTACTCATAATGTACTGTCACCAAATTATCATATCAAGTAAATGTGTCACTTTACTGGACAATACAATAATGTGATACATATAGCATAAAAAACAAGTGTGAGTCTAACGTGCGACATGTCTAGGATACACCTAAAAGACGATAAGTTTCGAAACTTGTCCTCAAAATGAAAATGTTAGACTTCTTGATAACATTTTCGGTTGGTTTTTTTTAGTTTTTTCTACAAGTATCGATACTTATTTTGTAATTTTTGATACTTTATCCCAAACTAAAAAATTTAATTATTCAAAAATTGAGAAAATATCATTTAATTAAATGAACGAACATGAACAAAAAGTGCGTTCGTCTATTTACGTTCGGTAATTCGTTCGTTTACGTTCGTTTAATTTATTCACATATGTCCATTTATATTTATTATTTTTTCATAAAAAGTATTATATTTAAATTTAAAAAAACATATATTAAAAATATGAAATAAAAAAATAAAAAATACTCGATGTACGAAATTTCAGACTTTTTCAAAAAAAAAATCCTAGACTCTTCATCTCTCCATTCAATTTCTATGTTTTGTTTATTTATGTTCGTTTGCGTTCATTTATCAATTTAACGAATGAACACAAATAAGTTACATTCCTTAACGAACGAACACAAACAAAAAATTATGATTGTTTAGTTGTTCGCATTCCTTATTTATTCGGTTAAAATTAAACGAAATAACATGAACATATTATCATTCTTTTTCATTCGGTTCATTGACATGCCAACAAGAATTTCAACCAAAATGGAAACACGCTCATGCGGTATGACTATTTTCGACAAGTGACAAGTATCATTGATTGCCATATCAACATGTTATATTAATTAAATATTAAAAATAGTTATTTATTTAATTATAAAAAATAAAAACAAATATAGAAAATGAAAGGTAAAACTTCATATAAAATTATTCAATACACATGTTGGATAGTCTTTAGATTATATGAGTCTTCCAATTTTAAGGTTATAGATTTAATTTTGAATTTAAAGGTTTAGTTTGTAAGGTTTAAAACTCAGGGTTTATGATTTGAACTTTTAGATTTAGGATTTAGGATCTTATGACTGTAAATTTAAATTTAACTTTTAAAAAATAAATATACAGACTTATGTATTTCTTTATACAATATATGTATACAAAAATTACTCAAAATTTACCGAGACCTTGTAAATAATATGATTAGTTTGTAAGGAAAGTGGTATTGATATTTGAGCTTTCATTGCAATTAAATAGATTGAGTTAAAGTTGAACATATATTATCATAAGATCACATAAAAATACTTTATAATGGACTTTGCAGTATCTTTTCTTAATTAATTAACCAATAAATTAGATATAAGTAGTTATTAAAAAAATATCCATTTATAGCTTTGGCTGAATCAATAACAAAAATAGTTTTCACCATTTTTATATTATATGAATACGATTTTGACATATTTGAATGATGTACAAGGCAAAATTGGTGTCAAAATCAATTAATTAATAATAAATAGAAACTTAGCTACAAGACGTCGAATCTGTCAAATAAATATTCTCAATCTCTATTAAAGATAAACACAATAATTTCATGCACAATTTCACGAGAAATTATATCATGGGTCATTCCCGCCACGTCATCTATGGGAATAAAAATTACCTGTCTTATTATTTTTTTCATGTCATATTTTTTATCAAGTGAATCTTCACTCATATTTACTGTAAATTAATTTTAAAAACAGTTTTTATCAAGTGAAGATTTACTTGGTAAAAAAATATGAGATGGTTAATTTTTATTAGTTGGTCTCATGGATGATGTAGCGAAAATGACTCATGATATAATTTTTCTAATTTTACATATATCACTTAATATTAATTATATATAGTCCATTTAGGATAAATTGCAGTCTATTATCGTCACTCTCGTTCAAATTTTTCTAAAACTTTTCATTTAGTTAAAGTTTTATTATTTGTATCAACGTCTTCCCTTTATTTGTTTTATTTTTTTTTAATTTAGACTCTCTTTGTCGTTGAAGTGTGAAAAGCCTGTTTAAGCTGCAAACCACTGTTCGCAGAAACTAAATTTTTCAACTTTCAAAAATAGACGTTTAAAAAATAAATGATAGTGGGTAAACGGGTGTTTGCGCGAAACTCACCTCTATTTAGTACTAAAAAGATGAGAAAAAAAAAAACTCGACAAAAAAAAAGCCTTAATCTCATCTTCTCTTACTGCAAGAGCTACACGGTCTTCAGAAGTGCTTTCTTCACAGCAAAGGCTCTTTAGAAATATTTAATTATAGCAAATAAATCAAAAAAGAAAGATCGATACAAAACCAAAATCTCCATCATTGTCAACAAAAGTACTTTATATATTAGACTGTTTTATCAACATCACAAACAACAAAGCCCGTCTAGCTCAGTCGGTAGAGCGCAAGGCTCTTAACCTTGTGGTCGTGGGTTCGAGCCCCACGGTGGGCGATTTTGTTACTGCTTTTTGATATTTTCCTGACTTTAAGGGCTTTTCTATGTCCCTTACAAATGGGCCTACCTTTTTGGGTCTTTAATTAGAGGGACTGCAATTAAATAAATTTTTAATATTTTTTTCTTTCAACTCTCCGATTCGAATAGAATATAAAATTTTAGATTATATTATTCAATATTTGAAAAAAATTATAATTAATTTTAAAATCTTTATCTTTTTTTCAAATAATAATGAAAAGAAATGCTCAAATAAATTTAAATTACAGCTCTTTTTGAGCTAATTAATTACTAGCTATCTTGTTTAAGTGTTTATTTGGTCATCACAGATAAATTGTAAAAAGAATAAAATTATGTTATAAATTATAATGACAATTTATATTTTTCAATATTTTTTTTATTTTTTAATGTTTTTATTAAAGTGGGTCTAATGATTAATCACATGTATTTTGTTAGCTCATATATAAGCTAAATATTAGCCACACATTTAAAGTTACTATATAGTTAGGACAATAATTGAACTCGAAGGTAGAAAAACTCTTACTATATCATCTAAATTTTATTGTTGATTTTTTACACATTTTAAAAATATTTTTAAATAAAAATATAATCGAATTGATAAAATATGAAAATAATTAGAGTTAAAATTATTGAATTTTTTCTAATTAGAACTAAATTGATTGTATTTATAAATATGAAGAGTTAAATATGTTATTATACAAATTTTCTTAACTACCACATTAGTTCTTAACAACAATTAACAGCTCAATAATAATTTTATAAAAAAATTAATAATTATTTTATAATATTTAAAAGTTGAACGGTAAAAATAAATATGTTAAAATAATTTATTTTGAAATCTTTATCCACAGTATTATAATTAAATTTAAACTTAGCATGCCCATTAATAGTCCATTTAAAGCCCGATTAATGATCTCTTAGCCCAAAGCAAAACACAGGGGGGAATACTTGATGCATTAGGGTTTACGGGTTTCCTGTTTTCAGCCAGAGAATCGAATACTCCAAAATCAAGCTTTTGCTAATCTGCAGATCCAAAAAATGAGAGGATTACAGCTGCCGTTGAGCCAAACGCAACGAATTAGACTTCAAAGAGCATTCGAAAAACTCCAATCCCTCTCTTCTAAGGCCAATTCCGACGCCTCCGTTACCGTCGCCGATACCATTACCGTCAACTATGAAGACGCTTTTCTCAAGTATCCCCACCCCCAAAATTACTCATTTAAGCTATATCTTTACTTGATTTTATATATAAATAGTTTTAACTCTCTTTTTTTTTTTGAAATTTTTGAAGAGGGCATGGAACGACGGACCTCAATGGCGAATTGGTGGCAACTGTGTGTGGCGTGGTGGAGCGCATCAACAAACTGGTCTATGTACGCGGCTTGCGCGCTAGGTATTCTCAAACATTTTACTCTTCAATTCTTTTCCCCCTTTTTTGGGGAATTTGATTAATTTCAAATGTTAAACCTTTTAGGTACAAGCCTGAGGTTGGGGATATCGTAGTGGGACGTGTAGTTGAGGTAATGTTTAAAATGTGAGAAAAATACTTTCATCATTTCTAGATTGCAGGAAGTTTCTTTACACACACACATATTATGGTAATAAACTTAATTGGTTTAGCATTTTTATAAAATTTTTGTAGCTTTCTTTTGGATTTTTTAGGTTGCACAAAAACGGTGGAGATTTGAAATTAATTTCAGCCAAGATGCCGTTTTAATGCTTTCCTCGATGAACATGCCTGATGGGATTCAGGTAACTTGTGCTACCCTAAACTAAGACTAAGTTCTCTTAAAATATTCAGTAAAAAGCTTTGAGAATATATGCTTAAATGGATGCAGGAAGCTTAATTAAGAGTTTAGTCCTTCTATAATCCTAGATTAATATAACTGTTTTAGTTACAAGTTTCTGATCTTTTGTTTATTTTGGTTTGTTTAAACTAGCTCAAAGATTACTAATATGTTTTCCATGTTATTTACTATTGGATAATTTAAAATTAACTGGATAAATAGAAAACAAGACTTACACTGGATTAAACTTGATTGCTGGCTTGTTATTTTTTAATAAGATGCAAATTCCAGGAGTTGACCATTAATTTCTGTCTCAATCAATTCAGTGGGAAACTAGAGGTTAGCAGAATACACTTTAATTTGCAAAAACCACCTGCTTGACAATGGAAACAGAGTTTTTTTTTTAATATTCTAGTGAAAAAGGGCCTTTTTCTCTAGTGGGAAGAGTTTTCTTTCTCCGTTTACTCTTCTGTCTCTAGTCTTTGATTGTCTGATATTAGAGTGTCGGTTTGTATTTATTTATCATAGTAAGGTTTCTGAGTCCTTTTATTGTCTATTTACATAATAATTCTGATTAACTGAAAATTAAATGTCGAGAATAAAAGCTAATTCTATATTTTTGGTGACTCGGTGCAAGATTGACTCTCATGAGTGACTTATGTTATGCCACACAGTTATAAGTTACCCTATCCGGTGAGGGGAGAAATGTTTGTTCTGGCTACTTTTTATGTGATATGTTGACTAAACTCAGAGTTGTTTTCTCAGTTTTTGCTTCTACTGATTACAAAATTTCTTGTTTTAAAATTTACTTTTGATTGCATTTGTTAGAGGCGACGAACTGCTTTGGATGAACTCAACATGCGTAGTATCTTTGAAGAGAATGATGTTGTCTGTGTAAGTTCAGTGGCCTGCTTATTTGTTTACTGTTTTATAAAGTTCCTATGTGAACATGCTATTTGACAACAGAGAGAATAAAATGATAAGCATCTGTGTTATGTAACATTCTTTCTTTCTCAGGCCGAGGTTCGTAATTTCCAGCATGATGGCAGCTTACAACTCCAAGCAAGAAGTCAAAAGTATGGGAAGGTATCTGATTAGAAAGATTTTGTTTATTCATTCTGCTTTGGCTTTGCTTTTTGTTTAAATTCTGTGTGTTTGTCTCTAAAATATGCAATATGTGACAAAAGAATGAGAATGTCAGCTTTTTTTTGTCATGGTTCATGAAAAAAAAAGTATCAATCAGAATAAAATGGAGGGAATAATGCTTTAGCTGTCCTCTGATTGTTTCTTTTTTCTTTCCCTCTTTATGTTTAGCGAAGTTTAGAACTTTCTTAGACCAAGAATTATACTGCTGCTAGGCAAATCTTTATGTTGCAATGTATCCAAATACTTTAACTTTGTCATGTAATTGGGTCGGTAAACTTGGATATCACCCATAAAAGAAGGGATCAAGGATGATCAACAAGACTTGAAATGGAATAACTCCATGAAGCATGCTGTAAAAAATGGGAAGTATCTAAGTTGTAAGGAACTTGAATTTTTGTGACATGAAATCTAGAGACATAATAAAAGTTGGTTGTATATCCTCTGACTCCTTTCTTACGGATGCAATCTTTGCATTTTGTAAGCCTTGCCATAAATTTTGTTGCTTGAATTAGATTTTTTTATGCAATACTCAATTTGCCTTGCATGTCTATCATATTAATGCTGTTGCTGATGTTATTGACATGTACAGCTTGAAAAGGGCCAATTGCTCATAATTGATCCTTACCTAGTGAAGAAAAGCAAATTGCATTTCCATCACCTTGAACAGTTTGGCATTGACTTGATACTAGGGCGCAATGGATTCATATGGGTTGGTGAACATGTTGAAACCAGAGACAGTATGGTACTGGATCAAGCTAATAGTTCTGAGCAGTCCATGGTTCTTGAAGAAAAAACCCGAACTCATACCCCTCTAGAGATGAGGCAGAACATATGCAGGATCGCAAATGCTGTCCGTGTATTGTCTACTTTAGGTTTCAGTATGGATGCAGATTTGATCATGCAGACCGTTGAGTTGAGCAGCTCACTGAAAATCGATATACATGACATGCTTGGATCAGAGTTTCATGTTCTGGTTGCCGAAAGAGAAGCTGAGCGGAGAAGCTTGATGGGAAAGCGGAGAAGATGATGTGATCTTCGGCTGTAAACAGTTCTCGTTCAAGGTAACATTGCTAGTCTGTTCCAATGCAAGAAAAATGGTGAAACTGGTGCAAATATTGTTCCTTTTCAGAATCATTGTAATTTTCAATAGAATTTTAGTGGTTTCAACCATAGGTTGCAAAATGAACATGCATTTTAGAGGTTTATACTTCATATATGCAAGGAAAGACTCCATGAAGTTTTCAATTAGGAAATGCCTGGAAAGATTGAGTTAATTCCCATGATGAATTCCTAAGAATACAAGCCAATATAATTCGTCATAACAGATGAATTTCCATGATTGAATGTTCATTACTCTTTTATAGCTTTACTCAAACAAATAACTCCATAATTTTGTAATTAATTTATTCACTCTACATAATAAAATCATATAAAGAAAACAAACCATATTCAACTTTTTAATGTTTGAATTATTACGATAAATTATCAGTCATTCATTTTGTCACGGCTAAATCATATGTTAGCATAAATTATGAATTATTGGGCATAAAGGCATTAAGTCTTGAAAAAAATGAAAAGGCCAAGCTTTAATATGTTGTAGATTGTAAAAAAAAAAGTTGAATTGTATAAGGTTTAGATATAATATAAAAACATTTCCAGGCAAAAACATTAAGCACTAATGAGATTGATTATCTTATCATGGAGTATAAGTTTTCAAATTTTTTTCTAGCTAAAAATGAACTTTGTTTAAGTTTTCATTGTTTTGTTTATTTCATTTTTTGTTAATTTACTTCATTGTTAGAAAATCTATGCTTGTTCTCTTAATTTTGAACACAATTCAATATGGCATAAACCACTCAAATTATTATTTTTTTCTTTAAAGTTTGGTGTCTAAACTTTATTCTGAGCTAAATTGGTGTGTAATATTTTATCATATTACTCAAATCAAAAATTTTCATCACGACTGTAAAAAAATATCATTACCCAATCAGAACATAACATGTGATTTAATTTATATTTTTTAAAAATTCAGAATTTTTTAAAATTTTATTTAAAAAATTCCTTGGCCTAAATTCTTAAATCCCAAACATACAAATACTATTGTCGTCCGGAATTCTAAGAGTAAATTTTTTTCATTATTTCCCTGTTCTGCAAAAGTGTCGAATAAATTTCCATTATATCTAAACAATTGCGGTTGATTTATAAATGGATGACAAAATTCTCTCAAGCTTTTGTTTAACAATAAATTTAAATCCGATCCTAATTAAAGACATTAAACCTTAATATTCAATCTGATAAGCATCAGTAAATTGAGGGAAATATAATTTGAGGATTTGGTTGAAAGAAAATAAAATTTTAAGATTTTTAAGAAATTTAGATTTTTAAAGTAACTAAAAAATAAATAAATAAAAACAAACCTCGTATCATATTCTAATTAGAAGAATTAAACTTTTTACTATTAAATAATATTCAAATCAGATCCTAATATAAAGACATTAAACTTCTTATTATTCTATCTAATAAGCATCAGTAAATTCAAAGTGTGATATTTTATGTGTGGTTTATTTTTGGGCAAATGAAAAGCATATTTAGCCGTGGGAAGGGTTGGGTGAAGGTTAATTGTGATGCACCGATGAATGTAGGTACTAACGAAGCGGATAAAAATCTTATATCTTTTTAGTTTTTTTTATGTCTAATATTAAAAATTTTAAATTTAACCCTACATTTTAAGTCTTAAATCTTAAAATTTTAAACCTTAAAAAATACGTTCTACCCTAAATTTATTAAACTATAATCGTAATCTCTAACCCTAAACCTTAAACCTAAATTTTTAGTTGGGAACATAAATAAGAGTATTGAAAAGTGACAGAAAATTTCTATTAGTAACGAAATTAGTATTGAGGTTATAATAAAAGATGGGAAAAATTTAATTAATTATATCTTTTATACTAACAACAATATCAATCTAACTATACTCAATTTGATGTCTCATGAAAAATGTCACAATCATGGTAATCAGCCATATATATATATATATTAAAATTACAAAGATACTAGTTAGAATCGGTTGTATGATGTCTAGAATCTGACGACCAAGCATGCTCCGGAACATCTCCAAAACCGCCACCTTGAATCGGGAAAACAGGAGGATACGAAATCGACGGTGAAGAAGACGAAGACAAAGAAGATTGTGCACTAGTAGGACCAACTGAGGTTGACGAAACTATCTGTCTTCCAAAATAACTGCCGCTGGAACGAGAATAATCAATATCTCCCCACGGAACTTGAGGGTTTCGGACCAAACTATGGTATTGAGAGTGAACGACTGGCTCCACGGCCGTCGGAATGGATAAAAGGGTGTTGGGGGAATCAGAAACAGGCAACTGGGTCGTCGTTAGATCGGAGGGAGGTGATCGGAGTTTGACGTTTTCAGGGAAGTTGAGCTTGGCTTTGTTGCCTCTGAAACGAAGGGCTGCTTCATCGTACGCCATGGCAGCGGCCTCGGCGGTGTCGAAGGTGCCTAACCAAACCCTGGCGGCTTTATGAGGGTCCCTTATTTCGGCAGCCCATTTGCCCCATGGCCTCCTTCTCACTCCTCTGTACCTACTCCTCGGCTCTTCTCTCTCTGCTCTTGTAGTTGTATTCATATGTTGGAAGGAGCTGTGCTCTGGTTTTTGCATTAATCCCTGCGTTTACGTGGTACAATAGTTGTAACAAAATGCATTCAGATTATTATTATTATAGATATATAGAAATTTATTCAACTTTTTTTCAAAATCGTTTTTTAGTAAAACAGTTTTTTATTTTATTTTTTACGAACACTGTTAAGAAAATCTTTTCTAATAGTATAAATATAAAATAATATTTGTTTAAAATTTATTTATCACATTACACACTTAATCAAAGTTTATATTTAGAGATACATAAGTACCTAAAAATAAAATAAAAACTTAAAAGGGATAATGTGGGTTGAAGTATAAGTGAAAAATTTATATTTGGTCATTTTATAAGAAAAAATTAATAGATTGATATATATTTTTTATTATTATTTTGGATAATTAAAAAGTCTTCATTTTTAAAATTTTAGAAAGTTTTGTTCTAAACATATATTTTTTAATAATCTAAAGATTTTAGCATAAATATATGTTACTCAACCTTAATTTTTAAAATTTAAAAAATCTTATTCCAAACATATAATTATCTGAATATTTTCGTATGTAACAAATGGTCAGTATCTATATTCCCATAAATATACAAATCTTCTATTTTAATGTTCTATTTAATATGAAAAATGAAAACTAGAGAATAGAGATAATAGATTAAATTATAAAGTAAGAAAGTTATAATAAATCTTATGATTAACAAATTCTCATTACTTATTATATTCAATATTCATACCACAAATTACTTACCTGGTACACCGTTAGAACATGAACCTCCTTCTCCATTTGACAAGTCATCAAACTGCATACAAAGTTTACTTGCAGAGGCTACCGTCACCGTCATCTCTCCTCCGCCACCGCCACCTTCTTCTTTTTCTTCCCTTTCTCTCTTTTTCCGACCAAATCTCCATGAAGAAGTAGCATTCTCACTTGAACCAAAACCATCCAAGTTTTACATTACCTGATGGCAGCCCTCACCACCGACATCGCCGGCTATGACACGAGTCAAAGCCGAAACCATTGCTGACATCTCCCTTTCTCTTCTAGCCTCCGCAGACGACGACCACGACCCTTCTTGTCTCATCGTTGTCGGCTCCTGATTCATCGACAACCATCGGTCGTCACCTCCTCCGCCGCCGCCATTATCAACGCCTCTCTCTTCCTTGTTCGCCACCTCTTTATCTATATCCAAAATGCAAAAGTCTCTGTTACGTAACTTAACTAAGTGTATCAAAAAGAAAAATTGTTTGTATTTATATCATTTTAGTTCAGCAACACAAAAGGACCGGTAAAGGCAATGTGCCAAAGTTGAATAAATCGTACAAAATAACTGCAATATTGAAAAGTTCTAGAACTAATAATAATGATGAAATTTGATTATTTCATCACAAAATTTCTTCGTTTTATAAATTATTTCTCTATCTTTCTTAATCAATTTTCAAATCAATCCCTGCAATTTCAGTAAATATAAAACAATCAGTAAACTCAAAGGGTAAAATTTATAATTTTTTAAAATAAAAATATTCCAAACTTTTTATTAAAAATAATAGGTAACGTGATATCCAATAATTGACAAATAGTTTAAAATAGGGTAATTATCAGGGATGGATATCATCAATTATGGAAGGACGTTTGGGTCACCTTTTTTTAAAAGTTCTATGCCACTCAAATCATTTTTTATTGACTTTTTAAAAGTCAAAATTTTTAAACTTTGACCACGCTTATTTTAAATATTTTAAAAAATTAAATTTATTAAAAAAAAAATCATCAACTTAGTCATTTTTTTCCAAAGTTTTTAAAATATATTTTTATCCATAATAAATTTTAAAAATAATTAATTAAAATTAAACAAATTAATAAAAATAGGGTTAAGAACAATTTACATGGTGTAAAGTAGTATTTACTTTTGACAATTTTTTTAATTTAAATATTAATAAAATAATATTTTCATTCCTCTCAATTTTTAAATTTAATGATTTAAAAGATTTTTGTCCTTCCCAATATTTGATCTTAATTCATCTATTCATTTTATTGTCCAATGGTTACTAGTGTAAAACTAAACTATTTTTCCTTAAATGAGGAACATTTCAATCCTGAGGTAATGAGTGACGTGGCATTTCCTTATCGGTAGATAGAGCGGTGGTGTTCGTGAAAACTTAAAAGCATTATGTCAAACGCTGACCCAAAGTCAAAGAAAGCTATACCAAAAACGCGGTTAACAGAATAGTAGTTTCTTTTTATGCCAAAACCGAATAGATCAAACAAGTTATATTGGAATAGTTTCTCTTAAAAATACTCTTATTATTTAATTTTTTATAGGTTCAAATTCTAGCATTTAGGTCGAGAATGGAAAATTTTCCTTAAATGAGGAACATTTCAATCGTGAGGTAATGAGTGACGTGCATTTCCTTATCTGTAGATAGAGTGGTGGTGTTCGTGAAAACTTAAATGCACTTTGTCAAACGCTGACCCAAAGTCAAAGAAAGCTATACCAAAAACGCGGTTAACGGAATAGATCAAACAATCCTATATTGGAATAAATCTTCCGCTAATAAATCTTCAAAAAAAATCCTTGTATTGTATAATTAAGAGCAATTTAATCTCTCTTGTAATAGAGAGAACAATTCTATCTTATATTATTCGAAAGTGATGAAACAAGAATAATTAAAGATGGTGATTATTGTCAATTGTGTATAGTTCGATTAATATTGTCACTGATATAATATACATGAGAATATAAGATCAAGTATTTTTAGAGCTAAAAAAATACTTATTTATAAATAAGTTTAGATTGGATAATATTTCTTTACAAAAATGTTTTATTTTTTATTTTAAATTAATTTTTTATTTCATCTAAGTGTTCGATGCATTTGTAGGATACATTGTCCTTTTAAAAAAATAATACAATTTAAAATTTTAAAAAATATATTATTAAAAGGGACAATCTTGAATCTTAAACATAAAATATAAAATAAACGTGATTTAATAATATGTTTTTTAAACCAAAAAAACGGTGATTTATTTTTTAAACGGACTATTAATACTATTAAATTTTTTAACTATTCAATTTTCATAAAAGATATATTATTATATAGAGGATTAAATATTTAACTAACAATCAATTAATTTAGTGGAATGATATACTAGATATCGTAAGTAAAGCTTGAGTCTTGATATTAAAAATAAAAAAATTAGATTATTAAATTAATTTATAAAGCTGAAAAATTTAAAAGGACTCAAATTATAATTATAAATTATTTAAAATTAGATTTAAACAAAAAATATTTATCATTATATAAAATTTTTAATTGAATCAAAATGCTAATAAAAACTTAAATGGTAAAAACAAAATGAAACATAATCTCTAAACCTTAAAACATGTCCTTGAATCTATCCACGATTAGTTGAATATTAAAAAATTTTAAAAAAATCTATTTATTTGTTAATTTTATAATATTTTATATATATTAGAAAGTTTTTATAAATATTTTCAAATTACTATAATTTTCTAAAACTATATATATATTTTTTAGTATTTTATGTTTTTTCTTTGTTTTTATTTTTTAAATTGAATAAGAAATTGATATTTGAACCAACCCTAAAATTATTTAAAAGATTAACTAATTATGATATATAAGGGGGAAATCAATTTGGTTGGAAAATTTGATTTTTAATTTTTAAAATACTTTAATATTATATAAAAATAAAAAAAATGTTTTGAATTTTTATATACATTTATATTTTTTTACGGCGTCAACTTTTTAATGAAAATAATTAATGTCATCTTTAATCATCCTTATTCCTTATCTGGTCAATTTTGAACAGTCTGAAGAGTAATAAATCGCCTCGCATGTTTAGAAAAGCTGATATATTGCTTTTTACCCTATAGTTTACTCGTATAAATAATTAATGTTATCAATTTTCTTTATTTACTAACTTTCAAATATAATACAAAGATCTCTTGCAATATTTATTCCTATATTATTTAAGTAGCAGAAGACTCCAAATTTAGAATTTGAATATTTTATATAAGATCTTTCCGTTTATAAAATTAGAGAATTTACACACTTCAACACATTCAGGCCTAACCTTAAATATTTCAATGTTTGATTTTTTATTGTTCATTATTTTAAAAAACAATTTAAGTAATGAATAAACAATATCAACCAGATTTCGATATTCAAATGATAACATATTGATTTTTAAATATTTAAAAATGTTTGATTTAAATAATGTTGCAAAAAATAAGTTGATTTTACTTTTTAATATATATATATATATATTTATATGTTTGAAATATTTTAAAAAATATATTATATTTAATTCTTATATAAAATAAAAATAATAAAATATTATACATGCATATATTACATTATAATCACCTTAAGACTATTAAAAATGGTGATAATTTTTTATTGAGTATAGTTCGATTGACATTGTTGTTGATACAATATACATGAGGGCGTGAGATCAAACATGCTTACACCCTCAATATCCTCCTATTTATGGGTGGAGAGAGGTTGAGATAGCATATGCATTGTATACTGAATGTTAAAAAAAAATGATGATAACTACTTACAAAAGTGTTTGGTGTATTTGTAAGGTACATTATACTTTTAAAAATAATAATGCAACTTTTTTTTGAACAAGAAGATGGAACCTTAAATCTTAGAAACTACATTATTGGAAAGAACAATCTTGAATCTCAAACATAAAACATAAAATAAATATGATTAAATAACTTAAAGTTTACTGCCTAAAACGAAGTCATTTTAGGCAGTAAACTTTGGGATTATATTGATTTTGCCACTAAACTATAAAACAACTATATTTTAGCCATTGAACATTCTTGTTGCCACTGTCAGTCTATTGTCGCAAGTCATCGGTATCCATTTATCGGAAGATCGATACCAAAATGTTCGCATTTCATCAATTTTTCTTCTCTTTGAATTGGTTTTCTATGAAACCACTCAAAATTGCCGAAAATCTATCGAAGGTTTGGTGTACTATTACTCTGATATCCTAAGGCAATTATTTGGTGAGGCTAGTTTCGAGGTATGTTGTTCGTCACCTCAAAAGAATGCTTCTCACCCTTCAAATTTTCAAACAAACACTTGAACCTCTCAAATCTAAAAAAGCCCACAAAACCACAATCCCATTGATTTTGAGAGTGGTTTTATGGAAAATCATTATAGGAGAAGAAAGATGAGTGAAATACGAACATTTTGATACCAATTTTGTCATGACTGGTGACCAGTGACAGGCGACGATTGACCGACAGTAATGAACGAAATATTTAATGGCTAAAATAGAATTGTTTTAAAGTTCAGTGGCAAAATCGATACATCCCTAAAGTTCAGTGCTTAAAACAATATTGTTTTGGGCATCAATAGCCACACTAAAATAACGTTGCTTTTGAGTTTTTTTCCACATCATCACCCATTTGGATGTTAGTTGTCCAATGGCATAATTGAAGCAATATGAAAGTTCAATATTATAATTGAAGTGTTTTAAAGTTCAGTGATAAAAATGATACAAGCCCTAAAGTTTAATGGTATCAAATACAATTTACCCTAAATAAAATAACTAAAAGCGGTACTTAATTTTTTTAAAACGTTTTATGCTACTCATATTTTTGTTCTTTCATGGAGACATTTTTATTTGAACTCGGATCATCAGAAGAAAATAATTCACTCTATGTCACCAAAACCACTCAAACCCAAATTAACGAAAGAAAAATTAAAAACAAATTTAATAAATTTGTATATAAATAATTTACCATTCACGGTAATCACCCATTGAATAAACTTTATAAGTAGTTTCTTGTATAGAACTCTTTTAACTATTTAAATACCCTTATATTAAAAAAGTTATATTCTAATACACAGCTCGTGTAAAAAAAATTTATACAACCCTTCTTTAAAATCTAAAATTTAAAACCATAACCTTAACTTCCTAAATTCTAAACTTTAAACTCTAAAACTTAAATTCTAAACCTTACAATCTAAACCTTGACTAAACTTATAACCCCTAAATTTTACAAACATGTGTAAACTTTAATTTACACATACTATTTATCAAAAATTTTCTTTAAAGAAAAAACTATTAACATATCTTGCTTAGAACTCTTTTAGCTACTTTAAACAAGGATCACGCCGTTCCCGTTTATAGTTCGGACTTTGACCATTGACCTTTATAATCTTATTTTTAGTACTTTGATTTGATGTCTTCATCCCTTCAAGTTTTCTTTAAACCCATAATTTTAGAATACCATTCAATTAAACCCCTCACTAGATGTCGTAGTTGAATTATCCACTATGAAATTCACATGCACACACTTTGAACGGAATTATTATTGTTTGACCTTAATTTTTTTAATTAATTTGACTCTAACTAAATTTTTATTTTTTTATTGATAAAATAAGACTTAAGTTGACATTAAAGACTCAGTTTTATGTTACTTCAATTTTTAATCATTTTCCCCTAGAAATCGACAATTTAACGAACATCCAACTTCACAATCTCCTTTTTATTAATGGAAAATTATATATATATATATATATATATATATATATATATATATATAAAGGAATGACTGTGTTTTTTTAGGTTAAGTAAAACTAATTCAAGGACCGTTATATATTAAATTAAAAAAAAGAACTTTTATAAAATTCAAAGTTTACATTGGTGGGCAAAAAAATTCAAAAGCTTTGTTTTTAAACAAGAAGAACCATTACTTGGATGTTATATTTTTTGTCCCTACTCAAAATCATGTTTTGACTTTTTAAAAATATTTTTGACATTTTTATGTTGATTTTTTAGCCCCCGGCTTTATTACTGCCCTAAACACCCATGATCGCTTACTCCATCTCATTATCATTTGGTGGTTTCGGCCATCCGGAGGTAAATATTGTAACATTAGGACTGTCGATGCTTGGTGGATTCAGTGCTTCTGCACTGGCAAACGCATCAATCTTGCTTAGATTATTTTTTCCGCACCTCTATGGTCAACTCCTTTTACTATAATTGCGTCCTCAACCATCTCTTTATTAAGGAGGGCAAATTTTTTAATGTATGTCACGGAAAAATATGATTTGATTTACGAAATAAAACGTTAGGCACCAATGTGGCCCAAAAAAATTAAGCACCAAACTGGAAAAATGTATAAATTGAACAATTTTTTGACTATTAAACTTCTTTTTATTAATATTTTTTGATAAGTAAGTCACGCGGAGATTTCCTCTTGAGGCACAAACTAAATCTATAAACAACTTTGCTGCTCGATTATTATTTTTGATTAAATGGAGAGGTATTATATTTTCATATTGAGATTCGAATTCATACAAGATGGGACAATGTAAATATCCTTAGCCACTAAACTAAATAGTGAATCTATGTTGCTCCATTATTTTTAAAATTGTTTTAGCGCACATAAAAAATTATTTTATATACACAAACTATATAATGTAAAGAATATATATACCATATAATCACATTAAAATATTTTTTAAGCAATATGATTCACTATTAACTTTTAGCTTTTTCTCTTTAATTAGCGGTATTTAGTGTTGGTTGTCGACTGTTGGTAATCATTTTTTTGTTTTATAGTTTTTAATGAGAATAGCTTTACATTTGTAGCACAATTTTTTTTTTGTCTTTCGACATGTTTTTTGTCTTTAATTTCGATCATTTGACATTTCTTTCCGTTTTATTTTTTCTCATGATTGGATTGATTTGATATCGTATTAACTGATTAAGGTGACACTTATTTGGTTATCCTGCTAATATTCACTGTTTTGGACATTCGAGATGAATTTGAATATGGACTCACAATCACCATTTTTTTACGCGATTGAGTTGGGGTATTGACCGTAATCACCATTTCTTGTTCGCAATTGAGTTGAAGTATTGACTGTTCTGTCAATGTGTCTTCACTGTTATATGCATTTTTATGTTGGTGTTAATTATTTTCATTTTTCATCGTTGATTAATGGTGTTGTTTGTATCTATATTTTGTTGGAGTTTTTGGTTGGATTTTTAATAATCTTTTTGTATAATCCTTTTATGATCTAAAGTGAATAGTTTATTATTTTAATAGCTCTAAAAAATATCCGAACTATATGTTTAATTTATTTTTATGATTGTAAACTTTCATCGTAGGTTGATATATTTTCTATTTTTAAAAAAAGTAGGGTTTAAAAACGTGAATATGAAGGGAAGAAGGATGGATGAGGTATTTCCTATCAATTTCATTTTCGAACAAACAAACATCATTTCTTTATTAATCCAGTTATCATACGACACGTAGAAAACCTTGTAGACGGCCCCAAAGTGAATCAGGACTGAAATCCTATAAGCAAAATGTATTGTTTAGTTAGTCATTAAAAAGAGACGGAGAATATCAACGAGTTAATCAAAATAGTAAAGAATTTAATATTACTTATGTATATATTGAGTTTAAAATATTATATATATAAAAAATTCGTTAAATATTTATTTGTCGAAATTAAATATGTAACATAAATTATTTTAAATTTATCAGGATAAAACTCTAAATGTGCAACGCTCATTTTAAATTTGTTAGGCTATAATCCCCAATAACCAAAAAAAATGGCATGGCTTATTAGAGACATGCCACGTAGGCAAGGCATGAGCACACCAAACTATGAAATCAATTGGAGCTTTCTTCTGCCCTAATTCTCAACTCAACTGGGGTCCACCTAGATTGGTTTTAATTATTTTTTAAGCTTAAATGAAAAATAAATGTTTAACGATACATTTTTTTTATTTTTAAGTGTTTAAAATATATTTTTATAATAATAAATATCTGAAGTATTAACTTTATAATTTTAAATGTTCAACCGTCAGTATTCGTTTAAAAAAATTGTTACCCAATCAAAATAAGACATGTGGCACAATTATTATTTTTTAATTTTATAAAAAATGCAAAATTTAAAAATTAAAATAATTAAAACAATATTCAGTTTGCTCCATAAACCTCCTTCCTTTGCTCCAAGACCTATTCGAGCTGCAAATTGGGCTCTAATTATGCAATAACAATACACAACCCTTGACCTACTATTAAATTTTGAAGATTCAGTCGACATCTTCACGCCAAAACACGAAATTTAGGTAATTTTAAGGATTTCTCATTTGGATAAGAGAATGAATGAAAATCTTAGATTGAGATAGGTTAGAAAAGAGGCGAAGGATAGTGAAGAGCAAAATCGGTTAAACCTTAATCTTAATCTAACAAGAACAAATCAATTTTTTTTTATGAAAACAAACTTTTGTTCATCGAGAGTGAGAAGGAGAAGAGCAAGTAAAAAGATGGAGAGGATTTACAGTAATTGGTAAGTTTTACCTTTGGATAATATTAGATTTAGGTAAAAATATTGTTTTTAATTATTTTAATTATTATTTTTTGTATTTAAAAAATGAAAATAATAGTACTATGTGTCTCATTCTAAATAGGTAATATTTTTTTTAAACAGTTACTGACGGTCAAATATCTAAAATTATAATAATTAAAATTTCAAGAGCCTATTATTATAAAAAAATATTTTAAACCCCAAAAGTTCAAAATAAATATACTTTAACCACAAAATCTAATCTCTCAATAATCTTCTTGTTTTAAGAAGGGTATAAGTGGAAACAGCGGATGGACAGTTCATAGAATTTAACAGTGTACGGGTAAAGCAATTACCACACTTTCTTTATACATCAAAAGTGTACGGTAAAAAAGCTATCCTTTTTATTTATGTTGATTGATGGGATTTTGGAGGGAGGGAGAAAATTTCACCTTTTCATGGGTTTTGATTTTGGGAGGCAAATATTTTATATTTTGCGATAGT
The DNA here is from genome assembly GCA_019671005.1 of Hibiscus mutabilis. Lineage (NCBI taxonomy): Eukaryota > Viridiplantae > Streptophyta > Magnoliopsida > Malvales > Malvaceae > Hibiscus > Hibiscus mutabilis. Next base: position 57,597,444 of record CM033722.1, on the reverse strand, counting down.
AATTATTTTTTTAACAATAATAACTAAATTTTATTGAAAAAGTTATGAAAGATATTTAAATACAATACATCAAAAAGAAAAAATAATAAAATTAGTCTATTAAAATTTTATATAAAAAATTAAAAGTATAAAGAAAAATAAATATTTTTATAAAAATTTGTATACTGTCAAAATTTAGAAGTCTTTCTTGAATTTATTTGTTTCTATCCAAACGATAAAATTGAATTTAGAGAGAATTAATCTCATCTGACAATAATAAATATTAAAATGACAAAATATATCAAGCATTGTTATTTTTATAAGTAAATTTAAGATTCAATTTAGGGTTTAGAATTTAAAGTCTATGATCAGTGTTTAAGATTTAAGGATTTAAGGTTAAAGATTTAAATTAAAATTTTTAAATTTAAGTTAAACAATAATCGCTATTTGTGCATCAAATATTAATTATATTAAAATATATTTTATATCATATTTGCATATTATTATTATTATTATTATTTACGTTTTGATCAAAATATACGTAAAAATTAGAGTAGCATATAAGGTAATAAGATTGTGATATTGAATTGATTTTTTAACAATATATTGAATTGATTTTTATTCTCATTTTATGTTATTAAATTGAATAAACTAATATTTTATTCAACAGTTTTTTTTGACAAAAATATGTAACAAATGGAAAATATGTTAATTCAAATCATGTTGGGTCGAGTTTTATTATGATTATATTGGGTTAGCCAAAAACTTGTATCGTGGTTTCGTCTCGTTGTTATTCCTAATTTAGGTGCATAATAAAAATTAGAGTAAACTATAATAATATTCACTAAATTTTTATGGCGCTTTCACGTTGGTCACGATCTTTTAATTGTCACTAAATTTTAAATTTATTTTTTATTTCGATCAATGTAATTGAAAACTATCATTAAAGGTTCTCCTCCTAAAAACTCCAACTTTTAAAATTGACAAACACCACATAAAGTCGACTTTTCGATGAAGAGCGATGGTCAATCAATTTTAACGGTGGAATGGTTCCACTTGACCAGAAGATTAACATAGTTTAGTTTTAAGTTGATTTGTAAGTTAAAATTGACTAGTCAAAAAGTTTTAGCTTTTAGTTTCTATTGGACTACTACACCTTTTTATTGTTGTTTGGTTGTTTCTCCGGTCAAAAAGATCAACAAACTAATGCTCATATTTTTTTCCTTCCCATCGATAGCCTCATGATCTCCTCAAATATCAATAAAAACTAAAAAGTAAAACTTCATAATCTGTCATTTTCAATCGTCAGATCAACTTGAAATTAAACTATGTTAATCTTTTGGCTAAATGAAGTCTTACTACCATTGAACATTCAGCGACGATCTCTCTGCTCATCGAAAAATTGACCTTTTGTGGCGATTGTCAATTTTTAATATTACAAGTTTTGGAGGAAAAAGATTTAACGACTGTGACTGTTTTCATAATTTAGTGATTGTAATGCAAGTTTTGAAAGCTCAATGACCAAAGTAAAAACACCTAAAAGTTTGGTTAATTCAACCAAAACCAATATTTTCTCTCTTTTTTGGATAAATTGATGCTATCTTATTCATCGAAAAGCACCAACAACATACAATCTAAGGATCAAACAACAAATAGAGCAACATAAAGAAAAGCAACTAAACCAACCCTCATGCAGCAGCAAGAGTAGGGGAGGAAAGAATTAGCTTTGTACAGCCAGAGAGCTTCAATCGAACGTCCCTTTTAATCTGAGAGACTATAGTAACTGTCAGCCGAGAATCATTCCCATGCAACCTATAGTTCCTCTCCTACCAGATGTAGTAAAGATAACAGCACCAAACCAATCAAACAATAGTAGCCTTCAAAGACTTACCCTTACCATGATCCAGCATCCAACTTACCATATCTGCCCAGCCAGCAAAAAACTGATTGGTCTGCCAAATTATTTCCCAAACCTATCTTGAGTAAACACGCTTAGCAAATAAATGGTCCATGCAATCAATGACAGACTCACACAACAGACACTGCAAGTCAATTACACCATCCCAACACAACATCCTAGCCTTCGTTGGCAATCTATCTTACAACACAAGCTAAGCAATAAACGAATGGCGAGGTATCAACAAACCTCTCCAAATGATCTTAAACCAATGAACCCTCACATTTTTGTGTCTAAGGGCCTCCCATACCTTATAAGTACTAAATCCCCATTCAAGTTACCAACCAAAGCATAGTCATCTCTTAATCTGAGAATTTTCTTTCAATCCCAACTTTAACTATTCTTCACAGTGACTTGCCAAATAGAAGTCCCTTTTAATATGTATTTCTCAATCCATGCCACCCAAAGGGAGCCCGATTGAATATGAAGGATCCACAGGTACCTCATCATGCATGCTCGATTCTAGACAAGGATATTTTTCAGTTCAAGTCCACCTTCACTCTTCGGATGGCAAACCCTCTCCCACCTTACCAGAGCCCCTCTGACCGAACCATCTGAGCCATTTCAAAGAAAGGACTTGCATAATCTTTCAACAAACTTAATAATCTTAAAAGGCAAAACAAACACAAGGCTCCAAAAATTCTGAATACTGAAAATAACAACTTAAATAAGTTGTAACCTTCCAAAAAAGAACAAGCATCTTGAAGGCTAACTCCTTATCTTCTTTATTATCTTTTCCACTAGGCCCTCACAATCCACAGTAGATAAGCTCTTAGTGATCAATGGGACTCCTAAGTACCTTACAGGAAGAGAGCCACCTCTAAAACTAGTCTACTCAACTAAACTTTGCATTTCATCACACTCCAACCCTACACAGAAGAGCTCACTCTTTGTTGTAATCATTTGCTGTCCTGACATCACATAAAAAGCCTCCATGACATTTTTTACTCCCAATACAGCATCAACAGTCCATTCCTCTTACATTTGGGGTAAAAGTCAAAAACACCATGTTGGCTAGCCAAGTTCAATAGCCCTGATAACACATTCATAGCTAGGTTGAAAATATAGGGTGATAAAGGGTCACCCTGTCGAACCCTTTTTGTCCTTGAAAAGAATCCCACCAGGCCACCATTAAGTCCTATAGAAAACTTAGGGTGGCCAATACAAGCCTGCGGCCAACTCCTAAACTGTTCAGGGAAACCCATAACTCTAAAAATTTAGAAGATAAAATCCAAATTGAGAGAATCAAAAGCTTTCCTAAGATCTACTTTTAAAGCACACCGAGCTGATAAATGTTTCCTTCCATAACTATTTACCAACTCTTGAGCAAGTAGGACATTGTCCACCAAATCCCTACCTGCAAGAAAAGCACTTTGATTCGGCAGAGTCAACTCAGGCAGCCATACTTTTAATCTATTTGCAAGTATTTTGGTTATACACTTGTACACAGTTGAACAACAAAAAATAGGCCTAAAATCAGTAGCACTTAGAGGAGCAACAATTTTAGAGACCAGAGTGATAATGGTTGCATTAAACCCATCAGGCAATGAAGCTGTGAAGAAAAAATGCTTAACTGCTTTGATGAAACCCTTACCAACAATTTGCCAGGAGAGCTTGAAAAAACTGGTTTGGTATCCATCAGGGCCTGGTTCCTTGTTTTCATTCATAGCAAATAACACATCTTTAATTTCCTTAGACATAACTGGAGCAATCAAACTATCCTGTATCTCAAAAATAATTTCTAAACTTAAAATCTCTTTGAGCAGATCATCTGAATAGGGCACTACATTTACATCAGCAGTACCAAGAGCATCAGTAAAATGCCTGATCAATTCTGTAGAAATACTATTAAAAGAATCAAGTTTACGCCCCTGACCATCATGAAAAAACTAGATAGAGTTAAACTTCTGCCTAGTTGTAATCTGCCTAAAGAAATAGGCAGAATTATTATCACCCTCCTTTATGAATTGCACCCTAGATTTTTGCTTTAGGAACTTCTTCAGCTTTTAACAAAGCAGTTAGAGCTTGAGAAACATGCTTCTCCCTATCAATGATCTCAGCAGAAGGACAAGCCAAAACCAACTTCTGTACTTCCTCAAGCTCAGTCTTCAAACCAATCACTCTATCAATAGCCCACCATAATGCTCTCTATTCAATTGCTTAAGTGGATCCTTCAGTCTCTTAAGGTTTATGAATAAAATATGAAGAGGATTTCCTTCAGCTGGCATCTTCCAAAATTTTTTAACAATATTAAAATATTCAGGATGGTCAGCTCAGGAATAAAAGAATTTGAAAGGCCTAGGTGGTCTAACCATAGGAGAATCCATAATAACTCAGTTAGGGCAATAATCTGAACAATCAAGGGCTAAAAATTCAACTTTAGAACTATGAAAATTTTGCAACCAGTACTGGTTCACTAAAACTCTATTCAGTTTTCTAGATAAAAGTTCTTTCTCCCTCTTATTACACCAGGTGAACACATTCTCACTATAAGCATGATCAATAACATCAAACTCTTCTTGACAATCCAGAAAATCCTGAATAGCTTTAGTAACAGGTTGAATTTCATCAAAATCAGAGCTTTTCTGAAGACAACTAATAATATTAAAGTCCCAGAAAGATCCCATAAACAATTACCAATAATAGACTTTACAGAAACCAACTGCTCCTACAACTGCTTATGATCTTTCCTACCATTGCAACCATAAATGGCCGGAAAAAATTGCATGTTCCCTTTCTTCAGTAAACAGGTGACATGCTGAGCAGACTTACAAACCTCTTCCACCATTCAAGAACCTCTATACAAAACCATATTCTCCATTAGAGTAGTTATTGATAAAATTTCACCCTTTAAATTGACTTTGAATAATAGCTTATGCATTAACCTCCCTCACCCTTGTTTCAAGAAGACACAAAACCTTCATTTTTAACCTCCTAACCGATTTTAAAATCGTTCTCTGCTTTAAGGGATCATTACACCCCTTACATTTCATGTCAAGATCATTTTAAACTAGGGGAAGCACTACCATTCTGACCCCCTTTGCCTTTCTTTTTATTTCCCCCATCACCCTTCCCGCCTTTCCCTTTTGGCTTCAATTGATGCATAAGCTCAGTTACACCTTCTGCAGCAGCCCTGGTCTTCCTAGGAGAAATATCACCCCTTTGGCTTTCATCTAAAACAGCAAACTGATTCGAGCTTATCGTATCAGGAATCAAATCTTCCCCTAAAGACTGCACAGCTCCATCAACCTCCATCTCAACATTGCTAATTGTTTCCATAGCAATATTTTGCCCAGCATAATCAGCAACATCTTCCACATTTCCCTGACTCAAAGAATCACCAGCAATATTCTCCTCAACATTGCTAACAGTTTCCATAGTAATATTCTGCCCAGTACAATCAGTAACAACTCCCACATTCCCCTGACTCAAAGAAACACCAGCAATATTCTCCTCAACATTGCTAACTGATACCATAGCAACATTTTGCCCAGCACCAGTAACAGCTTCCACAGTCCCCTGAACAATGGGAGGAACATCCCCAAGCTGCAGATCACTGTTCTGACCACTACCAATACCAGCATCAACTACTGGGTAGCCCCTCTTCTCGGAGGAGCCCAAACTAGCTCAACCCCAACATCCACATAATTCCCCTAACCAAGTTCAACCATAACCGACTGAGGGAGATCGAAATTAGCATTAATTTCCACACAAATTTCATCGACCAAGTTGAACTTGCAAAGTTGCATATTAAAGCTTGTTATCGATTAACAATTGTAGCGATGTTTTATCTCGCTAAAAAAAAGATGTTTTTTTTATTTTATTTTATTTTATTTTATTTGGAAAATATTTTTTTCCGCGTAGGATTTTATAAAACCCGTGTTTTATTTAAAAATGGAGTCGCCACCGGCCACTCAAGGTGGACAGGACACCGTAAAAACCAGAGATTTTAAAATGTCGGGTTCGGAAGTCGGTTACGGATGGGGAAGGATTAGCACCCCACACCGCCCAAAATTGGTACTTTAATAATTATCGATTTATTAATATTAAACTTTCCGGATTAAAGTGACGATTAAATTAAAATTTGGTTATATGTGCGAGTAAATTTTAAAGGCCCCGTTATTCGAGAATAAACGCCCAACCACTATCACTACGCCTGATACTGGCCCCGTTTACGCTCGAATAAAAGGGCACCGCATTGACAAAATATATGTTCGTTATGCAAACTTAAAAAACATGGCAAATATAAATAAATACATTGCGATAAAAATATAAATAAATACTAACATAATAAAATACTAATCCAACATAAATATTAAACACATTTGCATACATGATGATATGCATATAATATTAGTTAATATAACACTATAATAATATGTACAAGCAACAATATAAATATGCATAAAATCTTATATATATTTTAAAGTATAAAAATAATAAAATATTGTACTTAAAATATGAACAATGGATATAAAGCATGTGTACATATATCATGATATTAATATACAACAATAAAAATAACTTTGTATAGCATATTACACACATGATAATAATAATAATAACAATAACAATAACAATAATAATAATAATAATATGTATGTGTGGATCACATTAGAATGCATGAAACAACCTAAATTAAATTCAAGGACTAGAATGCATAAATATTAAATGACATGGCAAAAAACATAAAATAGGACTAAAACGAAATAAATGCGAAACATACAGGAATAAGTGTACATCAACAGAAATACAATGCTGAAAATTAAATACTAAAATAAAATGATTAAATCGAAATAAAACATAACTTAAAAGCTAAAAAATGGACGATATTAAACGCGCAAGAGAAATATAAGGGTTAAATGTGGAATTATCCCACGGACAGAAATGAAGGAGGGAGGAAAGTCCAGGGACCATGCGCGTAATTAACCCACTTAATATCCCGAGGATCCTCCTCGGGTTACGGGTCACCGCGGATCGGGTTGGGCCAAAACGACACCGTTTTTGGTGTGCCAGATTAAAATGAGATTGAGGGTTTTATTTCACTTCGAAGCAGATAAAAAATGACCTAAAGTGGTCTAACTCTTTCCCTCCTCTACTCTCATTCTCAACAGCAGCGACGGTAGCCGCTCTTAGTGCCGTTTATCGGCGGAACGCCTCACGGCGGGGTAACGACGGCAACACCAGTGAGCTTTCGAACTCTCCCCTCCCCTTTTTGCTTTGAGGTTGTGATTCGAAATAAAACACAGATTTGAAATAAAGGAAAATCGAAGAGAAAAAAAAACTATTTTTTACCTCAACAAATTTCTTTTTGTTATTGATTCTAACACTTTTGAACCCGAAGACCCTTTACAAACTTTTTGATCTAAAGAAAAACCCATTTTCCTCTATTTTTTTCTCTCTAAAATCCCATCGTTTTTGAAGTAAAAGACCCCATTTTTACAATTGACTTTCGGTTTTTATTATAACCAGTTTCCAAACTAATAAATCCTTCTTTTTTATCTGTAGATCTGGTTTTTTAGGGATTGTGGCAGGTTATGGCCGAGTTGTATGGTGGTGGCAGAAGCATGGGTGAGGGTATGGTGGTGGCAGGTTTTATGTTTGTTTTATTTTTTGGTTGATTTGGTTTGGGATTTTAGGATTAGAGATTAAGGGTTGATTTAAATTGAGATCTGTTTTAGTTGCCGGTGAAGCGACGACGGCTATCGGAGGTGCGACGGCGGCAACTGGTGGAGGTGACGGCGGCGGTAGTTAATGGCAGAGGGGGTGGCTGCTAGGGTTTATTTTTAGGTGAGGGTTGTTTTGGTTTCCGGGTCGGGTCGGGTTTAGTTTGGATCTGGGTCTGGGTAAACGGGTTTAGTTAGGGTAATGAGCTTAGTTTGGTTTGGTTACGGGTCATTACAGTAGCCCCTCTTTGCTTGTTGTTGTGTAACGGCAACGAAGCAAAGACTAAAAATGACCTGTTTCATCTGGTCTAGCTGGTTATCTTCCCTTGACGTAAGTCTTCTTTCTTCAGTAGATCTTCCTTCTCCTTGATGCATGTCTTCTTTTTTCGGTAGATCTTCTTTCTCTTCGGCGCAAGTCTTCTTTCTTTGGTAGATCTTCTTTCTCTTCGGTGCATGTCTTTTTCTTGTCTTGACTGATCTACCTTGTCACTCTTGGGTAAGCAAAACCTTCAAAATTGGGGGTTGTTTGTTGGGGAAGCAAAATGAGTCCCACTTGCTACATTATTGATAATAAGGTAATACCTAAAGAGAGTTCGACCCAGCTGCAACACTGACGAAGAGACAGGGTCTACAAAATTCGATCCAGCTGCAACACTAACGAGGAGGCAAGACCGATAGATGAAAGTTCTGATGTCTGATCCAGCTACAACTCTGATGCAGAGACAAGACCAGAAAACTGACAACTTCTTTCTTTTTTGTTTTTTTTGTTTTTGCTTTTGTTTCTTTTTCATATTTTTCTTCTTTTCCTTTTTTGTTTTTTCTTATAACATTGATAAAACTTAAAATTTGGTGAATTTTGACCAGGCTACAACACCGATGAAGAGGCAAGATCGGGAGTTAGTGAATTAGGTTCAGCTACAACACCAACGAAGAGGCAGAACCGAAAGTTAGACTTGACCAAGCTACGACACCGACGAAGAGGCATGGTCCGGGGATTTGATCCAACTACAACTCTGACGAAGAGACAGGATCGGATAGTTGTTCTTTTTTGTGTTCAAGCTACGACTCTGACGAAGAGGCATGATCAGAATTTGGTTGAAAACTCATTTTTTTCATTTTTTGATTTTTTCCTTCTTTTTTCTTTTTCTTTTTTTCTTGATTTTTTCCTTCTTTTTTCTTTTTTTCTTCTCTTTTTTATTCTTCTTTCTTTTTTTTGCTTTTTTTTTCTTTTTTTTGAGATACAACATTGATACAACTAGAAAGTTAGTAAATTTTGACCAAGCTACAACACCGACGAGGAGGCATGGTCTAAAGTTAGTAATGTTGATCCAGCTACAACACCGACGAAGAGGCAGGATCAAGAGTTAGTAAATTTGGTCTAGCTACAAAACCGACGAAGAGGCAAGACCGAAAGTTAGTGAATTTGGTTCAGCTACAACACCGACGAGGAGGTAGAACCGAAAGTTAGATTTGACCAAGCTACAACACCGACGAGGAGGCAAGGTCTGAAGATCTGATCCAGCTACGACACCGACGAAGAGGCAGGATCGGATAGTTTTCTTCTTCTTCTTTTTCTTCATTTTTTGATTTTCCTTCATTTTTCCTTTTTTCATTTCTTTTCTTTTCTTCTTCTTTTCAATTTTTCAATTTTTTTCAATTTTTTCTCTTTTTTCTTTTTGATTTTTTTCTTCTTTTTTCATTTTTGGTTTTTTTCTTTTCTTTTTTTTCTTTTTGGATTGATTTTTTTAGCTACAATTATAATAAAAAGGTAAACTCCGAGTAAAATTTAGGTCTACCTGCAACACCCTCGAAGAGGCAAGACCTGGATAGGATTTAATCTGCAACACCACTGATGGAGGCAAGATCTTCATTAAGTTGGCGTACCACCACTGACGAAGGCGTGATTTGCAAGATGTTGGGTGACTGCGCCACTGACAGCGAGATAATTTTTTTGAAAAAATTGCCCGGCTTTTCTATCGACAGAGGGCATGATCTAGAAAGAATTTTTGTCGGCATCCGTCACACCATCGTCTGAGGAATCAAATCCTACAAAAGAAAAAATATTGGTCAGTAATTGTCAAAGATTTTGTCGTTGATACCTTTTATTTTGGGTGTTTCCATCTTCTTCGTGTTTGGCATCCTTCAAGACTAGGGTTGGCCTTCTTGTCATTGCCCTTATGTTGAGGGTACTCGGTCTTTTTCCTAGACCTGTTATGTACAAGCAATATTGCATGAATCTATCTAATGCATGTGTCTACCCTAAATGCATTGTGACTTTAGTGTATGCACTTAATCTAGATGTATGACGTTTGCAAGATGAATGCAACTACATGAATGTGGCATGATTTTTCGATCCTCAAAGGGATGCCCCTGACTCCTCACTGGTCCCGTCAGGATCTTGGTTTTTTTGTATGTGCCCCAACCTTGTCTCGGGTTCGATCAGCTTTTATCTGAGTTGATACCCCAAAATTTTGTTTATTACATGACATCATCTGATACTGTTCTCGTAATATTTTTGAAACTTTAGGGTGATGTATTTTGGATATTCAAGACTTAGATATAAACAAAAGATGTTTGCATTGCTATTTGTAGTTTTGATCCCTTACAAAATACTCTCACCACTATTGTACTTAAGTCAGTGAGGTTGGTTTACAAAAGGTATTACTCTGAAAGTGATAAAAACTACAAGGGGACCTACTGTGGTCAAGACAATGCAATACTTGAGCTGGATTAAAACATGGTCCAGTTCAAAAAACCTTCAACACCCTCAATTGGCATCTTTATGCTTCGGTAAAGGGTCTTTGCTTGTAGCCGTTCTTGTTGAGTTATCAAAGCTTACCACCCCAAGCTTAATGAATTTTCTACCAACTTTTTGAAGCCGAAGCAATTTTCAATGGTGTGGCCAACCTGCCCCGCATGATAATCACATTTTGCATTGGGATCATACCATTTCGGGAAGGGAGGTTGTATTGGATCTCGGTAAAAGGGTGCCACCATGTGGACATCATACAACTGCTTGTACAATTCTCCATAAGAAACTGGTAGTGGAGTAAATTCTACGTTTTCAGTGTTCTTCCTCTAACCAGAGCCTTGGCTTGAGGAACCGTGAGCACTTGGCATGGCCTGAGGTTGCACAACTGTGATAGGCTTAGAATAACTGGCATTATAAACTCCCACAGATTTTACTTCATGATCTTTCTTTGCATGGTAGGGCTTTTTCTGGGACGAACTACCTCTCTCATCAATTTTGCCGGTCTTGACAGCATTCTCAATGAGCTCCCCGGATAGCACGAGGTCGGAAAAATTGGTAGTCGCATTGCCTATCAAGCGACCCAAGATCGGACCCTCCAAAGTTTGTACAAATGTAACCACCGTCTCCCTCTCACTGAGCAGGGGTTGGACCTGAACTGCTATGTCCCTCCAACGCTGAGCGTATTGCCTGAAGCTTTCATTATGCTTTTGTTTCATTTGTTGCAATGTCCACCGGTCTGGCATTATATCATTGACGTGTCGGTACTGCTCCAGAAAAGCTTTTGCCAAGTATCTTCATGACTTAATCTGACGGCAGCTTAACTGATTATACCATCGGGCAGCAGATCCTGATAGACTATCTTGAAAGCAGTGAATTAACAGCTTGTCATCTCGGCCGTATCCAGTCATCCTCCGACAGAACATAGTGAGGTGAGTGCGAGGGCAGCTGGTTCCGTCATACTTTTTAAATTCTGGGACCTTAAATTTCGGGGGTAACACCAAATCCGGAACAAGACTGAGTTCACTGGCATCGAATCCACTGAAGGTATCCTCTATTCCCATAGCCTCTAACTTCTCTTCGAGTCTTTTACATCGATCTTCGATTTTCTTTGAAGCTTCTACCTTCGGCCCCTCGGTCTCGAACAGATGATCCATTTTTGAGATAAAATTTTTAGCTTGATTGCCCCCGGGTTTAACTTCCAATGCAAATGGCTGATTTATAGGGATCGAAGTACCGGCCTGATGTAGATGAGACTTTCCCCGTGAAATGATCACATAGGGTTAAGTTTCTGGCTGTATTCTGGTTTGAACATGCGTAAACCCCGAAGGATACATAAGATCCTCATCCCCGGCAGTGGGTCTAGGATTTGCAGTGGGATTTACAACAGAGGCCTCTCCAGGCTCGGGAAGCTTTAATCCCAGCATTTGTGCCATTTGGCCCAGCATGTCTTGTTGTGACTTTGCAAGTTGTTCCCTCATATCCTGTTGGACTTTTGCCAACTGTTCCTCAACCTGCTTGGCTATGTTCGCTTGCAATTCTTTTTGGTCTTGCTCGATTTTCTTCAATCTTTCATCGTTCGCCATCTTTGTTTTGTACCGGGTCCCGTATGGATGCTGAGCTGACTGATCTTCTGCTTTATCCAGTATCACTGTCATAGGGCATCCCTAGAGTCAGTTTTCTTATTTTGAAAATGAATGTATATGCATGCAAAATGTTTCCTAAATTGATGCAATGCATAATCAAGATTGTGATGATGTTGTGCAATGATGCAAGTGAAATCAATGCGATGAGAATAAAATGCAACGAGTTAGCACCAAATAAAACGATTAAGTAAAACAAATAAAAAATAGAGTAATAAAAATTGCACATAAACAAGAAATAAGGCACCAGAGCCTAAATAGAGTGATCAATAATCGGGCAGAGTTTCACATGGCTCTAAAGGGCTGCTCCTACGGCTCACTATATGCAGTTTTGGTGCTAAGAGGTATCCGAATTGTCCTTGCTGTCCTCTACTAAGAGTAGCAAGGCCCCCGATCATCACCCATTATAGGCTCCTTTCAACCAGGTTCAATTCAGGGGGACCCATTCGCTTATACCCATACGAAGGAACGATATCCTTACGAAAGTATAAGGTACTCGAGCCCCGAAGGAACTTGCTAGGCCTATACGGGAGAACGATATCTCCACGAAAGCATTAGCGTTTTCCCCCCACTTAAAAAAACGGGTTTATATGCCATATTTTAAATGCGTTAAAACAAACGCGCCATTATAACCGAATGTTAGTTTAATAGTCACTTTAATCCGGAATTTCCAATATTAATAGAGCGATAATTATTTAAAAAAGCTCGACTCTCATTTGTTTTTGAAAAACAAAAATGTCCCCAGCGGAGTCGCCATCTGTAGCGATGTTTTTCTCGCTAAAAAATATGTTTTTTATTTTATTTTTATTTTATTTTTTTTTTGGAAAATATTTTCTTCTGCGTAAGATTTTATAAAACCCGTGTTTTATTTAAAAATGGAGTCGCCACCGGCCACTCAAGGTGGACCGGACACCGTAAAAATCAGAGATTTCAAAATGTCGGGTTCGGGAGTCGATTACGGATGGGGAAGGATTAGCACCCCCACACCGCCCAAAATTGGTACTTTAATAATTACCGCTTTATTAATATTAAACTTTCCGGATTAAAGTGACGATTAAATTAAAATTTGGTTATATGTGCGAGTAAATTTTAAAGGCCCCGTTATTCGAGAATAAACGCCCAACCACTATCACTACGCCTGATACTGGCCCCGTTTACGCTCGAATAAAAGGGCACCGCATTGACAAAATATATGTTCATTATGCAAACTTAAAAAACATGGCAAATATAAATAAATACATTGCGATAAAAATACAAATAAATACTAACATAATAAAATACTAATCCAACATAAATATTAAACACATTTGCATACATGATGATATACATATAATATTAGTTAATATAACACTATAATAATATGTACAAGCAACAATATAAATATGAATAAAATCTTATATATATTTTAAAGTATAAAAATAATAAAATATTGTACTTAAAATATGAACAATGGATATAAAGCATGTGTACATATATCATGATATTAATATACAACAATAAAAATAACTTTGTATAGCATATTACACACATGATGATAATAATAATAATAATAATAATAATAATAGTAATAATAATAATAATAAAAATAATAATAATAATAATAATAATAATAATAATAATAATAATAATAATAATATGTATGTGTGGATCACATTAGAATACATGAAACAACCTAAATTAAATTCAAGGACTAGAATGCATAAATATTAAATGACATGGCAAAAAACATAAAATATGACTAAAACGAAATAAATGCGAAACATACAGGAATAAGTGTACATCAACAGAAATACAATGCTGAAAATTAAATAATAAAATAAAATGATTAAATTGAAATAAAACATAACTTAAAAGCTAAAAAACGGACGATATTAAACGCGCAAGAGAAATATAAGGGTTAAATGTGGAATTATCCCATGGACAGAAACAAATGAGGGAGGAAAGTCCAGGGACCATGCGCGTAATTAACCCACTTAATATCCCGCGGATCCTCCCCGGGTTACGGGTCACCGCAGATTGGGTTGGGTCAAAACGACACCTTTTTTGGTGTGCCAGATTAAAATGAGATTGAGGGTTTTATTTCACTTCGAAGCAGATAAAAAAGGACCTAAAGTGGTCTAACTCTTTCCCTCCTCTGCTCTCATTCTCAACAGCAGCGACGGTAGCCGCTCTTGGTGCCGTTTATCGGCGGAACGCCTCACGGCGGGGGTAACGACGACAACACCTGTGAGCTTTCGAACTCTCCCCTCCCCTTTTTGCTTTGAGGTTGTGATTCGAAATAAAACACAGATTTGAAATAAAGGAAAATCGAAGAGAAAAAAAAAACTATTTTTTACCTCAACAGATTTCTTTTTGTTATTGATTCTAACACTTTTGAACCCGAAGACCCTTTACAAACTTTTTGATCTAAAGAAAAACCCCTTTTCCTCTGTTTTTTTCTCTAAAATCCCCTCGTTTTTGAAGTGAAAGACCCCCTTTTTACAATTGACTTTCGGTTTTTATTATAACCAGTTTCCAAACTAATAAATCCTTCTTTTTTATCTGCAGATCCGTTTTTTAGAGATTGTGACAGGTTATGGCCGAGTGGTATGGTGGTGGCAGAAGCATGGATGAGGGTATGGTGGTGGCAGGTTTTATGTTTGTTTTATTTTTTGGTTGATTTGGTTTGGGGTTTTAGGATTAGAGATTAAGGGTTGATTTAAATTGAGATCTGTTTTAGTTGCCGGTGAAGCGGCGACGGCTATAGGAGGTGCGACAATGCAATAGTGGAGGTGGAGGTGACGGCGGTTATTAATGGCAGAGGGGGTGGCTGCTAGGGTTTATTTTTAGGTGAGGGTTGTTTTGGTTTCCAGGTCGGGTCGGGTTTAGTTTGGATCTGGATCTGGGTAAACGTGTTTAGTTAGGGTAATGGGCTTAGTTTGGTTTGGTTACGGGTCATTACAACAATCTTATAGTACTAATTAACATCAAATATCATTTCCAGGAATAATGAACTTAGATAAGAACCTGAACAAAAATTAATTAAAAAGGTCAAAACCAACATTTTCATTTTTTTTAAAAAGCTAAAAATTAAAATTTTATACAAAAGACACCGGTTCAATCCTAGCTGACCTTTGGTAAAAAAAAGTAACCTAGTATAAAGTTTTATATAATGAACTTATAAGTAACCTAAAAATTCATTTTACAAAATCAAATCTAAAATTCAGATAGAATTGGGCTGCCCAATTTCAGTTAAAATTAAGTTAAAAATAACCTAGTATAAAGTTTTGTTGGGCTAAAATAAGGATTTCTAAATTATTTTTAAGTTCTTTCATCAAATGAACTTCAAGTTTTCATTTATTTGAAATGCACACACACTGTATAGTCGATACTGCTCGAACTCGGATCATATAAAAAAATAACAATATACTTTATCCTTAGGACTACTCAATGAATTCATCCTCTAGCTTTATTTTAATAAA
Source organism: Hibiscus mutabilis (assembly GCA_019671005.1). Taxonomy (NCBI): domain Eukaryota; kingdom Viridiplantae; phylum Streptophyta; class Magnoliopsida; order Malvales; family Malvaceae; genus Hibiscus; species Hibiscus mutabilis. The sequence continues at coordinate 57,581,989 of CM033722.1, read as the reverse complement.
CAAAAGCAACTGCATTAAAATTATATCGACATATAACTCAAACAATAAAACGACATATCAAGATGATTGTTTGAATTCAACAATGTGGATGTTTGGTACCATTTAAGTTTTTCCTTAATGAATTTTTAAAATTTAGAGGCTTAAACAAAAAAATTAAAAATTGAGGGTTTAACTAAAATTTTTAATAATTTAAAAAAAATTTCAATGTTGTAAAATCTATTAGTAATAAAAATAAAAATATTAAAACCAACGCTTACTATAAAGCGATAAAATCTTAAAGGACCAACTTAAACTTTTTTAAAACTCAATAGGCAAAGGATCTGTTACCCCAACCGGTCCTTTAAAGATCCGCCCCTAAATGTGGATGATTGGTACCATTTACGCTTTCCTTAATCCGTCAAGCGCAATTCTCAATTTTAAACCAAAATCGAATGAAACTGATAGTTGATAAAAAAAAAAGTTCAATATTGTGAATGAACACTTAGATGAGGCGATTCAATGCACTCAAAAAATTATAAGAGTGAAAATTATTTTAATGTTAAATAAATATTAAATAGTTCATTAAAAGATTTATTTGACTTGAATTTTATTTCAATGCAAATGGTTAAAGAAAAATTATAAGAGTGAAAATAATTGTAATGTTAACTAAATATTAAAAATGATAAATTAAAATATTTATTTGACTTGAATGTTATTTTTACATGAAATTGAATAAAATACAATTTTATTCTTATCAATTTTATGAAAAAAATCTTATTGTTTTTAAATGGTTGAAAATATAAATCACGGGGATTAGATGAGATGTTAAAGTCTCTTCTACTTTAACCGGTTGAGAGTTCGATTCTCGCTATAGGCATGAAGTAACTTGCCATAGTCATAAAGCAATTTTAGAACTTGTGACCAGTCATCAGCGTCTACCCAATATGGACAAAAAAATATAAAAGATTAATTATTGAACTTGCTTCAATAAATACATTCAAAAAAAAAAAATATATTAAATTAGTTTTTTTTTTACCGATTCACTTAAGTGCAATGGATCAATTCAATACTTGTTACCTATCCAACAGTATGATGGACAAATATCATATGTCCCTTTTCGGTGCCCCTTTTTATGCCCCAACACTAAAAAATTAAAATTAGGCTTTAACCTTAAATTTTAAATCATAAACCATAAATTTTAAACCTTAAAAATACACCATACCCCTAATTTCTTAAATCTTAACCTTAAACTTTCACCTTAAAACCTTAATTTTTCAGTATAAGGCATAAATAGAAGCACTAGAGAGATGATTTTTATTCACAGAATAATTGGATAAAAAATATGCCGTTACCATCATTTGGCATGAACAATTCACCAGTTTCCCTAATAATTGGATAATAAATTAGGTTGAAGTTAGCACTTGACATATATGTTGATGTGCTATTTGGGTTCGGTTTTAAAAAACCTAATTTGAACATTAATTCAAATATCTTGCTAATACTTATCATAAGTAACTTGTGCATTTTAATATTTAATTATGAATTAGTATTGAGAGTTATTTTTAATATTCATGGTGTGAATATACTATAATATCTATTTTTAGTTTTAATCTTTTGAAAACGTACACACCGTATAGACTACGCTTTTTTGAATTGGGTCACCTAGAAAAACGTCATCATTTATCATTGGGACCATTAAATGAGTTCAACATGAAATAAAATTTAATCTTTACTAACGAAACCAAATTAATCAGAGAATTTAAACAATTCGATTTTTATATCCAATCAGATTCACCCACCTGGCTTACTTTTGGTCTTCCTGCAAGTTACGTTAGTAGCTGCAGTTTCTCATTTACAAAAACCCATCATCTTCCCCTCAACGAATCCTGTGATTAAGACAATTATATCTCCCATTAATGAAATTAATCACATCTTTAGTTTTAGTCCTCGATTTCTCCTATAAATAACCTCCCACAATCCCACTCTCTTCACTCATCGTTTTGTTATTCAACTATTACTTGAAGAAAGAAAAAAAAAATACAATGGCCCTCAGAGTTTTGTTCCATCTTTTGGTCCTTGTCTGCTGCCTTTTGGCTAGTGTAAGTGTAACATCAGCAAGGCAACTCTCCAGTTCCATCAAGCCCGGCAATACCCTGGCGGCAAGGCTCGACGACAATAGAGGCCTTTCCGAGTGCTGGAATGCACTGAATGAGCTGAAATCATGCACGGATGAAATTATTCTCTTCTTTGTAAACGGTCGAACTGATATCGACGCCGATTGTTGTCGTGCCGTCGAGGTTATTACTCGTAATTGTTGGCCTACTATGATCACTTCCCTTGGTTTCACATCTGAGGAAGGGAACATTCTTAGAGGCTATTGTGATGTGTCTACTAGTACTGGCCTCGTTCCTATTCCTGCTCCTGCTCCTGCTCCTGTTGCTGCTACTGCACCTCTTGCTGGCTTCCCGGTTAGTCCAGCGCCCGCGGTTTAAAGGAATCGGCATTTGGAACGTTAGATTCGATACGTATTTTCTTTGGTGTTATGGTGTTTGGTGTTTAATGAATTTTGTTTGAATAAAACGAATAAAAAGTTATGATACTTGTCAAGTTTAACTTGGGCATTTTCTTTTTCTTGTAAATTGAACGGCAGCCATTAAAATTGCCTAATACAACAATGTCCCAAGCTGAATGGTACATTAAAATTGCCTGCTTCGTTTGGCAATAATTGTAGAATGCTCATTTGGGAAAAGTTAGAATTTTAACTCTTGCAATTCGTCCGTTTGAGACACAAATCAAATAAAAAAATATTCAAAAATTGCACTAAATGTGACCTTTGTTGAATACCAAGATAAGTATTTAGCTTTATTTGGATCCGAATATATAAGGTTGGGCTTTGTAGCCCTTAGTTGAATACACAAAGATGAGTATTTAGCTTTATTTAAATTTGAATGAAAGGTCGGGATTTGGTAGCCAGTACAGAACAATAGCACACATAAACGAATTTTTTTTGTCACTTTTGCCTCTATAATATATTTATATTTTTATCATTTTAAAAATTAAAAATTAATTTTTCCCTAAAATAAGTAATAATTTCTGTAGTCATTCTCAAATTTGTGGGATTAAGCAACTTCATATTTCATCATTTTCCCACACCATTCTTCTAGAAAATTTTGACAATCCTTTTTATACAAGGTTCATTATAAATGATTTACTAATGGATTAATGCATCGGGACTTCAAATACTGTTACCTCATACCCGCTTTAACTTATATTAACTTGTAGTTATTATAGAAATTTATAAATAAATTTAGTTCTTTTGATAATTTTATCTTATTCAAATAAAACTTATCTCGGTTTCATAAAATTACCATAATTCTTATCTTTATTACAATTTATAGTATTAAAAATTTAATATTATAATAATTCATGAGTAAAGATTGTATCACTGACTATAATTATAAATATAACCATAAATAATATACTAATAAGAATAATTCTACGGTAAATATCATCTACTGCAATATACCATTATTCATATGTATCGCAATGTACCGTTAACTTTTTAATTAGTTTTGAAATCGTAAAGACCGAAAGTATTATTATCCTCTTTTAAAATAAAATCTAAAAAAATAATTTTTATATTACTTTTTCAAATTTTTTATTTTTTAATTCAAAAAATAATTAAACTTTTATTACTATAATAATTTCTGCTTTTCTTTAATTTAAGGGTAAAGTTCACAAATAATCACTAAACTTTGATCAATTATTCAATTTAGTAACAAACTTCTAATTGTTTCAATGTTACCATTAAACTTTTAGTTTTGTTTTAATTTAGCCATTGACCCGTTAACAACCGTTAAAAGAGTGATGTGGCTGTTAAAATATTTTGTATAATAACATATTTAGTCCTCCATATTTACACATTCAAACAATTTAGTCTTAATTTGAAATAAATAATAAATTTAATCATCTTAATTTCAATTTGATCTTATTTTTAATTAGAGATAGTTTAATATTTTATTTTGATATCTCAATTATAACTAATGTTATCTTGTCCCTTTAACCATACCCAATCCATCCTTTAAAATTTGGGTAAAGTACTAAAATAGCAACTGAACTTTGTTAAAAAACAAAATGGCAATCAAACTTTCAAATGTTACAAAATAGCAATTAAACTTTGTGTTTTGTAACAAAATAGTAACTAAGGCGTTAAACCCCATTAACCCCTTAATGGTAAACTTTCAAAGTACCCTTAATTTTTACACATTGTTATAATTTAGTCCTAATTTTAAAAAATTAACCCTTAATATTTTAAAATTACTTCAATTTAGTCCTTCACTATCATCGTTTCCTTCACCATCCTCCTCCTGGATCTTCCTCCTCCGATTGAAGCTTCTTTATCTTCACCTCTCTCGTGTCACTTTGACAATGAAGCTACGAACCACTCTGCACTCTTTAAATTAACTAATTTTATATCATTAAAACATGGAGAGAGAATGGAAAAGATATTTTCTTTCGTCCACAAACACAGAAATTTTCATGTTTCAACCAAAGCAGGTAGAGAGAGAAAACAGGGTTTGCATAAAAAATTCTATTGATTGAAGCTTTAAATGCGGGTTGGTTGATTTTCCTCTCTTAAACACTAAGCATGCCCACCTTACCTCTCTCTCTTTTTATTATTTTTCAGTATATAAAAGCTTCTTCTTAAACCCCCTGTTCTTCGTTCATCACCAGAAAACCTTTTTCATTTCAATTCTCATTGGATTTCAACAATGGAAAGGAAAAAAAGAATGGATTTTTCCGCATACCCATCTCGTTTTTTCATGTTCGGAGATTTCATTGAAAAGATGAGATTTTCTTGCAATTTCGCTGTTTTTGCCATCATTGGGAATATTTTCTCTGCGATCTTAACCATTTAGCTATTAATCAAGTATTTACCAACTAAAAAAATAAACTATCAAAAATCCATGGTCCATAATACTAGACTTTTATTTGACAGAAGATTTAGATTCGGAGGGAAGATCCATGAGGAGGATGGTGAAAGAGATGATGATAGTGAAGGACTAAATTGAAGTAATTTTAAAACATCAAGGGTTAATTTTTTAGAATTAGGACTAAATTATAACAATGTGTAAAATTTTAGAGTACTTTGAAAGCTTGCCGTTAACGGGGTTTAACGTCTCAGTTATCATTTTGTTACAAAATACAAAGTTTAATTGATGTTTTGTAACATTTAAAAGTTTGGTTACCGTTTTATTTTTTTAACAAAATTCAGTTACCATTTTGGTACTTTACCCTTAAAATTTCATAAAGAATAGATCATAATCATATCATGAAATTGGATTCAATATATATATATATATATATAACTAAAACTTGTTATAAAATTACTAAAAAACATTCAATCTCCTTTTTTTTCATCATCATCGTCTTCAACAATTTTCTGCTTACAAAGTCATGTTCGCAGCCCACATCCCAATTAGTTTGTTCTTCTTGTATATTACCTTTTTAATTTACCAGAAGTTAAATTAGCAGTAAATTGTTTCCATTTTAACGAAACTATAGGCTACAAATTTATCGTAATCAGAAAAGAGTCCAAACCCACAGTAAAAATGCTTGGGATCTGCAGGCTGTTCCTATAGTTGCGAGAGTTCCCTCATCGGGAATGTTTTCTAGGAATAATGAGGGTATGGTTTGAATACTAAAAAACTCTTTTAGTTTTGTTTTCTAGCAACGAATTAAAGGATGGATTGTGTATGTTTGGGACTTGGGAAGACAAGATAACATTAGTTATAATGGAGGGATCAAAATAAAATATTAAATTATTTCTAACTAAAAATAGGGCCAAATTGAAATAATGAGGGTTAAATTTATTATTTCTTTCGAATTAAGACTAAATTGTTTGAATGTGTAAACGTAGAGGACTAAATATGTTATTATACAAAATATTTTAACAGTCACATCACTCTTTTAACGGTTGTTAATGGGTCAGTGGTCCAATTGAAACAAAACTAAAAGTTTAATGGTAACATTGAAGTAATTGAAAGTTTGGTTAGCAAATTGAATAATTGATCAAAGTTTAGTAACCATTTGTGAATTTTATCCTTAAACTAAAGTGAATGTATGAATTATTATAGTAATAAAAGTTTAATTATTTTTTAATTAAAAAAATCTAATAGAGTAATATAAAAATTATTTTTTAAGATTCTATTCTAAAAGAGGATAATAACACTTTCAGCTCTTAAGATTTCAAAACCAATTAAAACTTTTAGGGTGCTTTTATTAGACTGATTGAAATAATAATAATAATAATAATAATAAAAAGCAAAGGATAAATTATATAAGTAGTAGCCGAACTTTTAGGGTGCTTTTATTTTGGTGACCAAATTTTTAAAATTTTTGATAAGTCACTAAACTTTAAATTCTCTTTCATTAAGGTGCTCACATTAACTGTGTTAGAGGATATTGATGTGACACATTATTTTTCTTTTTTTCTTGATAAAAAAATATAAGTTTAACCCATTTTCAGCTGAATAAAAATAAAATTATTTGACGGTTTCTCACATCGATTACACTAAACGTCGTCGGTGATGGTATCTATCTCTTTCGACCAAGGATGAACTGGGGTTGAAGGGGATGACGTTCTCTTGAAAATTTGAAATTCATATATGATTTAGAAATTTTGTAAAATTTTTCTATGTATTTTTTATTAAAAATCTATTTTGTCCCCTAAAATTTTATAAATTTACCCCTACCATAAAGTCATGCCTCTGTACCTGCTTTCAACGACAAATATTGAATGCTATGAACCGTGGCTCGATAGTTGGTCGCCCATGGATAAAGGGCTTCAATCGTCTCGTTTTTCCCATCTTGTAGAGCATGTGTTGGGTTCCTCCAACCATGACTGGTTCATGGGGGGACTCTTTTGCCGGCGGCTCCGCTTACAAGAACATTTGTCGGAGACGACGAAAAAGAAAACTTCTATAGTGGGTACATAATTGAAGACGACGCTCCAGAATTAGCGAAAGTAACATTGTAGAGAGAATGGTTAGCGAGTAACTGAAGCGGGTGCGAAGTTGGTGGTTCGTAAAACAATGTTTGTATTGGCGACATCTGGGAAACCATATGTAGTCTTTCTTGCTGGTGGGACATTGAAACTGAAACTGATATCAGAATCGTAATCGATGACAACGTCGTGTACGACGGCGTTGGACTGCAAGATAATTTCAATTCAAGATTATAGTCTTGTTGTTGTTGATTGTGCTTCCTTTTTCCTGTTGATTTACTGTTCTTCATTCTTACGTTTCATGGTTTGGATTTGGGACAATGGAGGGGATGAATGGGATGTTTTTCAAATTCAATTAAACGAGAATAAAAGTTTTAGATTGAAAGAATACATTGTCAATATAAAATATAATATAGCTTAAAAAAATATTTGATACATAAGCTTGTATAAATTAAAATTTATATAAACTTAGATGAATTCAGGGTTTATGTTGTATGTGTTAAAAGTTAGTGCTTATGATTTAAAGTTTTAAGGGTAGAGATGTATATTTTAAATTATAAAGAAAATATTGTATAAATTTTTTTGGTAAAGTACACAAATAGTCATTAAACTATCCCAAACAATACAAAATGGTCACCAAACTTTCAAAAGTTACATAACGGGCATTAAATTTTAGTTTTTGTTACTGAGCCGTTAACTATCATTAAGCGAATGACGTAACAATTACAAAATTTTGAATAATAACACATTTAATCCTCCATATTTACACATTCAATCAATTTAGTCCTAATTAAACCCTCATTATTGATGTCTAAATTGATTGAATGTGTACATATTGAGTATTAAATGTGTTGTTAGACAAATTTTTGTAACTATCATATCACCTAGTCAACAACAGTTAACGACTCAGTGACCATTTTGTAACAAAAACGAAAGTTTAATTACTATTATATAACTTTTGAAAGTTTGATGATCATTTTGTATTGGTTGGAATAGTTTAGTGACCGTTTGTATACTTTACCCTAAATTTTTATACTCAAAATATAACCTAAATTTTAACCCTATAATTAACTAATTTTTCATCATTTCATTTGTCCATATTGCGTATCAACCAATACCTTCAAACTCTGGTGTAGCCGCAACCAAACAACCAGTAAAATCTGATTTTAGTTATTTTATCAAACATGAAATTGGGTTTAAGCAGTCAAAAGGGCATTTAGAATTTCAAAAAGAAAAAACAAATACTCCCTTGTCCCTTGTCCCAATCAATATGTCCTTTTTATATTTTAAAATTATCACACTTAAAATGTTTTATTAAAAAAATTATCAACTTTTATAAGACACATTTTCCTTTATACTATTTTTTTAGGTTCTCAACAAAATAAAACTCAACTTTTTTAAGGATAAAATTGTCGTTTCAATTATTTTACACCATCTTTCTTACATATTCTTACACAAATTTTTTCTTCTTAAAATTGTGTGAAAAGTCAACAATAAAAAAAATAAATAGAACGGAAAGAATAGTAAAAATAATAATTTATATTCCAAATTGGGTTTAGGGCTTAACAAGTTGTTTAAAAAAAGTATTTCAAAAAATAAATGGTAAAAAATTAAATAAAATTACTTTGACACATAAATTTGTCTAAATTTTAATTTACATATTTTTTTTAATTTTAAGGTTTAAAGATTTAAATTGTCGTTTAAAGTTTAAAAATTTAGGTTGTATGATGTAAAATTTAAAGTTTATGATTAAAATTTGAGTTTAAAATTTAAAGTTTAAAATTTAAATTTTAAGGTGTTAAGATTAAAATTTTATATTAAAAAAATTATAATTTAAATACAAAAAAGTGTAATTCTTTAACACAATTTATATATTAAAATATAACTAAAAAATTAATAGGTACTGCAACATCATTAATACCTCCATTTTTCTGGCTTGTCGCCTTGTAAAAAGACTAGCCATCATAGAAAGTTGTAAAAAAAATAAATTTCCCCCTTTCCACTTTTTCAAACGTTCATCAACCAAAAACCAAAGAAAAAAAATGCTTGCCGATGCAGCTACCAAAACAATATACTCGTTGTAAACACAGTTTTTGAATTATCTTTTGATTTTTTTTTTCTAAATTTAATGCTGAACCTCAACAAACCCAAGTTATACACATAAAATCAATCAATTCTTCCTATTAAACAACACTGGAAAAATAGAAAACGATTTCAACACCTAAAAACAAAGCAACACAACCGAAGAAGAAACCATGAAAGCATAAATCAAGATGAGGAAACCGAAATGCAATGCCCAGTTCCTCTTGAACTTGGCAAAGTAAGTTTCCGGCGGTTCCTGGTAATGGATCTCGAACTCACCTTCTTCTTCCCCGAACCCATCCACGAACTCCCCGTTGTTGATCCTCATCTTCATTTCCCTCAGCTTATCCGTCGCCAACCCCAGCGTCAGCTTGTGGCACCGTCTCTGGTACTTGAACCCATTGATGCACCTCAGGGTCTGAGCCACCGAAACATAGAAGATTAGGTGGGATAGTGAAAGCAGAGTGATGGGTGCCCAGCAATGGCGGCACTGGAGACGAGTCGACTGAGCTTCAGCCATGAAGACGAGGGCTAAGAAGACGAAGAAGAGCTGGAAAAGCTTGTGGAGGTCTTTCTTCTGGAGGTCGATGGCTCGTTTCTTTTCGAGGGTCTTCTCGAAGTGGAGTTGGATGATGGTGTTTAAGGCTTGGAGAGCAGTTTCTTTGGGGATTGTTTGGTGAGTTGGCTCGTAGTCCGCCATGGATGGGCAAAGGGGGGGGGGGAGAGAGAGAGAGAGAGAGAGAGATGGAAGCTTTGTAGGGTTTAGAAAATGAGTGGCGGAGGGTGAGGACGGGGATCTCAAGGGTTATGTGGTGGGGCAGATTGATCTGTTTCGGTCTGAAATCTGAATGAATGATTGCAGAGGCTTCATTTGGTGTAATATTGTAAAATGTAAACTGTAAACTTAGGATTCTTACATGTGAGTTCATCAATTCCCAAGTTCTTACACTTCAACCCATCTTTGATTTTATTCACTCATTCAATTTAATGATTATATAATTAAATTCGAATGTGATTATATAGTTTTAACATCTTTAAAAAAGGTTAGAGATCTACTAATTAATCAAGTGGTCAAGGATATTTATGTTGTTACATCTTATATGAGTTCGAATATCGACATATACCTTGAGAGTGTAATTATCTTCCTACTTAATCCAAAAAAAGTTATTCTAATTTGTAGATTCTGTTAAATTAGATGTAATTGAAATTTCTTCAATAATTATTAAGGGAAGGGTTGAGAATTTATGTAACTACATCCTTTAATTTTATTTTAAAATTTAAATTTATGTAACCACAATTTGTACTACCAAATATGTTAAAAGGAATTATATTATAATTATGCTACCGGTCAAACATATGTGGAGAATTATAATTTCGTATAATTATGTTCATATATTTATGTAAAAAAATATTCATGTATAATTATTAGGTGACCTAATAATTATATTTTCAGTCAATTATACCGTAATGTTTGAACATAATCTTAATAAAGTCAAGTATTTTCAATGTATTTTGATTTTTAATCTAATATAAGACTAAAATATAGAAATACAATATCAAATATATTGAGCAATCTTGATTAATTATATAATAGACGATACTTCACATATTTTTCTAAAGAATTTAAAATGAATCATTGTGATATTTGTCCACTTAAAAAAAGATTATCTTTTGATTCTCATAACAAAACAGCTACTACTCCTTTTGATCTTGTGCATTGTGATGTTTGAGGGCCGTACAAGACTCCAACATTTGCAAATCAAAAGGTATTCCTCCGACATAGCGGCGGATGTAAGGAGGGTTTAGGTGGGCGCCACCTTAAAAATCTAAAAAAAATTTAGGGTAAACTACATCAGTAGTCACCGAACTATGATTTCTTTCCTATTTTGGTCACTGAACTATTTTTTTGGCAAAACATCACTAACGTTATGTTTCCTTCCTATTCTGGTCACCGGATGTTAAAAACTTAACGGTTTTGCTAACGTGGAATTTTATTTTATTTTTTAATTTTCCATTTCATTTTTTCTCTCTCCTCGTAAGCAATATATGTCATTTTATAATATTTTATTCAAACTCACAGGATGGTGACACGTGTCACTGCTATTAGTGGAATAAAAGGAATGAAAAATCAAGCCCCTTATGCAGCCAGAGATATTCGACTAATAGGCAGTTACGTGTCACCATCTATCTGGCTGCATAAGGGGCTTGATTTTTCATTCTTGTTATTCCACTAATAGGCAGTGATATGTGTCACCATCCTGTTAGTTTGAATAAAAATATTATAAAATAACATATATTGCTTACGAGGAGAGAAAAGAAATGACATGGAAAATTAAAAAATAAAATAAAATTCCTAACTGCCGGTGACCAAAATAGGAAGGAAACATAACGTTAGTGAAGTTTTTGCCAAAAAACATAGTTCGGTGACCAAAATAAGAAATAAACCATAGTTCGGTGACTACTGGTGTAGTTTACCCAGTTTTTATTAGTTATTTATTTTATTTATTATGTTCACCCTAAAATTTTATTGGTGCCCACTTTGAAAATTTGATTTTTCTTTATTAGTTGTCCATTTTACTATGTGTGTTCACTCTAAAGATTTATTTGTACTCATATACGTATAAAACAATTTATATTATTAAAATTTAATATATGTGTGCCCACTCTAAAAAAATTTCTGAATCCGTTACTGCTCCAGGCTCTCTAGGACATTGCAAAAGAGGAGCAAACTAAATGAATCATGTCAAACTTCTCAAGCTTATCTCTACATCATTTTAGTTTAAAGGGTAAAAATACAAAAATCATCACTCAATTATACTCTTTCTCTTATTTTGGTCACTCAACTTTCAAAATTTTTAATTTACTAGCTGAACATTTAGATTGCTCATGTTTTGGTCACTCTAGAATCTGGTTTATTTTATTATTATTTTTGATTTTTTGGCATTTATTAGTATTACTTAATATAAAAATATTTTAAAATATAAAACTAAATCCAACTGTTCGCTGGCCACATTCGTCGTCATCGGACACCATCGGTCACTTCGTCTTGGTGTTCTAAGTCCGCATCTGACCTCCATTAGCCGGAAAAGTGCTCCAAAGTCCATGAAAAAAGATCAAAAGTTAGGAAATTGGAAAGTTTAAAACGAGATTCGCATGTTTTGGGACATTTTTGGCGAAACAAACACCAGATTCAGACTCAGCATGACAAAACGAGTCCACTAGTGCAATTTGGGATCAAACTGCCGTCAATTTTGAGGCCAAAGGTGGTCGACGACGGTGGTGATATTTTTATATATTTTTAAAATTTAATAATAATAAAATCATATTTATTTTAATTTATTTTTATATTTAATAATATTAAAAAACTCAAAAATAATAATAAAATAATCCATAATGACCAAAACATGAATAATCCAAAAGTTTAGTTAGTAAATTTAAAATTTTGAAAGTTGAGTGACCAAAATAGGAGAGAGAAGATAGTTGAGTGATGATTTTTATATTTTACCCTAGTTTAAAAGTCATTTCTAACATTGACTTTTATGGGTTTCCAATGTGGAAGTTGTGTTCAATGTATTATGCACAAGACTCTTAATGTGTTCTGTTTAATGTTTCTTCCACAATACTATCAATAGGACGGATCTTGATATAACAAGTAGAGAGAGTTAATTTAAAATTTTTAAATTTTTGAAACTTAAAAAGAATTTTTCAAAAATTTAAAAGGGGACTTAATTAAATATTTAAAGAAATAAAAATTTAATGAGAATTTTAAAAATTTTAAAAGGACCAAATTTAAAAAATAAAATAAAAAATTAAGTGGTCAAATACAAATTATTCAAAATTTGGGGGTCAAGCCCCTCAAGCGCTCACAAACATCCGCCTCTGATTACATACTCTTATATTACACATAAATATAAAAAATATGATTTTCAAGAATTTTCTAAACAATTAAATATCTTTAAGAAAATCATCATATTTATATAAGATATATCCTGTATCCAACGCGTACTCAAATTCGAATCATATAACCAAAATTTCTAGAAAGTTCATGACAATGAAGCCGTGTTCAAATAAAAGGGATTAGATTAGATGTGTTCATGGGCAAGCTGAAAAAAATGTTTTATGTTTGTCTAAGTCCGATTCAGTTCAAAATATGAGCCTCAATATTTTTTTTTCAAACTCATTCATATTTGTAAATGACTCATTTTAAATCTTCTCACATTATTATTTTATTTTTAATAAATATGTAATGTAACGACCCAAATTTTTAAGTCAACGATTTGGGCGTTGACCAGAGTTATAGACCTTTAAGTTGGTTGGAGTATCGGACCCATTGGGCCAAGGTTAGGCCTTTTGGTTGAGTTTTGAGCTAATTAGACTTGGCAAGTGATCAATTTGTAAAAAGGGAAGGACCTTGGGGTTTTATGTTGAGATTTTACCTTTATTTAAAATAAAGGTTGGAAACCAATTGGAAAATTGGTATATCACGTGATGTTGGGGAGGGGAGACAAGATGATATCATCTTCATCCTTTTCCTTCTACCACACAACCCATTTCCCTCCTCCTTTCAAGCCTAGTTTCTAACCTCAAAGATTCAAACTTTCCTCATCAATTTTTTCATCTGAGATATGTTAATCTCCACCTCATAAGCTTCATGAAAAGTATACTCTTGAGGTATAAAGGCGAGTTCTTTATTTATGGGTTTTTAAAGGGGTTTAAGCTTTTGGGGTTTCTTCATGTTTTCAAAGATGTTAATTTGTGGCTAGACCTTTCTTTAGTGTTTGGTTTAAGTCTTAACATGTTTCCTTGTTTGTGAGGTTTAAAGGAGGTGTTTTGGGATTCTTCAAGCTTTAGGCAAGGGAGAAGGTTGAGGGGTTTTTGTTGGAGAGCTTAAATTCGAGACTTATTACTAAGGTCAATACATCTCTAACTCCTACTCTTCTTGAAGATCATAAAATGATTGCTTTGCTTGATGTTATGGTTTATTGTTGCTAAGTTGGATGTTTGGTAGCTTAGAGCATTTAATGGTAAAATTTGGATAAGTTGTTAGTAACATGTAAAAATGGTAGTAAACCACCCTAATTAACTTCCATAAGTCGTAGGATCGAATTAATGGGTTAAAAGATTTATTTTGGGGGCTTGGGAAGTGATTTCCTGAGCCTTTGAAGCCATTTCTGGGCTTCAGTATCGGTACACAAGGAGCTTGTACCGATATCATATGTTATGATGATGAACACATGCAGAAATTGAAAGACGTATTGATACATGCTCGAGCCGCATCGGTACGCCTTGTTCCCTAGTAGCGAGATTTCGTAACGGTACGCTTGGAAGTGTATCGGTACTAAAAGGGGTATCGGTACGCAGGGTTCCTATACCGGTATGGGATCAACTGTCAATTCTTTTTACGAGAAGCTGCGTATCGATACGCCTGGTGTGGGTATCGGTACCCAGAGAGGAATATCGTTAGTCAATGTTGGGTATCGATACCCACTTGGTAATTTGTCCGAAAAATACGTTTTGAGTTTAAAGGGCTTATAATTCGAGGACTAAGGCCCAATAGGTTTCTAATGTGATAAAATGAATAGTAAAACTAAAAAATTGTGTTTTAATCCTTGTGAATGAGAGCAACGTGGAATGGCTTGGTAAATGATGATTCGATATTACCGTCATGGTTTGTAACCCCCTTGACCCAGTCTAATCGCAAAACCGAACCGAGCGAGCTACATTAGGGTTTGCCGAGACAAACCCGAAAGATTTACATTGAAACAATCCATTTTTTCTTTTATCTTATCTAAATGCATTTTTAAGTCCTAAGGTGATCATACTGGTTATGGTGTGGATTACAACTCAATCGGGCGTCGAATTGACATCCAATTGTTCAAACTCGCATCTTAGGGACTAAAATGCAATTTCTAACAATTAAGATGGCACTTGTGAAATTAAAGTTACCAATCCTTAATTAGTCACATTTCATACTATCAGGTTAAATCTCAGTATAAAATAACCATCCAAACTCATTTAATTGCATAAACAAGAAACAATGACTAAATTGTAAAGAATACAAACTTTAGGAAACATCTAAACTGATTTAACGACTGGCGTACCTGTACAGGGCTCATCCATATCGCAACGTGGTTGAAATACAAAGGCGTACCAATACGGTCTCTAGGCGTATCGGTACGGGTATGTGTTCTCAAAAATATAGAATTTCAGTAGCTAAAGGCCATACCGATACGGCTACCCGTATACCAAAACCATGCTTATTTATCAACTATGCGTACCGATACAGTCCCTAGGCGTATCGGTATGGCAAGGCAATTTTTCCCAGATTGATCTGAGACAGGTCCCCGCGTACCGATCCCTGAGGACCCATACCGGTACGGATATACCTGTAATGGCCTCTTGGTCCAGCATATGACACTTTGGCTCAATCTAACATGCTCTAAACAACATATAAATATCATATAAATTTACAATCATCAATTACTCAACATAGCAGCATGGTAGATGATCGTTCTCAACATGACATACTCAAGACAAAACCCTATAGGCATGATTTCTACCCAAGCATGCATAATGTTTCCCAACCCCCCAAAACCAAGAATTAAACATCATACAAGTCCAAAAAATCATACCAAACCTATAAAACAGGGAGTATCCAAAATAAACCTCCCAATTACAACTTGGTCACATTGCCTTTTATTACTACTTAGTATTTGTAAAACCATACTTTGAAATGTCTCAACTCTTTGGTCCTCTCTTCCGTGCTTGTTGTCCGCAAAAGCCTATTTCTCTGCATTGATGAGAAAGAAGAGCACAAGCCATAAGCTTAGTGAGGGAATCTCTAAAACATTTATCAATGCACTTTAAATCATTTTAATACAAACCAAGTGCACATATCTCATGGCAAAATCATCTCATGCTTCCATAATCTCTTTCAAATGCACATTTAAAACCATTTACCGCATATGTATCATGGATTTCATCTCTACCTCAATTTAAGCTTCAAATGCCAAATCTCTATATAGCAAGCTTAAAGAGCATCTCATGTATATAAACCACATTATACAAACATAATTCATTTCTCATGATACATTATCTAGTATATTGGCTTTCAAGTGACTCAAAATAAGTTCCAAACCATTTACAAAAACACATCGGATACATGGATTTTTCAAGTGGTTCCTACGGCCACTTCACATACATTCCTCAATCGGAGCAACGAAACTTACCCACCTTAACGGTTCAAACCAGAGTAAAATAACATTTACCCACCTCGACGGTTTAGATGTATAAATCCACCAGCGGGAGAAAATAAAATATTTACCCACCTCGACCGTTGCGTTTCTTATGGTGGAGTCTATGAAACACTCACAACCCATTGACACACATAAGGCGACTTTTTATAGTGCACTTTAAACCTTATGGCTAGCCAACTATATCTGATAACATTTTAATCACAACCACTTGCCAATATACTCAATAAAACAACATTATCTCACTGTTTTATATATGCATAAAATAAATCCAATTTCAAACATGCTAAACCGTGCTTTATAGTATTCTCGAAAATACTTTCACAAATCATGTTTCATTCTCAATAATCATCATATATGATCTTTTGCAACATCTTTCTAAAACATGCATAATACAGTGAGTAATCAAAACCATCAATATGTGCATGGGATTATATTTCGTAATACCAAAAACGAGAGAGAGCTCAACCAATACTTACTTCCGAGCTTGGATAAGTGTTTCAAACTTATTATAAACTCTGACAACTTCTTTCAAAACCTTTTTAGAGCAGTGAAACACATTTCCAGTCACCGACAACCCAAATCTCGCTAGCCAATACGCGATCAAGCCTTCGAAGCTTCCACAACCTCTCCAAATGCTATAGGATTCAACTCCCCTGCTTTACACAAACAAAAATATAGGATTAATGCACTTCCATGCATCTCAAATCCCGAACAAACAACAAATACAACTTCGCCTCCCTTAGATCCATCAAACACCCCTCTAAAGCATCTGAAAACATCATCAAACCTCAATTAAACAAAGCCCAGCCAAAACCTATTAATTCTAACATCTTAACAACATAAATAATATCCAAAATCATCATAAACACGTTCTTATACCTCCAGCAACACCACAACACCAATATCACATCAAAAACCAACTATAAACAACCTAGAAAATTAGCAATTCACATAGTTTCGGGATTCCTTTAATTAACCTCTTCTTTTAACATTAAAACACATCTCATAAGATTTCTAAATCCATTAGATTCATTACAAAACATATCCAAATCAGTTTTATCCAATTTCCACACAAAACTCAATTTAATTACCAAATCCATGTTTAAATCATAATTCCATAACATAAATCAATAGCAAAGGATCAAGAACTTGGGAATTTCAATAAAGAACCTTTAATTAGAGGGAAAAATGAAAATCACCTATAATTGCTGATCCCTTAATTGGCAAAATTTGGTTGAAATCCAAATAGATTTGTTGCAAGAATCAAAGGGATCAAGTAGGTAATCAAAAGGAAATAAAAAAATATTTGATTCCTGAAAATTTTGGAAAGATTTTTATAGTTTGGCTGCTGAGAAATTTGAGAGAAAAGTAAAAGCAAAGTTAGTTATGTAAGAAAGTGATTTTATGAAAATGAAAATCCTTTTATTAAATCTATTTCCTTTTAATATTAAAAATATTTGAAAACACTTTAAAAATATCCTAAATTAAGGAGAAAATATGAAGGAAAATTTTGGTCAAATATCTCTTTAAAGATTCTAAGTTTCGACCCTTTTATGATTTAGCCACCAAAAATAGTTTTAAAACTTTTCATTTTAGTCACTAGACCAAAATGTCCCAAAATCATAATTATTTACTTCAAATTGAATTTACCAAAATGCTTAAAATATCAATTAAGTATTTTATAACATTTTCCCATATTTTATTTTAACCAAAAATAATTTTGTAAGGTTTAATTCTCGAAACTAACTCAAATTGCCTAACCTGATTCTCCCGAACCGTCTAATTGATCCGATTAACTTCTAGGCCCAATTTTCGGGCGTTACATGGTTAGTGTCATGCCTTGGGGCATTTGTGATGGCTTGGCTTGGTGTCACTTACCTCTTGGTGGGGTGTATGAATGCTCGGGGAGCATGTGTTCTTTTATGTTATATTAAAGGAATCTAGATGTTCTAGAGTTAGTACTACGATACTTATATAAGGGGATTTGTATTTTTGGCTGAGTGATCAAGTATATCAGATGTACCCATAGGCTGAGCGATTTGGGTACGGTTAGAAACCTATCCGTGGCTATGGTGATCCAGATATGGTAATAAACTCGAAAATGTGAGTGAGCTCGAGTAACATGATTGGTTGAGTGACCTCAGGTAAATACTATTTGTGGCTAATGTGATCCAAGTATGTCTAGGACATATCTGTGGCTATAGTAATCTAAATATGGTTTATTTAACCCGACGACTGGGTAAACACGAGTAATTTGACGGCTGTGTAAGCACGGGTAAATAAGGCTTCGTTGGTCATTATGTGGATAATGTATTGATGTATTTATGTATGTTGTACGGTTGCTATAGATTGATAGCTTATGCACCCTATAGCTAAGTGATCAGGGTATGGCATGTATTAACTCAATGGACTGTGTGAGCTCGAGCAACTCGATAGGCTATGTGATCTTGAGTATGACAAAGCTTGTGGAACAAGTAATACTTCCTTTAGACCTAATGATGCTTTGAGATAGGTGATCTAAGTACTCTATCTTGTGTAGGCTAGATGATAACTAATAGATAGAAAAGCCTTATCTATGCTCTCTAACTATTTTATCTTGCATGTTTATTTTATGATAATCATAAATTGTGATAGAGTAGAAATGTACCACTGAGCTTTATTAGCTCAACGTGTGGATGTATAGTTTTTCCGTGCGTAGGTTGATAGGTCACCTTTTTGGAGGAGCTCATCGATGAAGATTTCTCAGCACTGCATTCATTTTAGAGTACAATACTTGTTATTTTAGTTTGGGTTAATGTATTTATAGGACCTTACCACTGTTGAGTCTAACTCTATTTGAAATATTTATTTTGGTGTACGATATTTTAAACTTGGAGCTCATGTTTTGTAAACCTATTTAAATACTTATTTAATTGTATAAATGTATGGGTGATTTGATATTTTGAAAAAGCTAAACTTGTGATTTAAAATAAAAAATTTTGATGGGTCAGCTTTAGGTGACTCGAATGTAGTACTTTAGATCTGGATTGGGTTTGGGGTGTTACAAAAGTGGTATCAAAGCTTAGGTTTAGCCAGTTCTAGGAATTCTTAGGGTGGTATAGAGGTTGTGGTAAGGTGCCTAGGGAATACAAGCCCCTAAAGTTAATTTGTACTCTTCCAAGACTGGAAATCATGATGATGATGCCTTGTTTCTTTTTGTTTTAGAAAGTTCGATTGTGGGCGATACAAAACGCGACCAGAAAAGTCATGAAGAGAGCTTTGTCTCCCAAACGAAAGACTCTAGTAAGGAGTTTATCCCAGATGTTGGGGACACAAGCCTTTTAAGAGTTACCAAAAGTGGAGGGACGAGCTACCTCTATGATCTTACATTTGCTCTTATACAAGTGGTGCAAGCTATATTGAGGCAATCCAAGACGCCTCGCAAAACCCTGTTAAGAGGCTTTACCATTTTGGGCCAAAAAACTTTGAAGGTTTGGGCGAAGATGACCCGATTAAGGCTGACTAGTAGTTAAAAGACATTCAGAGGATTCTAAGACAGATGAGAGGGAGTTTAGAGGATGATCACGATTACATTGTCTCTCTTCTTAAGGGCAATGTATATGTGTGGTAAGAGACCATTGAGTTAGGACTACAGCCTGTACTTTTGATATGTGATGTCTTTTTGGGTGAGTTCAGGAAAAAGTATATCAGTAAAGTTCATATGGACAAGATGAGAGATCAGTTCTTACATCTAGTTCAAGGAGACCGTACAGTGTTTGAGTGTGAGCAAGATTTTTTATGGTTGAGTCGTTATGCCCAGAGTTAGTTATCACCGAGGAGTTGAGGTGTAAGAGGTTCAAACATGGATTGAAGGTTGACCTTCAGATGCATGTGATATCGGGCTCACTTGGGACATTCTCTAAGCTACCCAATAGTGCGAAAGTACTTGAGTGACTTCAGAGTTTGACACCGAATCAGATTGAGGACTCTAGAGGCCATATTGTGGGGAACCAGAATATTATAGGTTATTCTTAGGCTTCGTCTAAGAGGTTTTATGCTTCGAGAGATACGGAGAGAGTTACTTCAGATCAACCGCCAAGGAAATGTCAGAGGTTCAGTATAAGGGTTCGTCGGATTTATTAATTTCTACTCTAGAGAGGAGTATTGATGGTTCAGCTGGAGTGTTGCTGCCACAAGTTTGTGAGTATTGTATTCGACCTCATCTTAGAGTGTACTTTTTTGCTTCGGAGGTTTGCTATAGGTGTCGGGTACCAGGTCATATGGTGAAGGAATGCCTAGTGATGAATGATGGTACACGTGTTCAGTCTCAGAGGTTGACTTCTTCGTGGCATGATCAGGGTTCTACGAGAGGCAGTGCTAGGGCATCGTTTGGGTATCAGGGTGGAGGTCCTGTGAGATCTACCATTAGAGTCGATGATCGAGCTATTTCTAGACAGTTTGCCATTCAAGCTAGAGAGGATAGCTTTGCCACCGATGATATGTCAGGTACATGTGTTTGTTTTGGTTTCAGTTGTTACATTGATAGAAATTTGACCTCTAGTTCACATAATGGTTTTGGTTCTTGTTGGATAAGTATTGTGGTAAGATCTAGAGGTTAATGTTGGATTGATTAGTTCATCAGTTTTTTAAGTTCTTGTAATTAATGTCCTTACCTTGGATGGTAAGTGGGATTGAGAGTATCCTCGTGGACTTGTTAGATTTACTATCTCTTTAGTTGGTAAATGTTACCCTTGGAGAAGGTTGATCATGTGAGTTTGATGTATGCCTTGTGTTGCGCGTAATAAGTGCTATGCAAATGTGCAAGTATACACGTCGCAAGTTATAGTATAAAAGATATCGTCTCCACAGGGATTGGTGCCACTTCAAGAATCTAGTCTCTTGCACTGTAAAAAGTAAAAACACAAATAAAGGATTATAGGAGTTTAACTAATAACTAATCTAGAAAGCAATAAAGTAAATGAAAAGATGAGATCGAATGAGAGAGAGATAGGCCAGGTTATCGTGAGTTGAGGTGTGATAGCCGATTGGATCGTCTTGGTAAAAGAGTGCACGGGCAACTCAGTTGCCGTGGCAACTTGCACAACGGGGTTGCCTTGGCAACTAGTTGGGCAACTACTAGGGCGTCTGGGCAGCAATCTTCAAGGTTCGGCAGAGCGTTCTTCAATGGTTTCTTCTTATCCCTAAGTCGAAACTCTAGCTACTTGTGCATGCCTTGATAATACATCCCTGCGTGAATCAAGGGTGAACAACAACCAATCTTGCGCTCCTCTTAGCCGTTGAAATCCTTAACTTATTCCTAAGCCGGATTAATCTTCACCATCAATAGATTGAATAAAGATCATATTCATTCGTTTCTTGAATCTAACTCTCCCGATATTAGATAAATAGATGAAGTTACGAGATCCTCTCCCAATTCACTCGCAAACAAGAATAAGAACCAAGAATGAATAAACCTTGAATAGAAAAGTGCAAACTCTTATTACCTAAACAAAAACCAATAGTTTCTCACAACCACAAAACACAATAACTATAGCCAAGTAGATTTAGTTCATGGCTAGGTTCCAAAGAAACACAAGATAAATAATCCCTGGCATGAACCCAATCGAACAAGAAAGAAAAGGATGAAGAAGGAGTCTTGTCGAAATCCTCCTTGCCCTTGATGCTTGTCGAAAATTCTCTCCTCTTGCCCTCCTTGGACTTGTCGAAATTCCCCTCTCTTGCTCTCTCTGGATTGTCGAAATCTCTATCTTATTTATAGGGCTAGGCCAAAGTCCTTCTTTGAGGAGGAAGTTAAGTTGGAATTAAATTATCTTTAAAGAATATAATTTTTTATTATAATTGTATTCCTACTAGAACTTCTCCTATCTTCTTGGAATTTAATTCTTCTTTAATCTCTGCATGGCAATCAAATTCCTTTGGGTTTGGGCTTTGCTCCACGTCATCTTGGGCTTGTCTAGTCATCAATTTCGACTACCATATCACCTTTGCTCTTGTCGAAAATTGCCATGGCAACTGGCTCGGCGTCTCCTTCATGTATTGCCCTGGCAACTGGCTCGGCGTCTCCTACATGTATTGCCCTGGCAACTAGCTCGACATATCCTTCATGCATTGCCCTAGCAACTAGCTCTAGCCTTGCTTTGGCAAGTGATCCTGCACATACACACAAAACACACCAAAGCAGCATCTTTTTCCACAAAAACTACCAAGTTATGTAATCAAGCTCAACGATGGAAGGAAACATGGATTAATGCATGAATGGCTAATTATGCAACTAATATGGGCCTAAGTCTAACAATAATATGAGTAAAAAGGGTAAGAAAAATAGTACTTTTGAACACTTATCACCTTGGTTTATGGGCGAGGGTCTCAAAGTTTCGGGTTCAAGATGAACTAGGTTGTTGGTAATGGACGTGATGAACCATTGCCTTTCTAGCGCGAAATTTGTGTTCTTGTGATGTTTGTTTAAAGAGAGTCTTGTGGGTTGTAAAACGTTCTTAGCCCACGTTGGATACGAGGGTTGAAAGTCCAAAGCTTTAGAGTTGCGAACGTTTGAGAGGTTGTTGGAGTGCTCTTCGAGTAATGAGCGGCCTTACATTTTTATCATAGAGTAAAACCCATGATGGAGGTAATGTCGAGTTTGGTGTTAGTGTCTATCAACTTGTAGTATGTCACCGACCCAACTTTGTGGGTGGGAACTTATTTGTGCAAATGAGTAAATACGGGTGTTGTCGCAAGTGGTTCACCTTGGGACATACATGTGTTGGTATGGCAAAGAGTGGTGGCGTTAGATGTTGTGAGCCAAGGCGTAACGGTGAAGGACTGTTACCCGTTTCCTTGGGGTTGACAATCTTGAAATTGATTGAAGAGTTTTGAGGTTTCTGTATAGTCGTTCAGAATTTGAGTATCTAAAGTCGAATGTTAAGGAGAAGTGGGGATAAAAGATTGGGTTCGATGTGTTGAGTGGACCTTAAGAGCAAGTCGTGAAGTGGGTTGGACTCACGAGTGCGTCGTTCTAATCTTGAGTTTGATGATTCGAGAGGTTGCTCTACCTAGTTTTGAGATGGATTCTCTACATGTATGGTAAAACAGTGAGAACTTTATCAGAGTGGCGCAACGGAAGTATAGTTTAAAGGCTATATTTATATGGAATCATGATTCTTGTGTTGCAACAAATCTTGTTGGAATAACTATAAAAAATCCTTGAGGGCTTGATAGAGTTTCAATACAACTGTTTGTTGGAGTTAAGTGGTTGGGTTGGGCAAAATATTCGAATATTCGATGGTAGTTGGATGAGTGTTGATCTCCAGTAGAGTTCGTAAGCAGCAACCGTTTTCTTTTGAAATCGAAGTGGCTCAGTTAGTGGAATTGCATAACCGCGGATTAACTTTTGTTTGTGTTGTGATGAATTCTAGTAAAGTGAAGTGCTGAGTACCGCCTTGGTTAGCCAAGGTGGGAAAAAAGGGTTGTTAAAACAAGATAAATAGATGGTAGAATTTAGGTTGCGGAGTTTCGCTTGTGTAATCACTCATTTTTGACCGAGTTTTAGTGTTATTAGTATTATTTTAATAATATTATTATTAATATAAAATTGATGAAAAATCAAAAAAATAATAATAAAATATATATTATTAAAAAAAGGAAAGAAAATGCGTGGAGTATGTTGCTCCACGTCACCCTAAATTATCCCCACCCCTTGAAGATTGCCTATAAATAGGCAGGGGTTCACGCAAGGAAAGAGGTAATCGGCCATGGCAAGGCCAAATAAGGGGGCATTAGCTCCCGGTTAGCTAAGGACCGGGGTAGTGCCCTCGGTCCTAGTCGGTTCGATCGGGGTCCTATTTTAGGTTTGATCTAGTTAATATTTTTGGAGAGGTCGCGGTAGATCTCGGTGGGGTTCAGTCGGGGTTCGTTATTCGAGCTCCTAATTAGGTATATTTTCTTCCCTTTTTTATTTGTATTGTAATTTTTTTAATTTAATGAAGTATTAGTTAATTTAAAATTGTATTCTTATTTTTTAGTTTGTATGTTTTAAATTTATGTTTTAGATTAGTATTTTATCATATTAGTTTTTTATTTATGTGTTAGATTAGTTTTTTATTTATGTGTTAGATTAGTATCTTAGTTATGTTAGATTTGTTTTGAGTTAGATTAATATTTATGTATGTATGTTTTAGATTAGTATTTTATTTATGTTAGATTGGTATTTTATTATGTTAATATTTATTTGTATTTTATTGTATTTAAATTATTTGCCATATTTTATATTTTGCTCACTAAGATTGCATATCGAGATATATAAATTGTCAATGCGGTGCCCTTTTATCCGAAAGCGTAAACGAGGCCGAGATCAAGCGTGATGATAGTGGTTGGCGTTTACTCTCGGATAACGGGCCTTTAAAATTTACCCGCACTTATAACCAAATTTTAAATTAATCGTCACATTAATCCGGAAAGTCTAATATTAATAAAGCGGTAATTACTAAAGTACCAATTTTGGGCGGTGTGGGGTGCTAATCCTTCCCCATTCGTAATCGACTCCCAACCCAATAGTTTTCAAATCTCTGGTTTTATGGTGTCCGCCTACCTAAGTGGCGGTGGCGACTCAATTTTTAAATAAAACGCGTTTTAAAAACCCACAGAATAAATATTTTTATATCCAAAAACCATAAACACTTCAAAACTCGTTTTTTAGCGAAAAGAGAGTCAAGCTTTTTCAAATAATTACCGCTTTAATAATATTAGAAGTTCCGGATTAAAGTGACTATTAAATTAATATTCGGTTGTAATTGCGGCGTTTATTTTAACGCATTTAAAATTTGGCATATAAACCCGTTTTTAAGTGGGGGAAAACGCTAATGCTTTCGTGGAGATATCGTTCTCCCGTGTAGGCCTAGCAAGTACCTCCGGAGCTCGAGTACCTTATGCTTTCGTAAGGGTGTCGTTCCTTCGTGCAGCATAGCGAATGTGTCCCCCCGAATTGAACCGGTTGAAAGGAGCCTATAATGGGTGATGATCGGGGGCCTTGCTACTCTTAGTAGAAGACAGCAAGGACAATTCGGGTACCTCGTAGCACCAACACTGCATGTAGAGAACATATAGAAACCCACCCCTTTAGAGCCATGCGGATAACCTTAGGTGTTTTAGATGGGATAAATAGGGTTTTTTTGTCTTTTTATTTATGTATTTATTATTTTTATCCAGTACTAACTCATTTTTTGTGTTTTATTTTTATTTTTATTTTACACATATTTTTGTTGCATTATCATTGCATCCACATTACATAGAGGCGTTGATTCAAGTGGTTTGCCCGATTAGAAAATCTTTCATCATGGAAAAATGTGTCTTAGGAAAGGACGACATCAATCCAATCGCACGACATCGGTCAGAGATTAATCAACAGATCCGAAGTAATAATTTGCCAAGCAAGTGTGTAGTGCCAAAGTATACACGCGAGACCCTGATGGTGGACATACAACGAGCTACAAGGTGTGTGAATGACTTAGCTACGAAGCGCGCGACTCTCCGACCTTTTCGTAACCGGACATGGAAGAAGCACCAAGGTTTATCAAGTTGCTCAGAGCTGTCGATGAGCTATGAGGTAGAGCTAGGGCTTATGTGTAGAAATTTGTTTTGTAATTAAGACTTTTTATAATAGAGACTCTTTTTGTAATAGGGACTTCTTTTGTAATATGAACCTTTTTTTTGTAATCTGGACCCTTTAATTCCCATGAAAGTCGTTCGAAAGGGTGATTACAAAGTGGAATCAACGCCTTTATTTGCATTCATGTTGCATATCATGACATGGTGTTGATTCAAGAATAGTTCATTAAAAGACTTTCAAAATAGAAAAAGTCTGCTTTGTCGAGAACGATAATATTACAGTATCAAGTTAGGCCGAGCAAAGACCAATCGAGAAAGAAGACGGTACGATAGTAAGGCACGTACGACGCAGAAGATTCAGTCAGGGCCGTAGAACCCCAATTTTAAATATTCACATTTGACCATTTTGTAAAAATCTCAGATTTTAATTTAACTCATTTAAAATTTTTTTGAAAATATTATTATTTTACTTTGAGTCTTATTCCCTCATAAAACTTTCAGAATAATAATAGTAAAAAAGAAGAAACCTAAAAGTTTCATTTTTTAAGTAAGTTAAAACTTTTTAATAAAAAGGGGAAATTTTTTAAACCAAATGATCTTTGAGAATTTTAATTTAATCCCTAAAATTTTTAAAGTACTCCCCTAGAACCGATAGAATCCATCCATGTTTAGACGTATTATTCGTTTGCACCCAGATTTACAGAAGAAAAGATCTTGTATGCCCTTGTTGATGTCCTTTTTAGAAGCCACAAAAATAAAGATCATGACGTCATGAGTCCATGGAATAGAATAAAGGGAGAAGACGAAGTCATCCATCATCCTAAAGACGACGTCGAGACGTGGAGCACAGGTTTTGCTTTTCGAAGTCAAGGTCTCCAAAATAAATTCAACTGTTACTTGTAATTCATTATTAAGTTCTGGCAAACATACATTTTCTCTATTGAAAGTTTTTTAAAGACTGTTCGAGAATCAACATCGTATTTGCATGCATTCTCGCATTTATAGGGTATTGATTCTCGAAGTGGTTCCTCAAATCTCATAAATCGTTCATAATTGGCAAAGGGTCGTGCCGGGTCGGATATTAGAGGGCGCAGATCCGGATTTTGTCCCGAACAAGATCAAGACAATAGAAGAGGAACCATCTGAAGACTTCTGGTCAGACACGGTACTAGTAATGAGCAAAGTAAAGTGCAAGAGTTGAAAGAAGCAGAGGGAAGAAGTGATGAATCAGATGAAGACTTTGACGAAAGGTAAGCGATTCATCGAACTGAAAGAAAAACCGATTAAAGATCGAATAGAAAGGGATAGTCGAATTCTACCTCTAAGCCGATTAAATACAACAAATTGAACCTTTTTGTTATCTGCATCAATAAACAGGTGAAAGGTATGTCTGAGTCGGGCTTTCAAAAAGTAGAGCTCGGTCCAGAAGAAACCCGAAAAGCAAGTAATGAAAAGAAGTATATCTCGATTCTTGTGAGGTACATCGAACTACTCCTAATATTCATCGAGAAGAGCTTTATTACCTCAGTAAAGTCTCTAGCGAAGAGACCGTCTTATCCGAAAGATTACGGCACTGTTTAGGAAGTTTGGGTCACAGTATTGAGGATTGTGGGGCCCTGAGGAACAAGTTCAAGATCTTATCACGATGAGAATTTTGGGTTTCAAAGACGGAGTTCCCCAATTCTATAGTAAGCTAACAATCACCCGAGGGGAAAAGTCGAGGAAGAGTCGATATCCATGACAAAGTTCAAGTAATGCCGAAGTGGTCACTCAAGCGAGTTAAATTTGAAGATCGGAGATAGGGGCATCCCAGGAGAGGGATATTCTTTCGAGTTCAGCCAGCTCAGATAAGAAAGAGATAACTTTGATAAAATTGAATTTTCAGAATGATCACCCGAAGCTCCACTAAGTGTTTAAGAATATCAGATTGGGTCATCTTTAAAGAGTAAATGAACGGTGTTGTTCAGTTGAATGACGACTCAGAATATTGGAAGAAGAGAAACTAGTCAAGCAAGAATCAAGTTAGGCTGTTATCAGATAAGTTTGAGGAAATTGAGAATAGTTGGAAAGTAAATATGACAACTTCCAAGCTACGAAAGACTAAGCATGGGATAGATGAAGACCCGAAGATCGATATTACTCGAGCAGGTAAGGCGGCTCAACAAGGTGGCAGGCTTAGTCAGAACATGGACCAAGTGTTGGGCTACAGAAGGCAAGCTGACCGGACTACTGGATGAAGTTAAGAAAGTAGACACTGAAGCTTATCAATAACTGTAAATATCTAATATCTGATATAATGAAACCTTTTGGCCTCAATGAACGTCGTTCTATGGGGATCACTTTTGGAATCAATACCTTATTGCATTCATGTTTATATTTTAGGATTGCATTGCATTGCTTTCCACGATCCTAACATGTTTTACATGACATTATCATTACCTTGCATTATTATTACCTTGCATAAATTTTATGAGGAGTAAGTCAAAGACCAATTAGGGTTTTATCGTGGATAAAAGAATTGAAGACACTCAAAAATCAAGATTTGAGCAGTTAAAAGATGGGCTCGAGAGAAAAAGAGAAAGGAAAAAGAAGTTTGATGCCTTTGATGCAAGAAAGCTCTGTTTGAACCCTGATTTGGTCGTTCCTCCGAATTCCAAAGACTCCAGATTTGCGTATGATAACGGAATAAGATGCCCCAAGATTCACGTGACCATATTCTGCAAAAAAGATGGGGGCTGCATTGAAAAACTGCTGATCCACTACTTCCCCAACAGTCTAGCAGGACCTACCGTGATATGATATGCTTTGGACCTAGCACCGAGTCGTCAGTATCTCCAGGGTACGAAGATGAAACCTGATAAAGCTTCAAGGAATGTGCTTTGAGGAGTCTGTGTTTAGCGACCCAGGTGCAGCCTCCCGTAGATGAAGAGAAAAGTGACTTACATGCCACATTTCTTATTTTTTCTTTAAGGTGCTCGGGAAAATGAATGCCAGCTTTGAGGACTTCATGACAGTCGGAGAGAGAATCAAACATGCACTTCGGGACCTAAGTTTAAAAGACCAGACATGTCTAGGGGCAGAAGGAAATAATGAGATAAACGGGTACCACTTTCAAAGATCCTCGTGTTCATAAGAGAAGAAGACAGACAGATTCCCCCAAATCACTGAAAAAATTCCTCGAACAAGTACATATTTAGAGATACTCAGATTATTCCATCTCGGACATATGGCCTCATCTGGCCAAGGGTTAGTACCTTACCTCAAGGTCGATAAAGATTACGCCAAGCTCATATGCTCACAGTTTTGATCCATACAGTATATGTGAGTTCCACATTGAGGCGTCGGGGCATGACACTAAAAATTTTGGGGTCGTTAATAGAAAAAAAATCAAGAAGCTGGTTGACGATAGAGTCATGACGAGAGAGTTGATCCAGCGGTGGAAAACAAGAGAAGAGGCAAGCCTACACTACAAAGGACTAGAATGAGTTAGTACTCGAGATGTAGTCCGAAGGTCCCTATGGTTTTCCCATCAGTTCATAATGAAATTCTCAATGCTTTGAAAGAAAAAACTCCCAAACAGATATTTTTTTAGAATTAAAAATCACATTTCCATTTAGAAAAACATTTTTACATTCTTGATTCTTTAAACATTTTATTTTTATAGGGTAGTTTTTGTTCTCCCATATGCATATACACGCATTTTTGAATGGACATATGTATATATCATTTCTATACCAGGTCCTCGAATTTTGAATGCAATAGTACATTTGCTTCAGATCCAAAGATCAACTCTAAGTTGCATATATTTAGAAGAGATTGAATGTTGTGGGGATACTGTAAATGTGAGTATCTGCTAGTTTACTTAGGCCAACAGAGGAATAAAGCGAGTGTTTAGACAATGGGCAATTCCCATTTTAAGAATTTATCTTCTCAGGCACTTATCGTTTAAGATCCTTGAAACGAAAGTTGACCCTAAACCTCTACCCCCTGAAGGCATTCTCAGGACATCTGTGAATTTGACAACGAATGATATTCTTTTACTTTACTAGAAGACAGAGATGAGTCCAGACATATTGGATACGAATATCAGAAAATCATCAGAAGAAAGTGGATGAAAACAAGGATATGTCTAAATGAAAAACCAAAGAAAAGAAGAGAAATGGTAATCAGAAGGCCGAAGCAATCCAGATCGAGTAAATATCAGAAGAGCTGGATAGAGGCAAGTAACTTTGAGCAGAAGATATCATCAATACCCAGTATAGATACGTGTTGATTCGAGGATACATTTATAGACTCAAATAAGAAGAAAGAGATTCAAGGCTAAAAACCCAAAATGGGCAGTCTAAAATAAAAAAGAAAAAGAAAACAAAACAAAAAATAGAAGAAAAGAAAAAAATAAAATAAAAAAAAGAAGAAAGAGAGAGAAAAAAAAAAAAAAAAGAAAAGAAAAAGGAAAAAAGAAAAAGAAAGAATATTGTATATGCTTCACACACAGATCAAACAATACAAGAACGAGACTTCAACTATGAGCAAGAGACAGAAGGAATCCACATTTCAAGTAAATATCAGTTTTGAAAATTAGTATAGAAGCTCAAATTGAAGCTAAGTCAAGACAAGTCGGCCCGAAGATTGCCAATTTCGAAAAATGAAATGACCTCTAGGGTGAAAACCCAAAAATAGGCAGTCTAGAGTGATCCTGAAAATGAAGAAAAAGAGTAGTCTCGGGCTTTGAGCCTCGGGCATCAATATCCAACCAAAATACACTGATCTGAAGGTACAGAAGAAGAAAGTGACCTCTAGGGTGAAAACCTAAAAATGGGCAGTCTAGAGCGATCCAAGAGAAAAAGTGAAAAAAAAAGAAAAGAAAAAAAGAGAGAAGAAGAAAGAAAGAATAATATTTCATCAAGGCGTGCAATCACAAAATTCCTTAAATGTATTCATAGTCCTTCATTCAAGAAATCTCGGTTTGAGGAGTTTTGGAGGATCAAACATTCTTGAACAAAAACGAACATCAGTATATAGCCGAATGCAAGGGCTGACTCAAGAAAAAGAAAGGAAATGAACTCTAGGGTGAAAACCCAAAAACGGGCAATCTAGAGTGATCCAAAAAGGGAAGGAATAATGGGCATATCCAAGTTACACAAGTACAAAAATGTTGTTTCACTTAACCATAAACCAAAGGCCTACATTACAAGCCCCAAATACCATTCTGGTATTCCATAGATATCCAAGTTGAATGATAATGTCTTCAGATTTCATTCCGCCTATAAAGGTTAACTTTGCTTCAAGGAACGTCAAACTTCGAAGTGCTTGATCGACACCCAAATGAAGGAAGGATGGGGCATGGTGAGATAGTGAGATTAAGAGAGCCACCTTAAACGGGTAGAAATTAGGTAGGGTTGTTCCTCTCAAAAGCATATTAGACAGAATAAACTATACATTTGTATATATCTCCACAATAGTCAAGATCTTTTAAATATGCGATTCATTAGAGTTGATCTCTGGCAATTTGAAGCATATGTGCTATGGTGTTTGATATTTTGGGGGCAAACATGTTTTAAAAGGTTTGACATTTTCTCCCAAAGTCTTGTTGTTTACCATTTCCCCAAACATTAGTTTTTAAAATGTTTGGCAATATACTTCGAATTTTGTTTACCATTCTCCAAACATTAATTTTTTTTAAAAAATGTTTGATCATTAAAAGAAAAAAGAAGAAGAAGAAAAAAGAAAGAAAAGAAAAAAGATGTTTACCATTTGTTCCAAACAATGTTTTCAAAATGTTTGGTATCCCCTCCAAGTTGTGATTTTCAAAATTATTGCTATCTTTTCAAACAATCATTATTTTTGAAATATACACAAGTAAATTGCCTTTTACTTTACTTTAAAAATAAATGATGATGAGATTTAAAGCATAGGGACCGAGAGTTAGTTCCCGTCAAAATGCTACGAGAAGATCAAGGATGAGCTCAAGGGATGAAAGCATTTTGGCTCACCCTAGTAACTAGAAATAGATCAAGGCTCTGTATGATGGGTCAGAAAATTCAAAGCAGTGGAGCCCGTGGTTGAATGGGGCAACGCCAAGCGAATAAGATGATAAGGGTTCTTATAAGAATAATATAAGAACCAGAATATCATTTATGAAGATGAGTGGTAACCCCGAAAACAAGGAAATCCTTCCGCTCAAAAGGTTTAAAAGCATGTTCAAATGAGGATTTAAGATCATACAGTGAAGAAGTAAAGAGATGAAGAAATATGAGGAGCGACCTTTCAGGGTGTAAGACTTTAGAACGAAAAAGGGGCTGAAAGAAAAAAAAATAGAAAGAAAGAGAGGGAGAAGAAAAAAGAAAAGAAAAAGAAAAAATAAGAATAAATTGAAGGAAATAGAAAAAAGAAAAAAGAAGAAAAGAAAAAGGAAATGAGAAGAGAGAAAAAAGAAAAAGAAGAGAAAGAAAACATTACATTGCATGCATCATATAGATAGGGGCATGTCAATTTTTGCTTGTTTTGGACAGGTACTTGAAGAATTATCAAAGAGTATTAAGAAGTGGATTTCATTAAATGAAGAAAGTTTGGCAGCCACCTTCGGCGTGAGTCCTCAAAAATTGAAAAAAGATTGGCAGCCATTTTCGGCGTGAGTCCCCAAATTTGAAGAAAGATTGGCAACCATTTTCGGCGTGAGTCCCCAAATTTGAAGAAAGTTTGGCAGCCATTTTCAGCGTGAGTCCCCAAATTTGAAGAAAGATCGGTAGCCATTTTCGGCGTGAATCCCCAAATTGAAGAAAGATTTCGGCAGCTATAGGAGCGTGAGTCCTAGAAGATCGGCAACCATTTTCGGTGTGAGTCCCTAAATTTGAAGAAAGTTTGGCATTCATTTCCGGTGTGAGTCCCCAAATTTGAAGAAAGATTGGCAGCCATTTTCGGCGTGAATCCCCAAATCTGAAGAAAGGTCAGTAGCCATTTTTGGCGTGAATCCCAAAATTTGAAGAAAGATTTCGACAGCCTTAGTAGCGTAAGTCCAAAGATATCAACAGCCTTGTAAAAAATGAAATGAGATAGAAAAAAAGAGAAGAGAAAAATGAAAAAGAGAAAAAAAACAGAAAAAGAAGGAAAAAGAAAAAAAATGAAAAAGAGAAAGAAGCATAAAAAGAAGGAAAAGGGAAAAAGGAAAAAAAGAAAAAAGAGAAAAGAAAAATTCGAAGATAAAGGTTCTATATAGGAAGGGCCTATATTTTCAAGCTCCCGTAGCAAGATGTTCTATGTAGGAAGAATCCGCCGCTCCGAGGCTTCAAGAGCTGAAAGTTTTATATAGGAAGGGCTTGCAGCTCTAGGGTGAAGACTAGCAGTTCTATATAGGAAGAACTCACAGCCGAAGGAATTCACCCATGACACATAAGGTTTTATATAGAGAAAACCCATTGTGTTGAAGGAGAAGAGTCCTATATAGGAAGGGCTCCGAGCTTTACTGTCTTAGAGTGAAAGGTTCTATATAGGAAGAACCTGTAGCTCCGAGATTTCAGAAGCTAAAAGTTCTATATAGGAAGGACTGACGGCTCCAGAGTTTGAAGACTAGCAGTTCTATACAAGAGGAACTCCCAGTCGGAAGAATCCATCAGTGGCGCAAAAGGTTTTATATAGGAGAAACCAACGTTGAAGGTGAAGAGATCTATATAGGAAGGACTCCAAGCTTTACTGTCTTAGAGTGAAAAGTTCTATATAGGAGGGACTCGTAACTCAAGACTTCAGAATGAAAGGTTCTATATAGGGATGACCTATAGTTCCAAGATCATAAGGTGAAGAAGTTCTATACAGGAAGAACTTACAAGCTTGAAGATTCAACTAAGGAAGAGCAGAGAGTTCCAGAAGAACACGTGATTCCGAAGCCAAAGACGAGAAAGTAGGTCAAAATGAGTGTTTTGATCTTTGCTTTGTCCTCGTTCACAAGAACAAGCAAAGATGGGCAAATCTGTAATCACTCATTTTTGACCGGTTTTAGTGTTATTAGTTAAAAAAAAGGAAAGAAAATGCGTGGAGCATGTTGCTCCACGTCACCCTAAATTATCCCCACCCTTGAAGATTGCCTATAAATAGGCGGGGGTTCACGCAAGGAAAGAGGGGAATCGGCCATGGCAAGGCCAAATAAGGGGGCATTAGCTCCGGTTAGCTAAGGACGAGGGGTAGTGCCCTCGGTCCTAGTCGGTTCGATCGGGGTCCTATTTTAGGTTTGATCTAGTTAATATTTTTGGAGAGGTCGCGGTAGATCTCGGTGGGGTTCAGTCGGGGTTCGTTATTCGAGCTCCTAATTAGGTATATTTTCTTCCCTTTTTTATTTGTATTGTAATTTTTTTAATTTAATGAAGTATTAGTTAATTTAAAATTGTATTCTTATTTTTTAGTTTGTATGTTTTAAATTTATGTTTTAGATTAGTATTTTATCATATTAGTTTTTTATTTATGTGTTAGATTAGTTTTTTATTTATGTGTTAGATTAGTATCTTAGTTATGTTAGATTTGTTTTGAGTTAGATTAATATTTATGTATGTATGTTTTAGATTAGTATTTTATTTATGTTAGATTGGTATTTTATTATGTTAATATTTATTTGTATTTTATTGTATTTAAATTATTTGCCATATTTTATATTTTGCTCACTAAGATTGCATATCGAGATATATAAATTGTCAATGCGGTGCCCTTTTATCCGAGCGTAAACGAGGCCAGTATCAGGCGCAGTGATAGTGGTTGGGCGTTTACTCTCGGATAACGGGGCCTTTAAAATTTACCCGCACTTATAACCAAATTTTAAATTAATCGTCACATTAATCCGGAAAGTCTAATATTAATAAAGCGGTAATTACTAAAGTACCAATTTTGGGCGGTGTGGGGGTGCTAATCCTTCCCCATTCGTAACCGACTCCCGAACCCAATAGTTTTCAAATCTCTGGTTTTATGGTGTCCGGCCTACCTAAGTGGCCGGTGGCGACTCCAATTTTTAAATAAAACGCGGTTTTTAAAACCCCACAGAATAAATATTTTTATATCCAAAAAACCATAAACACTTCGAAAACTCGTTTTTTTAGCGAAAGAGAGTCAAGCTTTTTCAAATAATTACCGCTTTAATAATATTAGAAGTTCCGGATTAAAGTGACTATTAAATTAATATTCGGTTGTAATTGCGCGTTTATTTTAACGCATTTAAAATTTGGCATATAAACCCGTTTTTAAGTGGGGGAAAACGCTAATGCTTTCGTGGAGATATCGTTCTCCCGTGTAGGCCTAGCAAGTACCTCCGGAGCTCGAGTACCTTATGCTTTCGTAAGGGTGTCGTTCCTTCGTGCAGGCATAAGCGAATGTGTCCCCCTGAATTGAACCCGGTTGAAAGGAGCCTATAATGGGTGATGATCGGGGGCCTTGCTACTCTTAGTAGAAGACAGCAAGGACAATTCGGGTACCTCGTAGCACCAACACTGCATGTAGAGAACATATAGAAACCCACCCCTTTAGAGCCATGCGGATAACCTTAGGTGTTTTAGATGGGATAAATAGGGTTTTTTTGTCTTTTTATTTATGTATTTATTATTTTTATCCAGTACTAACTCATTTTTTGTGTTTTATTTTTATTTTTATTTTACACATATTTTTGTTGCATTATCATTGCATCCACATTACATAGAGGCGTTGATTCAAGTGGTTTGCCCGATTAGAAAATCTTTCATCATGGAAAAATGTGTCTTAGGAAAGGACGACATCAATCCAATCGCACGACATCGGTCAGAGATTAATCAACAGATCCGAAGTAATAATTTGCCAAGCAAGTGTGTAGTGCCAAAGTATACACGCGAGACCCTGATGGTGGACATACAACGAGCTACAAGGTGTGTGAATGACTTAGCTACCGAAGCCGCGACTCTCCGACCTTTCGTAACCCCGGACATGGAAGAAGCACCAAGGTTTATCAAGTTGCTCAGAGCTGTCGATGAGCTATGAGGTAGAGCTAGGGCTTATGTGTAGAAATTTGTTTTGTAATTAAGACTTT
This sequence comes from Hibiscus mutabilis, assembly GCA_019671005.1. NCBI lineage: Eukaryota > Viridiplantae > Streptophyta > Magnoliopsida > Malvales > Malvaceae > Hibiscus > Hibiscus mutabilis. The sequence continues at coordinate 57,546,033 of CM033722.1, read as the reverse complement.
TTATAATAGAGACTCTTTTTGTAATAGGGACTTCTTTTGTAATATGAACCTTTTTTTTGTAATCTGGACCCTTTAATTCCCATGAAAGTCGTTCGAAAGGGTGATTAACAGTGGAATCAACGCCTTTATTTGCATTCATGTTGCATATCATGACATGGTGTTGATTCAAGAATAGTTCATTAAAAGACTTTCAAAATAGAAAAAGTCTGCTTTGTCGAGAACGATAATATTACAGTATCAAGTTAGGCCGAGCAAAGACCAATCGAGAAAGAAGACGGTACGATAGTAAGGCACGTACGACGCAGAAGATTCAGTCAGGGCCGTAGAACCCCAATTTTAAATATTCACATTTGACCATTTTGTAAAAATCTCAGATTTTAATTTAACTCATTTAAAATTTTTTTGAAAATATTATTATTTTACTTTGAGTCTTATTCCCTCATAAAACTTTCAGAATAATAATAGTAAAAAAGAAGAAACCTAAAAGTTTCATTTTTAAGTAAGTTAAAACTTTTTTTAATAAAAGGGAAATTTTTTAAACCAAATGATCTTTGAGAATTTTAATTTAATCCCTAAAATTTTTAAAGTACTCCTAGAACCGATAGAATCCATCCATGTTTAGACGTATTATTCGTTTGCACCAGTTCTGAAGAAAAGATCTTGTATGCCCTTGTTGATGTCCTTTTTAGAAGCCACAAAAATAAAGATCATGACGTCATGAGTCCATGGAATAGAATAAAGGGAGAAGACGAAGTCATCCATCATCCTAAAGACGACGTCGAGACGTGGAGCACAGGTTTTGCTTTTCGAAGTCAAGGTCTCCAAAATAAATTCAACTGTTACTTGTAATTCATTATTAAGTTCTGGCAAACATACATTTTCTCTATTGAAAGTTTTTTAAAGACTGTTCGAGAATCAACATCGTATTTGCATGCATTCTCGCATTTATAGGGTATTGATTCTCGAAGTGGTTCCTCAAATCTCAGAAATCGTTCATAATTGGCAAAGGGTCGTCTGGTCAGATATTAGAGGGCACAGATCCAGGATTTTGTCCCAGAACAAGATCGAAGACAATAGAAGAGGAACCATCTGAAGACTTCAGGTCAGACACGGTACTAGTAATGAGCAAAGTAAAGTGCAAGAGTTGAAAGAAGCAGAGGGAAGAAGTGATGAATCAGATGAAGACTTTGACGAAAGGTAAGCGATTCATCGAACTGAAAGAAAAACCGATTAAAGATCAGAATAGAAAGCGGGATAGTCAGAATTCTACCTCTAAGCCAGTTAAATACAACAAATTGAACCTTTTTGTTATCTGCATCAATAAACAGGTGAAAGGTATGTCTGAGTCGGGCTTTCAAAAAGTAGAGCTCGGTCCAGAAGAAACCCGAAAAGCAAGTAATGAAAAGAAGTATATCTCGATTCTTGTGAGGTACATCGAACTACTCCTAATATTCATCGAGAAGAGCTTTATTACCTCAGTAAAGTCTCTAGCGAAGAGACCGTCTTATCCGAAAGATTACGGCACTGTTTAGGAAGTTTGGGTCACAGTATTGAGGATTGTGGGGCCCTGAGGAACAAGTTCAAGATCTTATCACGATGAGAATTTTGGGTTTCAAAGACGGAGTTCCCCAATTCTATAGTAAGCTAACAATCACCCGAGGGAAAAGTCGAGGAAGAGTCGATATCCATGACAAAGTTCAAGTAATGCGAAGTGGTCACTCAAGCGAGTTAAATTTGAAGATCGGAGATAGGGGCATCGGAGAGGGGATTCTTTCGAGTTCAGCCATTTCGGATAAGAAAGAGATAACTTTGATAAAATTGAATTTTCAGAATGATCACCCAAGCTCCACTAAGTGTTTAAGAATATCAGATTGGGTCATCTTTAAAGAGTAAATGAAGCGGTGTTGTTCGGTTGAATGACGACTCAGAATATTGGAAGAAGAGAAACTAGTCAAGCAAGAATCAAGTTAGGCTGTTATCAGATAAGTTTGATGAAATTGAGAATAGTTGGAAAGTAAATATGACAACTTCCAAGCTACGAAAGACTAAGCATGGGATAGATGAAGACCCGAAGATCGATATTACTCGGGCAGGTAAGGCGGCTCAACAAGGTGGCAGGCTTAGTCAGAACATGGACCAAGTGTTGGGCTACAGAAGGCAAGCTGACCGGACTACTGGATGAAGTTAAGAAAGTAGACACTGAAGCTTATCAATAACTGTAAATATCTAATATCTGATATAATGAAACCTTTTGGCCTCAATGAACGTCGTTCTATGGGGATCACTTTTGGAATCAATACCTTATTGCATTCATGTTTATATTTTAGGATTGCATTGCATTGCTTTCCACGATCCTAACATGTTTTACATGACATTATCATTACCTTGCATTATTATTACCTTGCATAAATTTTATGAGGAGTAAGTCAAAGACCAATTAGGGTTTTATCGTGGATAAAAGAATTGAAGACACTCAAAAATCAAGATTTGAGCAGTTAAAAGATGGGCTCGAGAGAAAAAGAGAAAGGAAAAAGAAGTTTGATGCCTTTGATGCAAGAAAGCTCTGTTTGAACCCTGATTTGGTCGTTCCTCCGAATTCCAAAGACTCCAGATTTGCGTATGATAACGGAATAAGATGCCCCAAGATTCACGTGACCATATTCTGCAAAAAAGATGGGGGCTGCATTGAAAAACTGCTGATCCACTACTTCCCCAACAGTCTAGCAGGACCTACCGTGATATGATATGCTTTGGACCTAGCACCGAGTCGTCAGTATCTCCAGGGTACGAAGATGAAACCTGATAAAGCTTCAAGGAATGTGCTTTGAGGAGTCGTGTTTTAGCGACCAGTGCAGCCTCCCGTAGATGAAGAGAAAAGTGACTTACATGCCACATTTCTTATTTTTCTTTAAGGTGCTCGGGAAAATGAATGCCAGCTTTGAGGACTTCATGACAGTCGGAGAGAGAATCAAACATGCACTTCGGGACCTAAGTTTAAAAGACCAGACATGTCTAGGGGCAGAAGGAAATAATGAGATAAACGGGTACCACTTTCAAAGATCCTCGTGTTCATAAGAGAAGAAGACAGACAGATTCCCCCAAATCACTGAAAAAATTCCTCGAACAAGTACATATTTAGAGATACTCAGATTATTCCATCTCGGACATATGGCCTCATCTGGCCAAGGGTTAGTACCTTACCTCAAGGTCGATAAAGATTACGCCAAGCTCATATGCTCACAGTTTTGATCCATACAGTATATGTGAGTTCCACATTGAGGCGTCGGGGCATGACACTAAAAATTTTGGGGTCGTTAATAGAAAAAAAATCAAGAAGCTGGTTGACGATAGAGTCATGACGAGAGAGTTGATCCAGCGGTGGAAAACAAGAGAAGAGGCAAGCCTACACTACAAAGGACTAGAATGAGTTAGTACTCGAGATGTAGTCCGAAGGTCCCTATGGTTTTCCCATCAGTTCATAATGAAATTCTCAATGCTTTGAAAGAAAAAACTCCCAAACAGATATTTTTTTAGAATTAAAAATCACATTTCCATTTAGAAAAACATTTTTACATTCTTGATTCTTTAAACATTTTATTTTTATAGGGTAGTTTTTGTTCTCCCATATGCATATACACGCATTTTTGAATGGACATATGTATATATCATTTCTATACCAGGTCCTCGAATTTTGAATGCAATAGTACATTTGCTTCAGATCCAAAGATCAACTCTAAGTTGCATATATTTAGAAGAGATTGAATGTTGTGGGGATATTTGTAAATGTGAGTATCTGCTAGTTTACTTAGGCCAATGAGAGGAATAAAGCGAGTGTTTAGACAATGGGCAATTCCCATTTTAAGAATTTATCTTCGGGCACTTATCGTTTAAGATCCTTGAAACGAAAGTTGACCCTAAACCTCCCCCCGAAGGCATTCTCGGGACATACGTGAATTTGACAACGAATGATATTCTTTTACTTTACTAGAAGCAGAGATGAGTCGGACATATTGGATACGAATATCGAGAAAATCATCGAGAAGAAAGTGGATGAAAACAAGGATATGTCTAAATGAAAAACCAAAGAAAAGAAGAGAAATGGTAATCAGAAGGCCGAAGCAATCCAGATCGAGTAAATATCAGAAGAGCTGGATAGAGGCAAGTAACTTTGAGCAGAAGATATCATCAATACCCAGTATAGATACGTGTTGATTCGAGGATACATTTATAGACTCAAATAAGAAGAAAGAGATTCAAGGCTAAAAACCCAAAATGGGCAGTCTAAAATAAAAAAGAAAAAGAAAACAAAACAAAAAATAGAAGAAAAGAAAAAAATAAAATAAAAAAAAGAAGAAAGAGAGAGAGAAAAAAAAGAAAAAAAAAAGAAAAGAAAAAGGAAAAAAGAAAAAGAAAGAATATTGTATATGCTTCACACACAGATCAAACAATACAAGAACGAGACTTCAACTATGAGCAAGAGACAGAAGGAATCCACATTTCAAGTAAATATCAGTTTTGAAAATTAGTATAGAAGCTCAAATTGAAGCTAAGTCAAGACAAGTCGGCCCGAAGATTGCCAATTTCGAAAAATGAAATGACCTCTAGGGTGAAAACCCAAAAATAGGCAGTCTAGAGTGATCCTGAAAATGAAGAAAAAAGAGTAGTCTGCCTGAGCCTACTGGCATCAATATCCAACCAAAATACACTGATCTGAAGGTACAGAAGAAGAAAGTGACCTCTAGGGTGAAAACCTAAAAATGGGCAGTCTAGAGCGATCCAAGAGAAAAAGTGAAAAAAAAAGAAAAGAAAAAAAGAGAGAAGAAGAAAGAAAGAATAATATTTCATCTGGGCGTGCCAATCACAAAAATTCCCAGAAATGTATTCATAGTCCTTCATTCAAGAAATCTCAGTTTCGAGGAGTTTTGGAGGATCAAACATTCTTGAACAGAAAACGAACATCAGTATATAGCCAGAATGCAAGGCAGCTACAGTAAAAAGAAAGGAAATGAACTCTAGGGTGAAAACCCAAAAACGGGCAATCTAGAGTGATCCAAAAAAGGGAAGGAATAATGGGCATATCCAAGTTACACAAGTACAAAAATGCTGTTTCACTTAACCATAAACCAAAGGCCTACATTACAAGCCCCAAATACCATTCTGGTATTCCATAGATATCCAAGTTGAATGATAATGTCTTCAGATTTCATTCCGCCTATAAAGGTTAACTTTGCTTCAAGGAACGTCAAACTTCGAAGTGCTTGATCGACACCCAAATGAAGGAAGGATGGGGCATGGTGAGATAGTGAGATTAAGAGAGCCACCTTAAACGGGGTAGAAATTAGGTAGGGTTGTTCCTCTCAAAAGCATATTAGACCAGAATAAACTATACATTTGTATATATCTCCACAATAGTCAAGATCTTTTAAATATGCGATTCATTAGAGTTGATCTCTGGCAATTTGAAGCATATGTGCTATGGTGTTTGATATTTTGGGGGCAAACATGTTTTAAAAGGTTTGACATTTTCTCCCAAAGTCTTGTTGTTTACCATTTCCCCAAACATTAGTTTTTAAAATGTTTGGCAATATACTTCGAATTTTGTTTACCATTCTCCAAACATTAATTTTTTTTAAAAAATGTTTGATCATTAAAAGAAAAAAGAAGAAGAAGAAAAAAGAAAGAAAAGAAAAAAGATGTTTACCATTTGTTCCAAACAATGTTTTCAAAATGTTTGGTATCCCCTCCAAGTTGTGATTTTCAAAATTATTGCTATCTTTTCAAACAATCATTATTTTTGAAATATACACAAGTAAATTGCCTTTTACTTTACTTTAAAAATAAATGATGATGAGATTTAAAGCATAGGGACCGAGAGTTAGTTCCGTCAAAATGCTACTGAGAAGATCAAGGATGAGCTCAAGGGATGAAAGCATTTTGGCTCACCCTAGTAACTAGAAATAGATCAAGGCTCTGTATGATGGGGTGAGAAAATTCAAAGCAGTGGAGCCGTGGTTGAATGGGGCAACATAAGCGAATAAGATGATAAGGGTTCTTATAAGAATAATATAAGAACCAGAATATCATTTATGAAGATGAGTGGTAACCCCGAAAACAAGGAAATCCTTCCGCTCAAAAGGTTTAAAAGCATGTTCAAATGAGGATTTAAGATCATACAGTGAAGAAGTAAAGAGATGAAGAAATATGAGGAGCGACCTTTCAGGGTGTAAGACTTTAGAACGAAAAAGGGGCTGAAAGAAAAAAAAATAGAAAGAAAGAGAGGGAGAAGAAAAAAGAAAAGAAAAAGAAAAAATAAGAATAAATTGAAGGAAATAGAAAAAAGAAAAAAGAAGAAAAGAAAAAGGAAATGAGAAGAGAAAAAAGAAAAAGAAGAGAAAGAAAACATTACATTGCATGCATCATATAGATAGGGGCATGTCAATTTTTGCTTGTTTTGGACAGGTACTTGAAGAATTATCAAAGAGTATTAAGAAGTGGATTTCATTAAATGAAGAAAGTTTGGCAGCCACCTTCGGCGTGAGTCCTCAAAAATTGAAAAAAGATTGGCAGCCATTTTCGGCGTGAGTCCCCAAATTTGAAGAAAGATTGGCAACCATTTTCGGCGTGAGTCCCCAAATTTGAAGAAAGTTTGGCAGCCATTTTCAGCGTGAGTCCCCAAATTTGAAGAAAGATCGGTAGCCATTTTCGGCGTGAATCCCCAAATTGAAGAAAGATTTCGGCAGCTATAGGAGCGTGAGTCCTAGAAGATCGGCAACCATTTTCGGTGTGAGTCCCTAAATTTGAAGAAAGTTTGGCATTCATTTCCGGTGTGAGTCCCCAAATTTGAAGAAAGATTGGCAGCCATTTTCGGCGTGAATCCCCAAATCTGAAGAAAGGTCAGTAGCCATTTTTGGCGTGAATCCCAAAATTTGAAGAAAGATTTCGACAGCCTTAGTAGCGTAAGTCCAAAGATATCAACAGCCTTGTAAAAAATGAAATGAGATAGAAAAAAAGAGAAGAGAAAAATGAAAAAGAGAAAAAAAACAGAAAAAGAAGGAAAAAGAAAAAAATGAAAAAGAGAAAGAAGCATAAAAAGAAGGAAAAGGGAAAAAGGAAAAAAAGGAAAAAGAGAAAAGAAAAATTCGAAGATAAAGGTTCTATATAGGAAGGGCCTATATTTTCAAGCTCCCGTAGCAAGATGTTCTATGTAGGAAGAATCCGCACGCTCCGAGGCTTCAAGAGTGAAAGTTTTATATAGGAAGGGCTTGCGGCTCTAGGGTGAAGACTAGTGATTCTATATAGGAAGAACTCACACCGAAGGAATTCACCCATGACACATAAGGTTTTATATAGAGAAAACCCATTGTGTTGAAGGAGAAGAGTCCTATATAGGAAGGGCTCGAGCTTTCTTGTCTTAGAGTGAAAGGTTCTATATAGGAAGAACACTGTAGCTCAGAGATTTCGAAGCTAAAAGTTCTATATAGGAAGGACCGAGCGGCGGCTCGAGTTTGAAGACTAGCAGTTTATATAAGAGGAACTCCCGGTCGGAAGAATCCATCAGTGGCGCAAAAGGTTTTATATAGGAGAAACCAACGTTGAAGGTGAAGAGATCTATATAGGAAGGACTCCAAGCTTTACTGTCTTAGAGTGAAAAGTTCTATATAGGAGGGACTCGTAACTCAAGACTTCAGAATGAAAGGTTCTATATAGGGATGACCTATAGTTCCAAGATCATAAGGTGAAGAAGTTCTATACAGGAAGAACTTACAAGCTTGAAGATTCAACTAAGGAAGAGCAGAGAGTTCCAGAAGAACACGTGATTCCGAAGCCAAAGACGAGAAAGTAGGTCAAAAATGAGTGCTTTTGATCTTTGCTTTGTCCTCGTTTCACAAGAACAAGCAAAGATGGGCAACTGTAATCACTCATTTTTGACCGGGTTTTAGTGTTATTAGTATTATTTTAATAATATTATTATTAATATAAAATTAATGAAAATCAAAAAAATAATAAACATATTATTAAAAAAAAGGAAAGAAAATGCGTGGAGCATGTTGCTCCACGTCACCCTAAATTATCCCCACCCCTTGAAGATTGCCTATAAATAGGCAGGGGTTCACGCAAGGAAAGGGGGAATCGGCCATGGCAAGGCCAAATAAGGGGGCATTAGCTCCCGGCTAGCTAAGGACAGGGGTAGTGCCCTCGGTCCTAGTCGGTTCGATCGGGGTCCTATTTTAGGTCCGATCTAGTTAATATTTTTGGAGAGGTCGCGGTAGATCTCGGTGGGGTTCAGTCGGGGTTCGTTATTCGAGCTCCTAGTTAGGTATATTTTCTTCCCTTTTTATTTGTATTGTAATTTTTTTTAATTTAATGAAGTATTAGTTAATTTAAAATTGTATTCTTATTTTTTAGTTTGTATGTTTTAAATTTATGTTTTAGATTAGTATTTTATCATATTAGTTTTTTATTTATGTGTTAGATTAGTTTTTTTTATGTGTTAGATTAGTATCTTAGTTATGTTAGATTTGTTTTGAGTTAGATTAATATTTATGTATGTATGTTTTAGATTAGTATTTTATTTACGTTAGATTGGTATTTTATTATGTTAATATTTATTTGTATTTTATTGTATTTAAATTATTTGCCATATTTTATATTTTGCTCACTAAGATTGCATATCGAGATATATAAATTGTCAATGCGGTGCCCTTTTATCCGAGCGTAAACGAGGCCAGTATCAGGTGTAGTGATAGTGGTTGGGCGTTTACTCTCGGATAACGGGGCCTTTAAAATTTACCCGCACTTATAACCAAATTTTAAATTAATCGTCACATTAATTCGGAAAGTCTAATATTAATAAAGCGGTAATTACTAAAGTACCAATTTTGGGCGGTTTGGGGGTGCTAATCCTTCCCCATCCGTAACCGACTCCCAAACCCAATAGTTTTCAAATCTCTGGTTTTATGGTGTCCGGCCTACCTAAGTGGCCGGTGGTGACTCCAATTTTTAAATAAAACGCGGTTTTTTAAAACCCCACGGAATAAATATTTTTATATCCGAAAAGCCACAAACACTTCGAAAACTCGTTTTTTTTAGCGAAACGGACATCGCTACAGCTTGTTCTTGGAAACATTGGTCATGGTGTATATAATAGACAAAAAAGTGTTCCTAGTAGTATACCTTTGAAGAGGTGTCGTGTCTTAGATACAAAAGAGGTTTGAGTTCAAGAGTTTTGAACCGCTAATGATGGTAAAAATGAGTATTAACCGAGAAGAAACTCGTCCGAAGTGAGCTCCTTGGGTTAATGCTTGGACAGTATCGTTGAGTCCATCCTATGTTATTCCGTTTGGAGTTCAATGTAAGTGTTGTTCGTTCGTCGAGAGTGAATCGTTGGGGATTCATGAGAGTGGTTTTGAGGAGTCCAGTGTTATGAGTTTTGGCTAAAAAAGTTTTGGATGATACTGTGAATTTTAATTAAAGTTCAGTGATAAAATATTTTATCTAAAGTTTATGAGTTAAATTAGTATTTTATTTGAAACGAAGGAGTCAAATCCAAGTTCATTATTTGAAGAAAAAAAAAAGAAAAATTCTAGTTTTTACAGCAATCATGTTCAACTTTTTCTTCCCATCTATCTCGCATTTGACAGTCATCTAATCTGACTCTCCGGACACTCCATTGTTTCTGAAATTCGTTTCCTCAAACCCCGTGTTTTTTATTCATTAATTCGGTTGATTAGTTCTCTGCAAAAATATAGAAACAAATTCAATAAAAATATTAAAATTTTAAAGGGTGCCACTAAACAAACGATAACTTTTTTTTTTTTTGCCTTTTTGCTGGTATATGTGGAAGAGATGTGGCATGGCCATAAGGACACACTTTAATAATATATTAATTTAGTGATGTGGCATGGCCATAAGGACACACTTTAATAATATATTAATTTAGTAGCCAAGCTTGATCGATTATTGTATCCTCGTTGGCTTTCATAGACTTAAGACTTAACCGTAAAATAAGTATTTAATTTATATTTTTTAATTAGATATTTAAATTGTTTTTTAGATTAAATATATATCTAATATTTTATTTTGTTATTTAAATAAAAAAAATTCATTAATGATCGTTAAAATAATTTTGTCTTCCAACCAAAATATGACACATTACATATTTTTAATTTTTAAATTTTTAAAAAAGTCTGCTTTTTTTAATCTCATAGTTTTAATTTATTTCAATCAAACCTTCAAATCATATTTCTATCATCTTCCGACATCCCCACACATCTGTGACTCGCCATTTACCGCTCAAACGTCGCATATCTCACCGTTCGGCATCCCCAACCCTTTAGCCGCCAGTTAGAACCTAATCGACCTTTTTTTTCATTTTTAGATGTTCGTCAACGGTACAATCGACGATTCATTCGTCAGTTTTCTACGATGAGATGATGATATTTTCAGTCGTGGTGATTCGGCGAAAGCAATGGTGGCTAATGGTGGTTGAATTGGTGGTGGGAGGAGAAGAATTTAAGGTTAGAGTTAGTGTTTTTTAGAAAAAAAAATAAAGATTTTTGATTTTTTTATAAAATTAAAATTTGTCTAATTTATTTTAACTAAAAATTAAAAAAACATAAATATGTCACGTGTTATGCTATAATTGCATAAACTTTTTTAATAATCGTGTTAAACTTTTTATTTAAATGACAGAATAAAATTAGACACTATTTTAAATTGAAAAATAATTTAAACATTTAATTAGAAAAAAATGATTGCAGTAGGCACATGCAAGTTTATGACAGGATGGCAAATAGCCGGGGAGGGGCAGGGTGCCGATACTCTTCCTTTATATTTGTCTAAAATTTTTATTTTTATCATCTATCTATCACTTATGACGAATATAATTTTTAAATTTACAATTATTTATGCGGATATGTTTTTAAATTTATCCTCATACCCATTACCAACTGGAGATCCACCACCCAACCCGTATTCTCTTGTACTTGCCTACAAGCAACTACTAATATCGAATTATGTAAAAATAAATCATAGACTTTTGTAAAAAAGAGTAAAAATTCGCATATATTTATTTGATTGATCAAGTGTATATATATAATACATTTACACCGGTATAAATTTAACTACAATTAACTAACCAACGATCGCTAGCTTAAATAAAGCACATTTTCACCGGTATACATTCTACTTAACTACAACTAATTAATTAATTATAGCTAACTTAATTAAAGCATATATACACCTGTAAAAATTTACTTAATCACGCATATTATAAATTTACAACCTGATTAATTCAAGCTCGATCATAAACAATAAATTTAAGCTCGATCATAAACCATCAATTTTCAAACTAACTTAATTGAGTTCAAACTCTACAAACTAAAGGATTAACGTAGATTTTAAAACAAACCAATATCTTAGTACATAAACACCATAATAAAAGGTATAATCAAAGCCTACAAATATAAATGTTCCAAAATTCATATGGTGGGAAGTTAGTGGGCGGGCAGTAAGATCTTAAACCCATCATCTACCCACTACCCAAGACAAGTATGACTTTTTACACCAAACTTATATCTATCCTCACCTCAACTAAAGTAGGAACGATGTGAAATCCGCGAAATTCTACCATTTTTATTTATGAGGCCTAAAGGGAAACATTGGGATCCTCTTTCAAGGTTTGCCGTTTATGACTACTTATGTGCCAACTGCATAATCAATAGCAGATGCAACATGTACCCAAATCTAGAAAATAGAGATGCAGGACTTAATTGAGTAATATAGCTCAGATTACATGAATTTTATGGAGTTAGATTCTAATTGATTCAAGGGTGATTAAACACCTAATGTTTTATTTAAATAAATTAATTTAGATATTGATTAAGGAGTTGTAATTAGATTAAAAACTTTGAAAAATACGGTAGATGAAAAAGATTATGGGAAAAAAAAGAGTTTACTAACAAATTGACCCTATTTCTAAATGAAATCAATAAATTATATCGCATGACAGGCTTAGTACAAGGGAGTTATCTTTCTTATAAATGTAATAATTTTGTCTCTTAATTAAACTTTTATGATAAAATATTACTTTTCTTTAAAAATAACAATTTAGTCATTCAATTAAATATTTATAATACTTTAGTTGCCCCATTAAAATATAATTCAATAAATTTATCTCTTTATATTTAAAAAATTCGGTATTGCACCCGCATAATATGCCCTTTGATTATTTTTCCCACTCCATGCTTATGTGCCTCAGCTCTATAATTGACATATGTGATAGCTCGACAGACACAATCACTTCACTACTAGACAACTGACGGACTAATGGAACATACATGTTATGACCTTAATGTCGTCTGCTAGTAGAAATAGTTACTTCACTAATGAAAATTTTTAAATATGAATAGTTGAATTTATTAAATTATTTGAATCATGACCAAATTAATAGAATGTACATGATTTGAGGATCAAAATTGTTATTATATCATGCCACGTATTTTAATTTTAATGGCAGAGTAATCCGATTTTCACATAATTTTAATTGAATAACTAAATTGAAATTTTTAGAAGAAAAATGATATGTTTGTTATCAAACTTATAACTAAAATGTCACAAAATTTTAATTGAATGACTAAATTATTACTTTTAGAAAAATGTAACATGTTTGCTACCAATCCTTATTCTTTTATTATTAAACAAATAATTAAGTTAACAAGCGCATTTAATCAATTGGTCAAACTATTTATCTTTATTTTTTTATATTTTTTAGATTATAATTTTTAGACTCATTAAAAATACTCATTCATTCTCTTTCCTTTTTCCCTAGAAATCAGATTAGAATTAAGATTGTAAAAAAAGTAACATTTATTTTATAAAAAAAAAACCACTCATGTTTCTCGAAAATTCTTTTAAGAATATCTTATTCAATAAATAAAAAGGAAAGGTGGCAGCCTGACAGGCAAAGCCAGGTCATCCTATCTTTATTCACTTGGTGGTGCAAATGATTCCCCTCCATTTAATTTCAATTTCCCCTGAATTTCATTTGCATTTCAAAACCTCCCTAACAATCTCTGTATAAAACACCCCCTTTCTTCCCTTCTCGTCTCTCCATTTTCCTCTCGTGAAAGCGACGAAAGTCGCCGTTCTTCCACTATTTTTCAATCTTCTCCGTCGCTCTTTCGTTATTCAGGTAAGCGTGTTGACTTTTCTTTGACTTCGCGTCTAATGTGCCGGTTTCTGGATTTCCTTGCGATGTCTTGACGATAGTGGAACTGAGATCTAGGTTTCTACAAGTTTCTGGAGTGTTGTAGATAGTGGATTTCTTCTCGATTTAACTTGATCAGCTTCATTACATTTTGCGATGTATATGTAGATCTTATGAGAATTGATTTTCTTTTTCCGCTTTATTTGAACTTGATCGTCTTCCAATTTGTACTGATTAATGCTTTCATTGCGAATACCTAATGCTTTTCAAATTGTATGATTTAATTCGAATTGTGTCCCATAGATTTATAGTGAAGCTTAATTAGATGTTGAAAACTATGTTTTGAACCGACTGAATTCATTTGCCCCATTGCAGTAGCAAAATTTAATTTTTCTAGCTAAGATATTGTGTATTTGAAGAAATGAATGTTGACTGGAGTGTTTCTTTTTCACTAAGAGGAACTAGAACTTAATCCGTCTTATGACTTTAATTTGGTTTGCTTAGATTAGTTGAGAGGGACATAGAGTTCAGACTGGCATCCGATTTTGCTGTACTCACGGTTTCAATTCTTGTTTGTAGTAGTGAAAGATGGCAGATGCTGAGGATATTCAACCCCTCGTCTGTGACAATGGAACTGGAATGGTGAAGGTTAGTTGATTTTTAGACCTGACTTATAATCTACATACTTATTTATTTGTTTTTGAGAAATGTGTTTGTTGTGGTTGATCCGATATTGTTTGCTGTACAGGCTGGTTTTGCTGGTGATGATGCCCCAAGGGCGGTCTTTCCCAGTATTGTTGGTCGACCCCGACACACTGGTGTCATGGTTGGGATGGGTCAGAAGGATGCCTATGTAGGAGATGAAGCACAATCTAAAAGAGGTATCCTTACTTTGAAATATCCAATTGAGCATGGTATTGTCAGCAATTGGGATGATATGGAAAAGATCTGGCATCATACATTTTACAATGAGCTTCGTGTTGCTCCTGAGGAGCACCCTGTGCTTCTAACAGAGGCACCTCTGAACCCCAAAGCCAACAGAGAAAAGATGACCCAGATCATGTTTGAGACCTTCAATGTACCTGCAATGTATGTTGCCATCCAGGCTGTTCTCTCTTTGTATGCCAGTGGTCGTACAACAGGTTGGTTAAAATATGAACCTTATTTTTTCCGTCATAGTTTTATATATCTTTCCTGATATGACCTATTGTCTGGTTTTGTATAGACCATTCCTGATCAAGCTAATAACACTGAATTATCTCCCTATTGGAACAGGTATTGTGCTGGATTCTGGTGATGGTGTGTCTCACACTGTACCCATCTATGAAGGTTATGCCCTTCCGCATGCCATCCTCCGTCTAGACCTTGCTGGTCGTGATCTTACTGATGCTTTAATGAAGATTCTTACCGAGAGAGGTTACATGTTCACCACCACTGCTGAACGGGAAATTGTCCGTGACATGAAGGAGAAGCTAGCTTATGTTGCCCTGGACTATGAGCAGGAGCTGGAGACTGCCAAGAGCAGCTCTTCTGTTGAGAAGAACTATGAATTGCCTGATGGACAAGTCATTACAATTGGAGCTGAGAGATTCCGTTGTCCAGAAGTCCTCTTCCAGCCATCACTCATTGGGATGGAAGCTGCTGGAATCCATGAAACTACCTACAACTCTATCATGAAGTGTGATGTTGATATCAGGAAGGATCTTTATGGTAACATCGTGCTCAGTGGTGGTTCAACCATGTTCCCTGGGATTGCAGACCGTATGAGCAAGGAGATCACTGCCCTTGCACCAAGCAGCATGAAGATTAAGGTTGTTGCACCACCTGAGAGAAAGTACAGTGTCTGGATCGGAGGATCTATCTTGGCATCCCTCAGCACCTTCCAACAGGTGAAGTATATCTTATCATATTTGACATAATTTACATTTTCTTTACGATCATTGCCAAAGACTGAGTTTCTTGCTTTACCTTTTGCATCAGATGTGGATTTCCAAGGGTGAGTACGATGAATCTGGCCCATCCATTGTCCACAGGAAGTGCTTCTAAGTCTTTTAAGTGTGCTTCGACGGTAAGTTGCATTTAAAATTTAGTTGCCTTCTTTTGTGTCAAGTGAGTCTGGTTGATGTGGAGAAGTGTTAAAGTCGGGGATCATTTAAGGATAGTGTACAATGAACTTTCCGTATTATATGTCATGCCTTTCATAAGTTTAAGAACTCTGATGCCTGCTGGTGTCACCGTTAATACACGGAGATTGCGCTCTCGATGCGGTGGTGATGGGCCTTCAATTGGTGCTTTTCCATGCATCTTTCAACCAGGATGTTTGTTTGTAGGTGGAGAGTGACTACGATGCTTGTTTTTTTTCATATATTTTGTTTAATTTCCAGATTCAGTGGTCTTTTTCCCCTTGAGGTGAGGTTGTTTGGGTTAGGTTAAGATATTGTTGGCGAGAACATAATGTTAATAACTATTTGTACTGTTACGAGAAATTTTAAATTATTGTCAGTTTGCTGTCATAAAACCATCATGGAAATTTTATTGGATGCGGGGTTTTGAAATCTTTGATTTGATTTGATTTAAATTTGAGACGTACCCTATAGTGATTTGATGATTTCCAGGGCCAATTATAAAATATTTTTTTATAGAAATTATAAAAAAATATATTTTTTAAAATGGATATTTAAAGTTATGCTTTTTTAAAATATGATTATTCGTGTTTGGTTGAAACTTAGAAACTTATCTTTTTTATAAAGTAGAAAAATAATTATATTTTATGATAAATGATGAGAATTAAATTTATATAAAATAAAACAATATAAATATCCTTTACCTCTTTGTTAATTAATGAATCTGCTTTGAATTTTCTTTTAATGCTACATTCATTTATCTCACTGTTATTATAAACTTGATCATAATCATTTAAAATATTATAAAGTATAATTAAACATTATTTGGTTTAAAGATTTTAAATTTTTATTATTAATAACTTTTAAATATAAGGAGTCCAAAGTTTTTAAAAAAATTTCTATCATTAGATATTAACAATGACGTTTCATTTGTTTAATGTGTTGGTCACATTTCAGTAATTTGTTTTTATTTCTCAAAAGTCTAAACCTTAAAATAAAAAAAAACCCAAAAATGTTCTTTTTTTCTATTTAGTTGCCGTTTTCTTCTTTTTATTTGATTAGTAATGACACCAATTTTGATAATGGTCATCAACTGTTGATGATTCATATTTTTTTATTTTCTTAAATTTTATTTTTTTATTTTTTTCAAGTTCTAATAAGAATTTCTTTGTTTTATTTTTTTATTTTTTGTATACTTTGTCGTGCTTTTTTTATTTGTCTTTATGACACATTTTCGCTACATTTATGGCATGTTTTTGTTTTATAACACATGTTTATCTTTACGATCGTTTGATGCTTGTGCAGAGATCTTTACGATGTTAGTTTCTGATTTGAGATTGTTGGTGGTCACAAATAGCTTGATCCTTTTTGTAGTTATTTGTCGATGTAATCAGAAGTGTGTAGCAGAATAATCTGCAAGATTGCTTGTTTCGCTTACCACTCTCACATTGTCTCTTATGTGTCTCACTGGATAGAGACAATGAAATTTTACAACAATTGTTGGGTTTCTTTGTTCTCGAGAAAAAGTTTCGATGTTCTTTGCGCATTTGGACTTCATTTTTTATTTTATTTGTATAAATTTTTTAGTAGACATAATTCTCACATCTTTCGTCATGTCATATTTAGGTGCGTTGTATTACGAAACCTTCCGGTGATTTTAATAAAACTCAATTAACCCTGTTATAAAAAAATCAAATAAACGCCCAAGATATATTTTCCCATTACAAAAAGTCTTCAAGGAATAGCACCTGACCACACAAACTTAAACTTCTGTTCTTATTATGGAAAGGAAAAAAACTTTGATACGCCGTGTAAACTTTAGTTTATACGTGCCTTTTAATTTTAGGGGCTAGAGTTTTAGTTTAGGGTTTAAGGTTTATGGATTTAGGTTGTAGGGTTTAGAATTTAAGGTTAATGTTTAGAATTTAGTGTATAGACTTTAGATTTTTAGGGTTAAGATTAGGAATTTAGGATTTGGGTTCTTATAATGTAAATACACAAAGCTAAAAAACGCCCAAGATATTTTTCAATGAGAAAAGCAAGAGAAAAAAGTTTGAATTTTGAATCAATTGTAGAGGTGAGAATTGTCTCCATAGCATCCGAACAAAACATTTACAACTTAATTTTATTTACATACCCACATAATCCATTAAATTATGAAACAAGAAACATTAACATAAAATTATTTTAGGGTTTAAGGATTAATTTTAAGATTTAAGATTTAGTTTGTGAGGTTTGAAATTTAGAATTTAGGGTTAACGATTTAAATTTAAATTTATAAAGGTAAATACATATCCTTGTGTACATTTTTTACACATGCGTAAAAAATTACTCAACATTAAAACCACGAAAAAAATTAAAGGCCCTGCTTGGCAATTAGCGGATAGCTGATAATGAATTATATTAGCTGATAGTAGATAGCTGATTTGACTAGCGAATTGTATTAGCTTATTGTATAAAAGTGTTTGGTAAAATTAACTGATAGCTAATTGATTATTTAAACAAGCAAAATGACATATAAGGATATGATTATATTTGACACTTGTTTGAATAATTTATTAGTTATTGATATTTTGTATATATTAATATTAATTAGATTATAAAAATATCTTTTTAATATAACATTACTAAGCATATTTGAAGAATCTATATATTAATTTATTATTTATATAATTATTTTTAATACAATTTAATTAATTATTAAATTTAAATACAATTATAAATGTTTGAGAATAAAAAGAAAAAACAAATTTTAGTTTACAAATGTAATAACGTAAATACGTGAAGGTGAAGAATTAAAATAGAAAATGTTAAATTTAGGTTATTTGGAGATTTCTTATAATTATTAAGGGTAAAAGGGTCTTTATAACTCTTATATTAAAACCTCTAATATCAAAAAGCTCATATTAGCAGTTTTTTTCAAAATTAGAGGTTTCACTCCAATCCGCTATTTATCAAACATTTAAATTAGTAGATTTGACCGGTCAAATCTCTAATATTAACTCAAACCTCTAATTTTAGTTAAAACCGCTGTTTACCAAATAGGGCCAAAGTTTTAAAACACCCAACAAAGAATACACATTTTCCACATTTACGTTCATACCGTCGAGCTTCAATTTATACTTAAATCTCTTTAAAACATCCTAACAAGAAATGCATGTTGATGGGTGCAATTCTCGTCTTAAACATATTTAATAACACCAAACCCGATATTCCCAAGCAACTCTGTACTATAAAAGATTATTAACAGTATCAAGATGGAGCCATACTTTAAAAACATTTATATTTGTAACATTAAGTCTTATAAATAAAACGTACACAACCAGGGGCGGATTCATGAATTTAAATTTGGTAATTTATCGGTCGACAATAAATACAATCACATGTAAACCAAGAATAAATTGAATAACTCATCAAAAGTTATTTTTAAAAGTTATAAAAAATTCAGATTATAAATTACTAGTGCATAAAAATAACTGCAAGTAAACTTAATTTTTGATAGAAAGAAAAAAATATTATTACACCCTAAATTCGAGGGTGAAAGTTTCGAGCTTGAAGGGATGAATTGTGAAATTAGGATTAAATTGAATTGTTTATAAATATTTGGAGGTCATTTTGTAACTTTCAGAGTTTAAGGTAAAACAATAATCTTCAAAAGTCTAATACCATTTTTAAAAACTCTTGATAAATTTACCCATTGAGAGGGATATATTTTTTTTCAGCTAACCTAAAGACATTTTTCTACTCATTTCTATAGAGACCAGCAACTTCTCTCCCCCTACTCCTCCGCCTCGTCTCTCTTGCCCTTTCATATTTCTTTCACTTCGATTATCGCGAACTATCGTTTACCCTTCTATTTTTCTAGGTTTTGCTTCAAAAATTTAATTATCTTTTAGTGAAATTTTATTTTTTCATTGTTGATTTTTTGTTTGAGATCCCCATGTGAATTTTTTAAAACAAACTTGTTGTACCTAAATATTTTTGGAAAACTCTACCATCGAAGAAAACGCTTTTATTGCCTCACTACGCTCTCGTATCACGAAATTCGAAGTTTTTCTTGGACTTTTCTACACCTCCGAAGCCATCAGCTTGGGAGACTACTACGCTGAGACAAGATAACCATCAAGTTCGACTAAACTCGTAGCCTGACAGTCGAACTACCATTTGTCAGCCCATCAATAGCCATCACTAGGCCTGACACGGTTTCGTCAAACATCACTTCGTCTACAGCAACAAGGGGATATAAATACACCCAAGACCGTAGACAAATGGGACAACCCTTCAACATCAATCACTCTCTCCCGCTTCTCTTACATGACTTCTCATTCACTGTGGCTCTCTGCTCGTCCCACGACAGGTGAACCACCAAGCCTCGTTCGCAAACCTTCTTTCGGCCGTCGTCTCCATCTCCTTGTTTGATGTCGGTCAAAATCAACATCAACAAAACTTTTTCGTCGCCTGAAGTCATACCGTTAAGCATCCCAACCTTAAAGAATATTTTTTAAATGATAAATTACTTGACCTAAAAGATACAATGGTAGATCCTCCCTGGACACAACGTATTACATGTCGTTGATGAAGCATTGAACATAACATATTAGAAGTGTCACAAATAAAATATTATACGACATTAAGTACCAATGATAAAACATCATATATAACACATTGAGCATTACAGATATCACATTGGATATAACACATTGAAAGTGTCATGGATAAAATATTAGACAAGACACGTTGAGTGTTGTGGAAGAAACATGAAACACAACATACTGAGAGTCAGAGGTGGATGCTTGTGAGTAGGGGTGATAAAAAGCCAAGCTCAAGCCTGGTTAGGCTCAACTCGGCTCGAAAATAGTATTATTGGGTTTAGCTCGGGTTCGAGGCTCGCGGAGCTCAAAATTTTAGGCTCGAGCTCGGCTCATAAATAATACTATTGGGCTCGGCTCGAAATAGACAATTTTGCTATATTTTTTTTACAAAAGATGGGGCATCGTTAAAAACTCATTTCTTAACCAACACTGAAATGAAATTCAATGTTAGAAAAGGGAAAATAGTGCCCAAAAATTAGATTAATCCAAATAACCAAGAAATATTCTTACAATGCAAACACATAATCAAAAGAAATTACAAAATCAAACAACAACTAACTAAGGAGCATATGTAGTATATAATATATATATATAATAATTATTCTGAGCCTGTTCATGAACTTTTCGAGCCGAACTTGGGTCGGCTCGGCTTGTTAAGGTCTCGAGCTGAGCCCGAGCCCGAGTTGAACTTACTCGAGTCGAGCTTTGACCGAGCCGAACCCGAGTAGCTTGCGAGCCGGTCAGACTCATTATCACCCCTACTTGTGAGGGCCAGAAGGAGCCCCGACCCCAACTTTTGAATAATTAACATTTGGACACTCAAATTTTTATTTGTTTTAATTTAGCCACATCAAAAAATTTAAAATCCTCATTATATTTTTATTTCTTTAAATATTTTAATTAAGTCCCATTTTAAATTTTTATTTTTTTAAGTCTCAAAATTTTTAAAAATTTTAATCTCAGCTTCTAAAACTTTCGAAATAATTTAGCCCCTCAACTTGTTAAACCGAGATCTGCTCTCGTATGCAATCTAAATACTTTAAAAAAATATAAATTTTTTTTGTGTGTGGTTATTACTATCGTTGAATCTGATTTGAAAGTATATATTAGTGGATTCACCTTCATCGTCCATTGGTTTTGTGCTTTTTGGTTATTGGTTCGAACATACCAGTGTTTCTTTCATTTTCAAACTGTACACAAATTTACAGCTTAACTATACACTTCTTTTGTATGGTACTATAGCTGCTAACCAGGGATGGACCGAGGGGTGGAGGTAGGAGAGGGCGGTTGTCTCTGAAAATTTAAAATTAATATATAATTTAATATTTTCAATTGAAAATCTATTTTCGCCTCCTAGAATTTTATAGGTCCTCCTAACATAAAGTTCTGCGTCCGTCCCTGTTGCTAACTAAGTTAATTCACCTATAGGTATCGGACCTTCAGGTTCAACTGGTGCTACGGTCGCAATGGTTTCCTGCAGCAGAGGAGGTCGTGACGAGCTAGCCTGGTAGCTACAGTCGACAATCTTTTGGCAAGTTTCGACGAGGCAGTGCCTGCACTTAGGGCAAGACGAGTGGGAGCTTAGCCAGTTATCGATGCACTGGACATGGAATCCGTGGTTGCACATTGGAAGAATCCGAACACGGTCACCGTGTGTGAAATCCGATAGACATATTACACACTCGGAGTCCAAGCCAGGCGGATTCAAATCAGCTGAATAATTTACGGTTGGAAAAAACTTTAAGGCTCGCTTGATCCCGCTATTTGCGGATTGAGTCTGAGTGTGAGCTTCGGATTCTGAAGCTACTAACCTTGAGCAGCGCAACACACACCAAACAATGGAATTGAGTCCTAAAGAGAATATTACAGTGCATACGAGGATGGACAAAACCTTAATGACTTTTGAATTGAAGCTGTTGTTTCCGGTGTAAGGATCAAAAGAATTGTGGTTGGTTTCCGGGTTTGGAGGTGCCGCTGTAGCCGATGCCGGAAAAGACGAGTCATGCAACAATAACAACTTTCTAGAGTGGAATTCTCCGAGCAAACCTTGAAGAAGTTGTGTGGATATGGAAATGGACATAGTTTGGCAAAGCTTAGTTGTGAGTTTGAAGCAGGTAATTCCTAGAGGCAGTCCAATTAGGGGATTTAATTTATAGACAAAGGTAAGAATTTGAATAGCTACAGCCTCAACTCTAATTAAAATTTAAGAAATGCGTTTCTCATGAAAGTTTTACCCTCAATGCTCCTGAAATAAAATATTGTTTTGTGATTTCTTACTTTTTCCCTCACCATCTTTTTTTAATCATAAACTTTCACGTCACTGGCGCATTTTAAATTCCACCTTAATTAAAAAAAAACAAAATAAATTCCACCTTAATGTTTTATCTTTAATAAATTCAGAAAATTAGAGGGTGGTCACCCAACTATCATCCTTTTTTATTTTAGTCACCCAACTAATTTTCGTCAAAATGATCACTAGTATTACATTTCTTTTTTATTTTGATCTCCAGCAGTTAAAAAATTAACGGTAACCACACGCTAACCAATTGAGCTAAGCCTAGAACATGCTTCATTTTCACTAAAAACTTGTATTTAAAGTATATTAGTTTACCAACAATATAAAATAAAATCAAACAGGTTCTCCCTTTGAAACCAATACATTTGAATCGCCTATCAACCTAGCTTTACAGGTCGTCCCTCAATTTCATCTCCTTTAAATCTCGTCCTTACCCAAATAAATTACCCCATCTTCAACCCTAAAAAAATCATTTCCATCTCAATAAACAACCATGAACAACTTTAGTACTTCAACATCAAGTTCTACATAAAACCTGACCAATGAAGCAGACCAGAAATCCATGGAAAAAAGCGTTACCTCCCTCTTTTTTACTCAACTACGCCTTCTTCTTCGTTGGATATTTGTCAAATTCTAATTATAATCTTAATCCTACTTAGAGGGAAGGAAAATAAAGTGGGTGTTCCTAGTGGGTCTAGAACTAATGACATAAAAGAAATGAGGGAACAAAGATGAACAGCTTGACCAACAAGCCAAATGTTCTTGCTCTAAAAAGACACACTCTATTTTATTTTTTTTAAACATGATAATATTAAATGTTGCGAGACTAACATGATAACGTAAATGAAAAAAATGATAAAAAAGCATACACACAATACAAATATACAAATTTCACAAAAACTATATCGTAAAAATTATTAATATATGTAAATCCACGTAAAGATAAGGTTTTTAAGCACAAACTATGACATAATAGATTAGTTGGTAGATTTCTCAATTAGTGGAAATGTGACATATTTAATAGTCTTGTTGCTGTCATGGTAATGACGTGGAAAATTATTAAGCGGTGGTCATCAAGCAAATTCAATTGTAAGTTTTTTTAACAATAGCAACTGGATTTATTAATCACTATAAAAAATATTACAAATTCAATGAATCAAAAAGAGAGAAAAATGGACTATTTCACTAAAAATTTCATACAAAGGCGCAAAGAAAAGCAAACTCTTTCATGTAGATTAGCATACTATCAAAACTCAAAAACCTTCATGAACTGAATTCTCTCCCAGAAAAAGAAATGTACTTTACCATTACACCCAACCTTTGTTAGTCAATTAAATTTCTTTTTAACGATTAAGTTTTATTATGTGCGGTTTTTTGTATATTTTATTATAATTTAAGCATTTTATTGTATGAATTTTATTAAATTTTAACCTATAATGGATTAATCTTGATTGTACTTGAAAGCAAAAACACTTTTCAACCATTCTAGTTTAACAATGAAATTAAAATCAAGAATGACTAAACGTTTTAAGGAGGTTTGTACAAGTTATTAAACTAAGAAGGGCATATGCAATTTATTAAAATTAAACTCTTAATTTATAACTCGCAAGAGATTTGAGAGGTTACTAATTTAAGAGTAAAAAATGTGTGAAATTTGGATACAACAACATTTTGCTTTCACGTGAATAAAAAATGAGTCTAACATGACTCAAACCCATAAGGTACAATAATTTATTTTCTCCACATATTTTACCACTGGTCTAGAATAATTTTTCTTCGCAAATTTAGCATAACTCATTTTTTAATTCTTTTTTCTAAAGGCCATGTACAATTATTTTTAGACTTAAGGGTGTAAGAAACTCTTAAATTTTTGAATAAAAAATCAATTAAATATGAACTTTTTTTGCACCAATTAAGCACTTGAACTAAGAAACTTATTCAATGAAGTTCTTTAACCAAGAAATTGAATCAATTAAGCCCTTTGACCAATTTTAACCGTTAAATCTTGACGCTTTTTCTTTAGATATTTTTTTTATCAATAAGTATGATTTATTAGAGTATAAAAATCATACAAAAGGATATTATCGCTGTAATAGCCATTTTTCGTTTGGGCCTCAAACCCGAATAAATACAATCAGTTAAAACACCCAAAAAAATAAGTCTATAAAAGTAAATGTCTCTTTACATGGTCCATATTTATATTACATCAAACCAGGGTCCAAATTAAACCCAAATTACCTAGCCCGCTTACAAACATTAAACCCAACTATTTCCTAAACCCATTACCCAAACTAGCCCCAACCGAGCTGTCAGCACCCATAGCGTACCCATGAACAAGACTCGTTGCACCCTTGGGTCCTCCCTCCTCGGTTACTCACCCCTAAATACAAGCACCATGGTCCCAGGCTCCCAACCCTCCAACACTGAGCATGCTCAATATTGCCTGCACCCCCTGGTGCACCCAACCGAGCCTTATATGCAGCCCCAACGCCTCAAGATGGTTTCTCCTCACCACACCACGACAACATAAGGATGGTTTCCATCTCTCGGTCTCCTCACGTACATGCACACACCAACAAACGAGAGAAAATCAGAGAGAATTTCAGACGAATGCAAACAAAAACGTCAGAGAATGAATTGCAACCAATAGTTTATTTTTTAAAATTTTCTTTTTTCTTTTAATCCATGTAATATCCAGCTATAAAGCTTGAATGAAAAACCATTGTAAGGGGATTCCAATATTAATAGAATACAAGGAGAGGCATTTCAAAGGTCTTTTTTCTCTAGTTTTCTCATTTTCAAATCAAAAAAGCAAAGCAAAAAGGGGATCTTTTTCAGTTTTTTCATATATATTGAACCCTAACAAATCATTTTTAACTAAAGAAAGAAATCAAGAGGAAGGAGAAGCTTACTCATTAAGCCATGGTGGTTTTCGATGACTGAGGCTTCTGACAGAGGATCTCAATGGTGAAGAGGATCGTCTCGGTGAGGCGAACATCATATTCTGAAACCAAGTCGAACTGAAGGCCTGTTGCTCATATCGATGATATGGAAACTTGGAATCAATCTTGACAAATTAATGCATCTAGAGAACGGCAAAAATCTTCCACACACAAAAAATAACAAGATAAGAAAAGAAATCTCGGGGGCACTCTGTTGTAGCCTTAAGGTTGAGTGACTAATAAGGTAGCTATGCTCCATCTACTCTATATCTTGGCTTCATGAGTGATTTTCAAATCTTGACAAAGTCAAACAACTAATGAGATAAAATCCCGAGAGAGGTAAATCGAAAAAACAAAAACAAACAGACATAACAAAAATGCACTCCAATGTTTGAAGCCTGGTAGAAATGCATTTTCGGATAAGAGTGTGGAAATTTTGGGGAATTCCACTATAGCGAAAAGAAAAATAAGGTAGCGATGCACCATTCAAATCAAAAACCTTAGCTTCATGAGTGATGGTAATATTTTCAAATCATGACAATGTCAAATAGCTCAGGGGTTTTGTTGTTTTCTCTATTATTTATTTCGAGCCAAAAGAATGTGATGAGTTGACTACCCCAAAACAAGAAATAAATGAGACAAAGCAATAATGATTTAAAGTGAAACCTACAAAAGGTAGTTCTAAATTGGTTAAAAACCAAAGTAACTCGGAAGGTACTTTTCATCTTCAGATATCGACTCAGCTCTCGAGGTCTCCTAGACACGTGATATGCTTGGGGCAATCCTCGGTAGGTCATTTTGGTGTCACTCATGCACTTGATATTTGGGGCATCTAAATCTAGCTTGATATATTCATAATCTAAAAAGAAAATTTAATTTTTATTTAATAAGCATCTCACATCAAAATAAGAACAAGCAGGCCAACTTCATATTGAAACAAAAGATTCACTTCACAAAGAAGTTCAAAGGTATATGGACCAAAAACAAACGTGCCATCTAATTGCACAAGAAAGTGTTGTCTTGACTTAAGAAAGCCAATCCAAACATCATATGAAGTAGATTCTCAAGAAAATCTCCAACTATAATTTGAAATGACCAAGGACTTGATATGGCCAGTAGAAGCTGGGGATCCCTTCAAAAGTTGTTAATGCAAATGAATTGCATGTCACATTCTTGAAAGCATCATGCATTTAGATTAAGTGCATACATTACTCATCAAGTTAGGTGCATCCGTGCTAAGTGCATCTACTTCACTCACATTAAAATAGGTTTAAGACAAAAAAACTCAATCATGGAGGACAGCAATAGAATAAAAAAAGAGAAGTTGATCCCATAAAGGAGTTAAAACCTCAAAGATAGAGGATAACAACACCTAACACCAAATGGTGAACCCTTAAGAATGGAGGAAGCCGAACCAAAAAAAGAGTTGAAACCTCAAGATAGAGGATAACAACGATAAAATTCAAATTTTCAATGAATAATTACTAACTAATGTTTACTTTTATTTTCAGATCTTACTTCTCCATCAGTGGTGTAGCGGTTCAAAACCTTTTTAGATTTCGTCTCTTTGTCAATGGTGTAGCGGATCGACCTTTTTCTACAGATCAACCTCTTTCCTTTCAGATCTTGACTTTCCGTCAGTGGTGTAACATATCAAATTTTTTTCAGATCTCGACGCTCCATCAGTGGTGTAACAAATCAAAACTTTTTTCAGATATTGCCTCTCCGTCAGTGGTATAGATGATAAACCCTATATTTAGATCTTGTCTCTCCGTCAGTGGAGTAGCAGATCAACCTTTTTCTTTCATATCATACCTCTTCGTCAGTATTGTAGCTTAATGAAAATTTTATCTTCGATCATGCCTCTTCGTCAGAGTTGTAGATTGATCAAAATTAACTCTCCAATCATGCATCTTCATCAGAGTTGTAGCTTGATCAAAATTAACTTTCCGATCATGCCTCTTCGTCAGTGTTGTAGCTTCATCAAAATTAACTCTCCGATCATGCCTCTTTGTCAGCATTGTAGCTTGATCAAAACTAACTCTCAGATCTCACCTTTTAGTCAATGTTGTAGCTTGATTAAGACTAACTTCCAGATCTTGTCTCATCGTCGGTGGCGTAGTGGGTGAAACTCATCTCCAGATCCTGCCACATCGTTAGTGGTGGAGCGAATCACCTCAATTTATAAATTTTACTTCTCCAATCAGCAGAGTGGATCAACCAAATCCCAAATATATCATTTCATTTAAACCTTTATGTTTAAAACAAGTGAGAACTTATTCTGACGCAATGCCTATAACTATTACAAATTATATCTTTCTAATAAAAGGATAAAGTAGATGAGTAGACCAGATCATGTCTCTCTATCAGTGGTGTAGCAGATCAACAAATGAGTTCTACTTTTTCGAGAAGATGAAAGAATGAGTCAGTTAGATCTTAAAGAAAGAGTTGTGCCAAGAAAAAGAGTTCCAGCTTGATCGAACAAAAATGGCTATCTTTTAGTCTTTGCTCCATTCTTGTTTCACAGCAATGAGCAAAGATGGGCAGCTATAATAGCCATTTTTTGTCTGGGCCTCAAACCCAAATAAATACAATCAATTAAAACACCAAAAAAATCAGTCCATAAAAGTAAATGTCTCTTTATATGGTCCAGAATTATATTACATCAAACCAGTCCAAATTAAACCCAAATTACCTAGCCCACTTACAAACATTAAACCCAACTATTTCCTAAACCCATTACCCAAACTTGCCCCAACCGAGCTGCCAGCACCCATGGTGTACCCCTGACCAAGACTCCTTGCACCCTTGGGTCCTCCCTCCTCGGTCACTTACCCCCAAATACCAACACCATGGTCCCAGGCTCCCAGCCCTCCAACACCGAGCATGCTCATTGCTCGCACCCCTGGTGCACCTAATCGAGCCTCACATGCAGCCCCAACGTCTCAAGCTGGTCCCCTCTCTTCATCCTCACCACACCACGATAACATAAGGATGGTCCCTATCTCTCGGTCTCCTCTCCTACATGCACACACCAACAAACGAGAGAAAATTAGAGAGAATTTTAGACGAATGCAAACAAAAACGTCAACATCGGTAGGAAAGAGAGGAAAATAGAACGGTTTATCCTCTATATTTATGACTAGGGGTGATAACGAGCCTGGGCAGGTTAGGCTCGGCTCGAAAGTAGTATTATTGTGCTCGGTTTGAGCTCCAAGCTCATCGAGCTCTAAATTTAAAGCTCGAGCTCGAATTGGACAGTTTGAGCTCAGCTCAAGCTCGGCTTGTTGCTTTCCTCAAATTGCTTTTAAATATTTTTTTTGAAGTTTTGAAAAATATCATGTGAAAACCTGTTTGGAAAAAGATAATATTTATTTTTGAAGTCCGCAAGTAACTATAGTACATTTTCTAAATTATACAAGTCCACAAGGAGATGGGGATTTAAAGTATTTAACTATGATAACTAGTTAACAACACTTAAACATACAAGTGTATATGGTGTAAAACTCATTTATTTTTACACTAATTCATGACCATTGGATGAGTGGGATGGATGAGATAAAAAGTTGAAAATAAGAAGATTTTTAATGAGAAAAAATATGAGTGTTTAATCTCATTCATCCATTCCACTCATCCAATGGCTATGGATTAGTGTAAAACTAAATGAGTTTTACACTAGTCACCATGTAAGTGGATCTCATCCCATATATATAATTATTTTAAGCTTATTCACGAGCTTTTTGAGTCAAGCTCACTCGAGCCGAACCCGAGTAGCTTGCGAGCTGGTCAGGCTCATTATCACCTCTATTTATGACCGATTGATAGAGTTATTGTATCGAGTGAAGCTCATGGTATGGGAAAAGATTGAGTGGTAGCACTCCTAGTCAAAGTTTCGATTGATTAATTGTGTTGCATCGTTGAATATAACATCACATGACATGATTATGGATACGAGTGGTTTTCGCCCTAAACCATGTTTAATTGCTTTTGAAATCTTGAGATTATTACACTAATCCAATATCCCTCTCAACTACATTTCACTGGTTTCTGCTCCGGATAATTACGATATGAAAAATTTTAAGATTTTGTTTCGGATTTAAAGAGAGTAGGAGATCATAAAACAATTTTTGGTAGAGGATAATTCACAGAATCATATGGAAATACATTAGTGGTCAAATGTATGTTGGGAAATTAAATGGTGTATACTTTGACGGGCCAAACCTAGAAATTCTTCTTATGTCAAAACAAAATAAACCTAGAAATTCTTCACATGTAAATTATTTTCCATAACCTGCAAACTGTCTGTCGGTACAAGATCTGGTGGAGCTCCCAAACACCATGTTATCATCATTTTCTAATTAAAATTTCTTCACTAGTGGCCCCCACGAAGAAAAGATATTTTTAGGTGAGAATCTATTTAAGTTTTTAGTCGAATCGGTGGTCGAAGTGGATAGATTACCGGCTCTCGATTCTACTTATTTAGTATAATTAAATAGAATAAATAAATAAAAATCAGTTAAACTAGTTGAATGGACTGGTTTTTTACTTTTGATTCAATAAGTTGATTTGATCTAATTCTTAGTAAATTCAATTCTTTTTAATAATCTACCGAGAATAGTCTTAATGTGATTATTAAACTCAATAAATATTATCATCTTTTTTACTGAAATTATTGTTGGGTTCTGAATAAACAATAATGACCTTGTTCGGAGCTATAAGACATACCTATAAATTAAAAATTAAATCACTATTAGTGGATAACATTACATATAATAAACAAGCTCTATAAAAGCAATAATACATATTACTTAAACAAGATAAAAGAGAATAAATAGTATACCACAAATAAAGATCTAAAAATGTCTCCCCCAACTCTTTGTGGCCTCCCTGATCACTATTTTTGGAGAGACTGTTAGAAAGAGTACGATATAAGAGGATATGCATATTACTAATATATGAAAAAAAGGGAAAAGCAAACTCTTTTGCATGCCTTTGGGAAATAAAAATCAAGTATTTGTGATGACTGTTGAAGTTGAACAATGGAATCTATCAAGAGGTACAACAAGTTCTTAAGTTGAATCCAAGTTGAATTGGTCTTAACTTGTCACCGTCATTCCATAAGATAAAAACAAATATTTAGTGTCATATGGTCCCTACTAGTCATCATTGTATTTTTTTATTTCTTTTGGTTTCACTTTGGATTTACTGTCTTTGCTGTTTATACTCATCAGAAAATGAATCCAAAATTTACTTCTGTAGGATCCCTAGTGTCCAGTACTGATTGCTATATGTACGAGCAATATCAATGTCAATGGTATGTTTAACTCCTTATTTTGGCTTTTTCAATCCATAATCCAAGAACTTGAAAAGAAACTACTGTTGTTGACAACGAAAGTCAACTCACAGAGGACTCTTACAAGACACTAGGCAAACAAACATAATATAATGTCTTTAACCATAAAAATGAGTACCAGCATTCACCAACTTAATATAATGTTTTTAATTCCTTATATCTGCTACATTTTAATGAAAAAATACATAACTGATGAGATTCGAAATAGTAGGGTTTGTTGGGTTCATGAAATTAAACAACAAAAATATAACTATAAAATGAACCTATCAATATATGAAGGCGAGATAGTGACTGATTCTTTCTCCAAGCCATAAAAGATCAACAGAATATTGGATTGTCAAATAAGGAAAGCATTTGGGTCAATGATTTATATGAATATCGTTATTAATGTATCAAAGAGGAAAATCGAACATAGTAAAAAATTATGAATCACTAGATAATTTTTTTTAAAGAAAATAAACCTGTTCTGATTTCATAAAGCTTTTAAGCTCTCCACAGGTAGACGACGAACGACGACAGTTTCTTGATGTATTACGATCGAGACGAGGCGAGAAGCGCAAGGGCAACGGCTGTGTACATTACGACGACACAAAAGTGGTTTAGTTTACAAGACTCGTGAGAACTGAAAAGGGAAAGTGACTTAGAACGGCTGAAACAAAATGGGAGAAATAATGGAAGGGAAAAGTGAAATCGCGTTTAGGAAATAATATGGTTTGTATGTCTTGAGTTTAGTTCAATTTGAAAAAGTTTGACAAAGCCTTTAGGATGAATTACATCATTCCCAAGATACTAACGCAATGGCAAAGGTGTGGTTGAACCTCCCTTTCTCGCTAGGGTATGCATTATTCGGTTTTAATTGAATTAACCGGCCGAACTGAATTTTTTTCGGTTAATCCGGTCGGTTAATTTTAGGTAAGTTCGGTTAACGGTAAATATTTTTTGGAAAATTTGGTTATCGGTTAATTCGGTTCGAAATCGGTTAATTAACCGAAATTATTATATATTAAATATTATATATTACATATATTTATTTTTGGTCATTAAACTTTTAAAAATTATAAAAGATCATTAAATGGTTTGATATATTATAAAATGTTCATTAAATTTCTATCAAATTAGTATAAAATGAAAGTTTTAGTGACTAAAAAAAGTCATTTTAGCAAAATTTAGTGACCAATTATGTAATTTACCCAAAATTTTATAACAAATTTCGGTTAATTCATAAACCGACCGAATTAACCAAACCGAAATAATTTCGGTTCGGTTAATTCGGTTAAGGCTAATTCGGTTAACGGTTAAAGTTCTAAAAATTTCGGTTAATTCGGTTATGGCTAATTCGGTTCGGCCACCGACCGAATTAACCGAATGCACACCCCTATCTGTGGCTGCAGTGCATAGGTTTGAGTAGCCATAGCAATTAATTGGATTTTTAAACGAACATACAAACGAGCTTGTTCGTGAAAATAAACAAACCGAATACATCTATGTTCGTGTTCGTTCATTTATTAAAAGAATAAACAAACGTTATACGAACACTTCACGAATAGTTCGTCGAACGTTCTGTTCATTTACACCCCTACTTGTTGCTTATATCGGTAATAAGAAAACTTGGCGGACTCAAAGTTATTTCGGGAAGTTTGAGACTGTGTTCGCGAATCCGGTCTGTGGAGAAGAACGAGGGTGACCGGAGGCTCATTTTGTGACCACCGTTGGCCGAGAAAAGTCACTGGAGCAGCAACAATGACTGACGGCGGCCATGAAAACCCTAGGGCTTGAGGTTGAGAGAACAGAGGGTAAAAAAGAAAATCCTTGTCTTTCTATTTTTTAAACGTAAAATCAAATCCTTTTTATTTCTTTATTTAATTTGTTTATTTCTCACTTATGCCGTTTTTATTTGATATTCCTTATTTTATGTATAGTACAATAAATATATATATACAAATATATGCACTGTATAGTATATATATTCTATATATTAGTTTATAACATGATATATTCCTATTTAATATATATATTATAGTGTTATTACGTTTCTATATTTATATAGTTCCTATATATATTATAGTTTTATACCGTTAAATATATATATAGTTTGGTTACGATTTATTAGTTTTTATATATATACATATATTATAGTTACATTTTTTGTTACGTTTATATGTGTTATTTTTCTATATCTGCCTCATATTATATTTGTTTATGCATATATATTTGTTACAATTAGTTATAGTTTTCGAAATTTCGATATCCTATTGGGAGTGTCGTCTCGAGTCTTCGGGCGTCGTTTTCTTTAGGTACCGTAGATTATGAGGTTATTTTTATATTCGAACAGTATTGCCATGCATACATGCATTTTTAAGGATTAACTAATAAATTAGAATCGAATTTTCATTTTTCTTTGTAAATCCGATACGAACCCTTAGGTACCTATTTTCGGGCTTGGTGGGGGTGCGAATCCTTTTCCACTCGTAATCGACTCTCGAACCCATTTTTCTCTGATTTCCTTTCAGTGTCTGGTCTACCTAAACCAAGTGACCGATGGCGACTCCCCAATTTTTATTCCAAAATGCGACCTTTTCCAAAATTCCCCCCAAAAAGACAATATTTCAAGAAAAAAACATTAAACTCAGATTTTTTAGTCGCTACAATCGCCTGTCTTATTAAAAACCTCCATAAACCTATGGTGGAGAAAAAGAGTACAACACGATAATATTAGTCGGACAAAATACCGAGACAAAATAGAATGAACAAAGCACCAGAGCGAGGACACCAAATCCACAAAACTCGATGCACAACGAGATGAAATGAGCAGTCCCACACTCGCAATCCACCGAACAAGCAGCTCCCCGCAAACCAATCACAAGTTAATGACCAGTTGGTGTTTGTGTAAATTTTGTTTGCTAGAGGGAACCAATCGGACAAAGATCGAGATCAATAAGAGAAAGCCATGCAATTGGAAGTTTGAATCCGGATTGTAATAGTAATTCGGATTAGGTGAGTGTAGCTTTGGTGTTCTGGATAGGTCCGGCACCTTCCCGAAAAGCATTTATACATTCATTGTTTATTTTGTGCAAAAGTACTTTGTTCTTGAGCTCAATTAGAGCAACTTTGTGATTGGCATTGAATTGGGAAGGCAAGCTTGGTAGGTTTACCATTTCTTGATGTTTGGAAATGTATTGCCATGCTATGTTTGAATAGAAGTTTGTTATGCCATGATAAAATAGACTTTGCTAGGCTATCACAATAATGGACCTTGCTATGCTATGATAGTATGGAAAAATTACTATACCATGAACGAAGTCGAATGGGATTAATTATATAGCCAAGCAAAGGACCGATTCTAAAGACATACCAAACATCGCCAAAGCCACTCAATAACCAGCTGCAGCCACGTAAAAACACAAGCAAACACCAACCAACATAAGCAGTGACACAGCTGCAGCCATCGAAACAAAATCTAAAACCTAACCATGATGTACGCTCCACACCATCCTTTGTCAAACATCCGTCATATCATTTGTCTTTTGGTAAATATTATGAAAACACACAATAATTTAAACAAAGAGCACCAATCGACTGTGAAAATTCTACTCCTCTAACACAAAGCTATTCCTTTCCCTAATTGCCACAATTCCACTTATATTTTGTTTCTTGAACAAACGCCATATTGTCACAGTGGTGCTGCCTCAACAACTTTTGTAGTGTTTTCTTCTTCGTCGCCGAGCCTAAACCCCTGATATTTCAGAACAACACCCTCATTCGCAATTATGTCAACAATGTGATTGATAATGTCCTCCTCGTTACTAATTGTATTCGCTCCGATAAGTTTTCCTAATTCCTATGTCTCTTTCGCTTCTCTCAAAATTATCTATCTCCTATTCTAAAAATCTGAGTCCGTAAGCAAACCATTCACAATCTCCTGCTCACCCGACACGTCCTTCCGCGGCCTACTCTTCATTTTCTTTAAATATTACTGGCATATAGTACACTATAATTTTATCATATTGCATTTATATATTTTTTTTAAAAAGTACAATAATTTTTTACACCCTTGGACCTTATATTATTATGTAAGTCTACAATCGTCACCAAATAAAATATATGTTTATGAAATCCATGTTGTTTGATTTGACTTTTTCTTCAATCAAAATCAGGTCATAGTGATAAACTGCCCGAAGGATCCACATGACAATGATTTGGCTGCACATGTGATTAACATTAATGACAAAAATATAGGTATTAATTTGGGAAGATTACATCGGGACTATAAATAAGTTTGCAACCTTTTAGAAAAAAAATTAAATTATGTTAACATCTGTGTTATATTCTCAAATTGCGACTTTCTCTATACTTAAAATTATGAATGAGTTAAAATTAAGTATTAAAGAATAAAAAATAAATGTTTAAAAGTAAAAATATATTTATAATTATTTTATTTAAAAAATATTATATAAATAAAAGATAAAAATGGAATTTTTTTATTGAGGGGAAAGATCTTCTCCCATTTGCTACCCAGATATGTTGATTACATACGTTAGATAAAGAATGAATATGTGTTATATAATGATTTCTTTGTCAATAAAAAATAACGTGTCAACCAACGCTTAATTGGTCTGGTAAAAAAACGTTAGATTTTTTAAATAATATAAAATGTTTGAATTTTGACATTGTAAATTGAATAATTAGATTGAGAGGATCAACTTCATAATAAATCTCTACAATAGTACTTGATCTGAATTAGCCAACTAATAAATTAAATATCGATAATTATAAAAATAATAATGCGTCATGTATGCCAATAAATGGATTTGTACAACGTATGCAATCATAGAATGTAAATAATTTAGATAATTTCATTTATATATGTCCACTAGATACGTTTTTGGTCCAAAATCATAGTAAAAATTCGTGGATAGTTTTTTTTTTTGGCAAAGTGTATTTTTAGAGCCAGTTTTATCATCTTTAGTTCGTGGATAGTTTCTCATGACGCTCAGCTCTGATTTGCAGTTCTCAATGATCTTTCAATAGCTTAATCTTATTTTGTGGTTCATTTGCCGATACTATCAGATTTTTTTGTATCTATTTATCGTTCGAGTCTTTTAGTTGGGTTTTTAAGATTTTTCATGTATAGTTTTGTATGATCTAAAGTGACTAGTTTCTTGTGTCAGTGTTATAGGAAAATGTCCAAATTGTGTATTTAGTTTACGATGATATATAGTTATAAACCCTTATTATAATTTTAGATATTTTTTCTTTTTAAAAAGACTAATGGCTTCTATTTAAAAAATGGTCCACGTTATTTAATATTACAACATGTAATATTAAATTCTACTATCTATAGAATTTCAATGTTTGGCTCACAAACATTACGAGTATGTCATAATCTAACATCGCATGCAAGGTGTAACATCAAGTGTAATCTCATACTATCTCATTCCATCCGTAATCTAAGATTACAGGCGTAATATGAGATATCCTTTATTTTATTATTTTAATCAAATAAGTCTTTTTCCAAATAAAATTGATACCTAATGAAAAATAAATATCTCTTATTATACATACTCTAATATTATAATTTTTTATATAAAATTATAACAAAGAACCTAGTATTTAACCCAAAAGTCAACCAAAAATCTAAAACTTTGATTACTAAAGAAATCATAATTTTCTAATTTTCACTCAAACTAAGTACCAAGAAAATGGATGAAATTGAGTTTAATCTTAAAGGAGTTAAATATGATCTTAACGTTGAAATTTTAGTTTAGGATGTTTTTAAAAGAATAAATAAAGATTGAAATCAGTATTATGCTTTTCAAAACAGAAATTTGTAGGCATTTTTACTTTGAATTTGAAGTTAAATTGAGGTTTGAATTGTAGGCATTTTTGTTTTGAATTGAAAACAGAGGTTTGTAGCCTTTTTCATACAATTTTGTATATTTTTAATTTTAATAAATTATCATATATTTTTGTATTTGTTTTGACCAGTTGTATTTTACCTTTTATTTATAAATTTAAATGTTTAAATATTAAAATAATTAGTTTTACTGCAAAACAATTTATGTAACAAGTAATTAAGTAATGTACTTCTAGGTAATATTACATTTCTCCCACCAAATAGTATAGCTTTACATTCCGGCCAAATTAACTAAACAATGTGATGTAACGTTTCTTGTACTCCCAATCATAATCTTACATTTAGTGAACCGGACACACCCTTATTGCATTCCTTTTAACTACTAAACTTTTATTTTTGTCAAATTTATCCAAATATACGAAATAATAGCGTTGTCGTTAAGCTAACATCAATTATTTTTTTCCTTTTTTCACATCATTAAAAATTAAAAAATAAATAAAACTATTTTGACTTTACTAAAATGTTGATATAATTGTTAAAATATTTTTATTTTTTAAAATTTTAATGACATGAAGAACAAAATAATTGTTGTCAACATTTCAATACAGACCTTTAAAAACATTTTAATAAGGCGACAATAGTGTTGCTTGTCACGTTTGGATGATAAGAATATATCGGGAGTAAAAAAACACAATAAAAATTTAATGGCTAAAACATCTATACTAAATGAAGTCAAAGGGCCAAAAAAGTTCATTCTGCATTAAGTCTTATAATTCGAAACAATCAAATTATTCTTTAATAAATATTTTTTTATCAAATTTAATTATAAATATATTAATAGTTTTTTAACAATTTTTATCCAGGTAGAGTGGAATGAAAATTTTGCTTTTACTGGGTCTTGAACTACATATTCTAGAGATTATTGATAAATATATTAATATTTTAAATAATGAAACAAACTTTCCAGTTTATTTTGCTCATGTTGTAACAATGTCACAACTAGGGCGAGGCTCACTTGGGGCCAGCCCCTACTGTAACACTCAAAAAATATAGAGTAAACGTTGGGCTTATATGAGAGTTAAAAAATTAGAAATTTGCTGCTATAGGGAGGTTAAACACATGACCTTGGCCTAGTGTACTTGAGCTTGAACCATTTAACCTAAAGCTATTATTGGTTCTTAGTCACCCCCAATTAATTTTAATATGTACTTGCAGGTCTGAACCAAAATTAATTATAACAGATTAACTACCCCTTTAGCATTGAATGCTATCGGTTAACCAATAGAGAGATTTTAGAATTCTCTCAAGCTATCCATCTTCCCCAAATCATGTCGTCTTTCGATCTCTTTCACCGTTGAGTCATAGCCATTACCGTCGGTGTCGTTGAGACTGCCGCCTCACCCCGACCATGCCCCGTCAACAACTTGCGCCAAGCAACCTCCGTTCGCCTTGGAAATTCAGTCAAAGGTTAGTCAAAAGCCTTTGGGTTATCGCCTCTATTTTTTAGTGTTTATACCGTCGTCTGTCGTTTGTTCACCGCGCCGTTACCATCGCCTTCCCCGTGTCAAGGCGAACAAAACCCTACCCGTTGATCGATCGTCCATCATTGTTTCAAGGCCGCCAAAGTTCGAAAAAAAAACCTTTTGATTTTCTCTTTTTTGTCGTTTTTTGTTGTCCCAACGCTCAGTAAGCCTCTTTAAGATGTTTTGGATGAAATGGTTGAGTTTGTTACCATTTTCTGTCGTTTTCGGTAAAATTTCTGGCCGTTTTGGCTGTGCGTGGCAACCACGTGCCGCCCAGGGTGATTTCTGGCCACCATGACATGCCCTTGGACTGAACCATCCTTGAAATGATCTAGACCGATGAGGAACCAGTCTGACATATGTACCGAACCTGTTCAGCCTTGAACCGGTCATACTAGACCAGGCCTGATGAATGGTTTTGGGTCGGCCTATTAAGGCCTCATGGCCTTTAGCCTCTACCCGGTTGGTCAAAGCCCAATTGACTTGACTCATTGATCGAGTCAACCCAGTCGAGTCAACTCACCCGAGTCAACCCAGCTGAGTCAACTCTCTCGAGTCAACCCAATTGAGTCAACTCGCCCAAGTTAACTCAATTGACTCTGACCTGTTGATCGTTGCCCGTTGACTTTTACCTTGCCCGTTAATCTTAATTGTTGACTTTTTGGGTTAATTTTGACCAAAAATCAACTTTTTTCCAAAAACCCCTATTTTATGTTTTTCGATGTCCTCAGTCCGTTTTTTAAGTTTGTTTCACAAAATTCTGACCCGAGAGCCATCGAATTTGACCTTGAACTCGAGCGTGCATATGTATATAATTATTCAGTTTATGAGCAATGTATTGAGTAAAGGATTGATTATGGGATATGTTTAAGTGAAGGTATTAACATTTCCCTGTATCTGAGATTTTAAAGGACATCGAATTCAGGTTCAAGAGCGATCAATGAGTGTATCAAAGGTCGACCGATGTAGCCGGAGTTGAGGTAATACTTTACTACCTATTATATGCTTTATGGAACATGTTGGTAATTGGTTAATGCATGAATAAATATGATTGGTCATTCGAATATCGTTGATTATTTTTAAAGTTGTAATGTTCCTGGTAAAGGATAATAAACTAGTTAAGACCGAATAACTCGAATAAGAAATTGATATTCGGTAAGAAATTCAAGTCCAGTGACTAATCGATAAAGTAGTTAACCTCAAAATCTTCAATTCAGATTTATTCTTGATAAAAGATATAATGCCCAAAATACTTGGATAAGAAATGACAAAAATACCCTTGAGGTGTAAAAAAGACATGAATACCCTTAGAAGTGGTAATGATATGGGAATTCATATATGACCTGATAGAATCCCTGATTCAACCCGTTACACTTTCAATCTGTTTGGAAAATTCTAAAATCAGGTTTCTAACCTCCGAGATTCCGAAATGCCTAGATTTTTGCAATTTCTGAATAAACATCTAAAAAAGCCTTGTTCTTGTAAATACTCTAAATAAATATCGGAAGATCAATTTATTGAAAGTACACTTTATGACCAAATTGATTGAAATGACTAAAATGTCCTTAGGTTCTGAAATGTTTGAAAATACCGCTAAGCACTAAAACAACCGTAACACCCTCAGGCTTTGAAATAACTATAATACTTCAGTGACTTGGAATAAGTGGAACCTTTTCAATACTAAAAGTACTGATACAACTTAAATAACTATAATGCCCTACGTGATATAAGGTCCGACTCATGTACGTTAGTCACTCCTGATATTGCTATAGTACATAGAAAATACCGTACGAATACACGTTCGATTTTTCGTAACACGTTCAATGATCGATTGGTGAAGGCGATCTATTTTGTTGTACATTGTAGTTAGTTTTGAGAAATGAATACTTAAGGTGTACCTATCCGATTGAATGGTAAGCATTGTAATGATGGGTTCCGATTAGTTCAAAAGGACTTGGAAACCTGATGAGTAATTAGAATTCCTGAATTCTGCTAATCACTGTTTATACCTTGTTGGTCTAAATTACCAAATTGCCCATGAAGGTTAGAATAACCATAATGCCTTGTAAGCTTAAATGATTGGATCACTCATGATATATCTGAATTCTCAATGATCCTGATGTATCAACTTCTAGATGTCTAGTTTGAGCCGTTAGTTTCGAACCCTCTTTTTATAGGGACTCATTCTAAAATTAGTTCAAAATTGTCAGATATTCTATGTTATCTTTATGATAATTACCAAGTGTCTCCGAGAAATAAATTGAACCATATAGTGTGTTCCATGTGTCCATGAATATTCCCTATGTTTTAAAACAAAACTTTCTACTATGATTTAAAAGTATGACTCTGTTATCTGAAATGGAAGCACAATTCTTGACTTATGTCTTCTAATACAAAAAAATGTCTGACACCTGTTTTCTGATATTATTGTCTACTGTATAAAAACTGATTCTATTTGGAGGTATATTATTTGGGTTATGATTGAAGATCTGTAGGCTCAGCGCTGGTAAGTCGTTCTGGACCTAAGATATTCTCATGCCCAATGGGCCTAGGGTAAGTCTTTCTGTAAGCTCCTGCGCCCAATGGGCTTAGAGTAAGTCTTTCTGGATATAATTTTGGGATACTGCATCATTCGATAGTTCTGTATTACTGAGCTTTTCCAAGCTCATGCTGTTATTTACCATCGCAGGTTAAAATATCGAACACGTTGTAGTTATCGACATCTATGTGAGAATTTCTTCGGCACTGCTTGCGGAGTACGGTACTTGTGTAATTAGGGGGCATGTATGTCACGTCTTGTTTTATATTTAAGTCTGAGATTAGTTTTTATAATGTGTATTTATGAGCATTGTTATGTTAAATGAATAATTTTGGAACTTGTGTTTTGACTCATAAATTGTTTTATGGTTTTATTTGAATTTTTATTGTGGGTCGCTCCGGTGACTCGAATATGACACCTCAGATTGGATTGGGTTACTCTTATCGATCTGTGGGTGTTACACCTGCTATAAATCTTAAATATATATATATGGTCTGTTTGTAATTTAGTCCATGTAAAAAATAAATATTTAAGTTAAAAAATACAAGAGTTTATTAAGTATTTAATCAAGTAGGGGCTAAACTAAATAAGAATAGGTCTGTAACCTATAATGTTTTGGTCTAATAAGAATTTAAGTCCTTATAAATTTAAATATAAAAAATTAGGTCTTCTTCCCTAAATTTTAGTTTAAATATTTAATAAGCCCTTGAATTTTCTAAATTCAATATTTTGGTCCCTCCCAATATTCGATATTGACTACTTCCCTAGTCACAACTTGTTCCATGTAAAATGTTAGAGTTCAATAATCTGACATTGTTTAAAAGATCTAACGCTTTATTTTGCTAAATCAATTGGTAGTTACTATATGTTGTTATTATTTAAATAATGAAAAGAATCACTGAATCAAACTAGATTCAAACCTGTACATAAAATTTTGTAAGCACCAGGCTTTGAAAAGAATCACTGAATCAAACTCGATTCAAACCTGAACATAAAATTTTGTAAGCACCAGGCTTTGATCCAGCCTAACCCAGATCATGTACAAGTTTATTTAAAGTCATAAGCTCATTGTTTTC
The DNA here is from genome assembly GCA_019671005.1 of Hibiscus mutabilis. Classification (NCBI taxonomy): domain Eukaryota; kingdom Viridiplantae; phylum Streptophyta; class Magnoliopsida; order Malvales; family Malvaceae; genus Hibiscus; species Hibiscus mutabilis. The sequence continues at coordinate 57,504,528 of CM033722.1, read as the reverse complement.
TTTATTTTTTTTGAATAGTCTATGGTGGTATCTATTTATATATATTCTTAACCATTTGACAATGTACACACCTTATAAATAAAATAATTGAACTCGGGTCTCCTAAAATTAATGCAATCCGTTTTTCTACTGAGACAACTTGTTGGTTTCGTTTGCAATATAGCTTTGATCGGTGATTATTAATTTCTTTGCATAATTTAAGTTTGAGTTGTGTTGTTTTCATTAAGGACTGCCCTTAATTAGGGCAACGAAATCATTTCCCCATGGTGGATTGGCCATTAGTATGGATAAATTTGGGAGTCAATTCATCGGGTAATGAAAGCAGAGTTTTTTTGCAGCATAAAAATGTTGATTATTCGCCTTCTTTTAACGACAAAACGTGACAAAAAGTCTGACATTTTTGGTTCATGATTACCCTGGATTTTCTTTCACATAATGAATGCCATTTTTCTAATCCGAAAGTAATTTTTGGATTAAATAATTGTATAATGCCAAAAAAATCTTCTAACATTTGATTAAATTGTTATTTTAATTTATATTTTTAAGTAATTTAACCCTTAACATTTTATTTTATGTTAAAATAGTTCGTCTGTGCATGAAAATTGTTTGTCAACTAACAATAAATGGCTTGAAATGATGTGACAAATCTATATGACAGTGCATGTTGACATGACAATATCATATAGACAAACGTGTTGAAAGAATGTCACATTAGTCAAAAAATTTAAAAATTATTTTTTTTCTGCTGACGTGTCATTTTATCAAGTCCTTTCAAGCAATTTACCGTTATTTGACTAACATTTTTCATATGCAAAGGAGTCATTTTAACACAAAATAAAGCGTTGAAAGTTAAATTGCTTCAAAAAAAAGAATAGGAGTCAAAGTGATTATTCAATCAAATATTAAGAGCATTTTTTAACTTTATGTCTTAAATAATTTGAACTAAAGATGAAAAAATAGAAGAAAAAGTCAAATTAGTGGAATATTTTATCAATGATTCAATTGATTTTAAAAACAAAATATATATATTCCCACAAAGTTCCATTTATGTAAATTTAATTATTATTTTTGTGATCTTTATAAAAAAAAGTATTATTTATGTGATCTAAATTAAATTTGAATTGAACGAGTAATTAATTGTAAACATATGTAGTAGATAGCCTCATTATTTGAAAAATTAAAATCAAAATTGAAATCTATTAATTGATGTAGTAATATGTCTTTTAAATGTAAATCTCTCTAATTAGTAAAAAAAAAAAATCAAAATTTCAAGAGGAATCTAATGGCGGCTTGAATAACGAGTCATCACTAGAACTTGAAATCGATAGAGGCTTTCGAGTTGTTAATTTGCATTTGTTTTGATAATATGATGTGAAATAAAGAAAAAGAAAATCTTTTATATTTGATGATTGGGCCAAATTGTTGCTTCCCCCCCCCCCATTACTAAGTTACTCCACATTTTTATTATTATACCTCGGGGAAATTCATTGGTATATTATGTTTGTCATAGAAATACTTATATATATATATATATTATTTTTATAAATTCAAGTATCCAATTGGATGTCAACAATTTCTAGAGCAAATAGTTAAAATTTTCGGTTGATACCCTTTTTCTCTAGGTTGTGGGCTTAAAACCCATTAGGAACAATTGCCCTATTTTCCCTCCCCTAAGTAGAAATTGTTCAAAAAAGTATCTAATTGGATTAAAATTACTATTTAATTAATATGTTTTATATGAACTTAATTAAAAAAAATATAAAACTATTTCAATATTTGAAGCGATAAAATAGAAGTTTTTTTTGTTTGAGCCAAGGTATCCACCGCCGATAGTAGTGACTAATCCCCTCGTTGCGAGTGCTCTGACTAAGAGATAAACGGCTGGCTATGAAATGTACTCCATTTCCATTGGAAGGAATCGAACTCCTGACCTCATAGTTAAGGGATGAGGTGATAAAATAGAACTTCTTTAACATAAAACCAAGATTTTAAGGTCAAGGTGAAAAAATGTGTTGAAAGATTTAAATTATTTTTTAGAAAAAAGTTTAAATTAATTTTTTATCTGAAATGATTAAATCAAATGATTAGTTTTAAAAAATAATTTTAAGGATATATTTTTTAGTTGTTTATTAGCATCAGATGTGATCTCATAGTATTATTTGTTTATTTTTTTAACCCTTTGATAACGCAAAGACACTTTGTGAACAAATTGTTCAAACTCAAGTCTTATAGAGATAACAACACCCTCTTCTTCACTAAAATCACTCGCTAATTTTAAATAAAGTCGATCGGACCAGCAACACATCTAGCACAGTCGAACACCAATGAACTAAACTATAATATAAGAATATTAATCCACTTTTATAATAAGATAAATTACTTCATATTTTTGCTTTTTTTCCTTTTAAAGAAGAAAATATTTACAAATATAATCACTATTACAAACGCACATAACACACGTTCTAATAATTTAAACAAAGGATTCAATGAGAATGAAAAGGTAAAAGTTGAAAAGAAGATCCAAAATACAACTGAAAATCAGACTTGTTTTACTTTTTCATGTATTAACAACTATATCTTCTTTATACATGATATTTCACCTCATACAGAGTGTATAAACCCGAAAAAAGAGAGAAAATTAAAAAGAAATTAGAAGTTCAATGCTATTAGTTTCCTATATCGAAAATAACTATAGACTAGTTCGGCAATAATTTTTCAACGAGCGTTTGGCTGCCGAACAGAGAAATAATACGAAACGGTCACCCAAAGCGCCCCAAACGAGCGTTTTTGAGCCTGATTTGGTCCTGAACAGATATTTCAGAAAAATTGAAATTCCCAGCTTCTCTCCAAACGGGCCTTTGGACAAACAATGTCATCAACCCCGTTCACATACACTAGCCATCAACTTGTGTCCATTTCCAAAAAGAAAATTGAAAATTAAACTAAAAGGAAACCCCCATAAAAAACAGTCATAATCACCTATTTTTGGCTGTTAAGAGGAATCTAAGTAGATCTTCATGGTGATGCCCAAGTTTGTAAGGCAAGCTCGTTATGTTTCCTTGAAGGGACAGAAGCTGGAATAGGGAAATGTCTGGGCAATAACCCTAGAAAATGACCTGTGCGTTCAGATTTTGGGTGGATTCTGAAAACCTTGGTGGTTCTTGAGCCATGGCAATAGTGAAGTAGGAAACTTGAGAATAAGAAGAGCCAGAGAAGTAGAACTAGTTGCTTTGTAGATTGAGCTATCATGGAGCTCAAGTTGTAAACTTGTAACGGGGAGTAACAAATTAAGGAAATGTAGAGCAATGGTGGGATTTGATAGGGTTGTATACTTGTGTTTTTTTGGGGAGGGTTTTGATGAAAAAAGGTGGTGAGTGGGAGAGAAAGATTTGGGAGGGGCAAAGCCAATGCAAGGTAAGGGAGAATTAAAAGAAAAGGGAAAAAAAAAAGAGGTCACTTTTAAAAAGAAAATCAAATGATTGTGTTTTGATAAGTAAATAATACGAAAATTTTACAACGAAAAGATTTCTATTATTTATGAATGTTTTGGTTGAAATAGATGGTTGTTGAAGTTTATTTCCTCTCTGTAAGTGATAATTTGATGATTTGGCTTTTTTACTTTCACTCCCATTTGCATTTGTTTTATTCTTCATAATTACTTGTATTTTGAGATGTGTCATGTTTATAATTCTTTTTATTTTTAATAAAATGTAATTTTTTGTTCTTATTCTTGTTAAAAAAAGACAAGTTGTTGCACTACTAATAGTAAAATAATTATATTTAGAAGCAACAAACAGTTGAGATATGGTGAGAAAATCACCTTGGAACGGTATAATTATGACATTGATAATATTAGGGGTGAGCAGAATTCGACTTAAAAAATTTTAAATAAAGTTTGAGTTATAAAATAAAAATTCGAATAATTCAAGATTTTTAGTAATTGGTGGATCGATTTTCAAGTTCGAGTTGAGTCCCTCAAATCTCTGCATCATATATATATCACATATGAAAAAATATGAAGAAATATATATGTGTATTGTACATGGTTATAGAAAGTCGTTTAAACTGGAAATAATTAGTCTGATAACATTATAAATGTTAATAATTAAATCTGAACATAAACTTGAACAACTCGACTTGACTTGTCTCGAATTTTATAAACCCGACTCGAAAAAATTTTAAGTAAAGTTTGAGTTATAAAATAGGACTCGTCAAATCGACTAACTCAAAATTTTTTGACTCGATTCGGCTTGATCGAATGCTCAGCCCTAGATAACATCATACGTGGTATGAAAAAATATAAAAAATTATTATATAAACTAATGTGATTATTATAATTGTAAAACACATTACACTTTTACGAAGAGAATTAAGATTCAAATCTTAGAGAAGACATTGCTAGGAAGGACAACTTGAACCTCAAATATGAATTGTGAAATAGATGTTGAGATATATGACACGAAAAATACATTTAAATGGTCTAATTTTGACATTGATAATATCATACATGACATGAAAAAATATATAAAAAAATAAAATTATATTTAACTACTGCGATTCTAATGATAAAACGTATTGCACTTTCATGAAAAGAATTAAGATTTAAATTTTTAAAAAATATAATTAAAAAGGACAAACCGAACCTCAAATATGAATTGTAAATAAACAAAAAAATAAAAAAATGATAGACACAAAACACAACATTGCATGAAAATGCTACTCTATGAATATCTAGATATTTAAAATATATATATATATATATTATATATATATGGACTATTTAATATACAACCCGAACCTCAAATATGGATATGCTAATATTTCAAACAATAATGATATTTCGTAACTACATACATTGTGTTGGGTCGGATATTTATACTTTAATCTGATTCTGATCTAAACTTATTATCTCCAATAAAACACAACCTAATCCGAACATATGATTATTTCTCTCACAAAACTCAACATGACTCGAATTTGATTATCTCTCTCACAAAATCTGATTCGAACTTGAATACTTTAAAAACCTGACCCTATAAATTCAAGTACGAGTAAATGGTTATTTTTATCTATAATCTTTGCAGTATCTAATTTGGATTAATTACTAAATATATTAAATATTAATAATTATAGAAAAATCAAAACAAATTAAAGTGAGCCTTTATGAGCCTGGAATGAAAGTCCACGAAAAGTTGGCCGGTCTAATTACGAAGAAGTCCAAACAAAATTAATTGAAACAAAAGTCCAACTATAATACATCTTTTTCCTTTTTTTTTTACGAAGATTCCTTTAATAATTCATGAATTAATTTTATATTTTATACAGATAAAAATATATTATATAAAATATAAATTTTGCACTTTATATATATTTGAGTTATATTTTTATTTTTTAAAATTGTATTAAATCGTTATCATTTTTTATTTTTACTTTTATATCATATTTACGTATAGAATTAATATCTGATACTAAGTAATATTGGATATTAAGTGGATTATTATATATATATAGGTAAAACTTTGATACACAGGCTGTGTAAAATTAATTTTACACAAGCATGTGTATTTACACTATAAAAACCTAAATCCTAAATTCCTAGCTCTAACCTTAAAAATTTAAACCCTATACACTAAATTCTAAACACTAACCTTCAATTCTAAACCCTACAACCTAAACCCCTAAATCTTAAACCCTAACCCCTAAAACTAAAAGGCAAGTGTAAACTAAAGTTTACACGGCCTGTGTATCAAAGTTTTTTACTATATATATATATATATATATATATATATATGTTCTTAAGTAATATTAAATATTTGAATTTTAACATTTTAAATAAAAAAATAAAAAAAATTGTCCCATAATAAACTTTTACAGAATATAATATTATTTAGTTGACTAATTATTTAAATACCGGTGATTATACTAAAAAAATATACACGTATAAAAAATCATTCTTCCAAACGAAGAGTGAAAAAAGATGTACGAAAAATGTTAAAACCGTTACGGAACCAATGAATGAATACACGTAGGAGATTGTGACTACAAGAGTCGTAAGAGTCATATTTAAACTTGAGCAGGAGAGACATTTGCTCATGGCCCATAATTAAAAAGTTCAAATATTATTAGGAGTTCATTTTAATAAGTACGTTAATTTATTTTTGTTTATTTTTAAAATTAATTAATTTTTTAATACTTGTTTCTAGTTTACAAGTAAATTAATTTATTTTTTGTTTATTTTTAAAATTTATTTTTGTCCAATTTACAAGTAAATTAATTTATTTTTGTTTACTTTTAAAATTCTATTTTTTCAATACTTATTATTAGATACACAATTTACAAGCAAATTACTACTCCTAAAATTCTATTTTCTTTTTCAATACTTGCTATTATGCGCTCAATTTACAAGCAAATTAATTTATTTGTCAATTCTAAAAATTTAATTTATTTCAATAATTATTGTTAGGAGTCTAATTTAAAACAAATTAATTTTTTTATCTCCTCTTAAAATTTATATATTTTATTGATACTTATTATTATGAATTCAATTTTTATATTCGTCCTTAAATCACCAAAAATTTAGAAACTGAACCGGTGACCACTATACAAAACTATTATCAATACTAGAGGAAGCAAAATGTGCAACGCAGTGAACAGGATAATCCCTGTGTGCAAAAACATTGCTCTTACCAGACAACACACGTTCATTGCTTACCTAATCAAAACAACAGAATCGCTCTCCACTCCGACACTTCAAAAGCGCCATCTGGTTTCGATGTTGATACTTGATAGGAAATGGGTAAAACAATCGGATTCACGCATTTCCTTCTCTTTAAATTTTATAATTTTTTTTGTTTTTTTTAAGTATCGACTGGAGCGAGTCTAGTAATGAATCTTTTGTATCATTTGTAAAAAATATAAATAGACGACCTTAAAATATATATATACACCATCACAACCGTTGAATGTATGGCGTGAGGAGTCATTTTCTTGTTATTTTTAGCTTGAATCCTGGGTGTATTGTGATGCTTGCTTTTTATGTTTCGGTGTATCGTTGTTATATTCGAATTTTTTCGATCCTTACCTATTGTTTCAGTAGGTTTTTTCATTAATAAAAAAATAATTTGCAAAAAAACAAACAAGTGTTAGATGCAAGGACAGAGCCAGGAATTGGGGTTGGGGGCAAAACATAAATGCCTGAAAGTGAGGGTAAATTCATAAATAAACTAATTTTTTAAATATATATATATATGAGGAGAAAGGTGAAAAAAAATTGGGGTGGAGGAAAATTGCCCCTCCCCACCCCTTGATAGCTCTATCACTTATTCGATGCAGTTGTAATTTTAGGGGTATTTAAAATTGGCCCAATGAGTACTCAGTGGACCAATAAATCTAATATCACTACTATTTTATTACTATGTTTCATCATTCCTTCTACTTTTTAACTTGTATTATGAGCTTATTGGACCACTGGATATTCATTGGATCGGTTTTGAATACCCTTGTAAAACGCAGTATATTCTCAGCAAGAATCTTAATTCAAACTTTTAGAAAAAAATAATCACAAACTCTAAAAACCCTACATCAAACATATATATATATATATACACACTTAACTGTATATTAATAAGAAAACCCTAAAAATTGAGTAAAGGGAGGATTAAGTGGAATGAAAGAAAATAGAAGTAACAACGTGTTCCATTCCAACTCCAACATTTTTTTTATTGAAAACTTGGCTAAAAGGCCTATAAACCATTGGACGAAGAACACATGAAGCTGCCAATTATTTAAATATTACTTTTTTCACCCTGTCCGAATCGTTGTGGCCACGTAATCTTGTTCCCAAGATTTATGCTTCGTACAAGAATATAATATACATATATTTTGTTGGATAAAATATTTTATTTATATCCTGTGATTTGATGTTTATGCTCTACTGCCCTTCTTGTTCCTTTGTGATTCCTTTTGCAGTCTATATTATTTAAGGTCCGATCAGCAACGGTTTTTAAATATATATTGAAGACAAACGTCTCAAGGTAAAAAAGTTGAATTTTTTTAGTTGCGACGGAACGTTCATTTAGACATTAAATTAAATACAAAATATAAAAAATACCCATTCAACGTGCATGATATATATGTTTTATATTATTTCTTTGTTTGACGCTCTAACGTCTATTGGAGAATAATTGTTGAACGCAACCTTAGTATTGTATTTTGTGACATTGTTAATCAACCGTGTTTAAAGTTAAGAACGAATGTTTAAAATATTTTTTTTTGTTTAAAATGGGTATGCAAATTTTATTTTATTTCCTTTATATATTAAACTAATTTTTTAAAAACAAAAAATTACACTAAACATATTTTCTTAAAAATAGAAATACAGTTACTCTCCTATGGGATTTACTGCATCTGGCACTGTTGTTGATAGAGTGATGAATTAAATGACTAAACGATAATAAAAAACATGGCAAGAGTAACTGAAAATGATATAATTTAATTTATTAATTCGTAAAAGTTATACAAATACAATTATATTGGTTTATATATAAGTTTAATATCAAATCATTCACGCATACGAGATAAATACATAAATTCTCTAACATTGAAATTTTGTCATCTCTTTATATCTTACTTTCTCAATAGTCAATACGATCATACCGTTTTTTTAAATAGAATTTTCATTGATATAAATACTATTAAAATAAACATACAATGTCAAAAAAATACTCATAATATTTGACTGAATAATTATTTTAGCTCGTATTTTTTTGAAGTAATTTAGCCTTTAACGTTTTTATTTTGGGTCAAAATGGCCCATTTCTTAACTGACGATAAATAACTTAAAATTACTTGACAGAATGACATGTCAAAAGAAAAATATATATATTTATATTTTATACAAGTTTTTAAAATTATTTTTTGTAGCATGTTATATGACACTTTGACCCTTTATTTTTTTGGTTTAATCGCTTTTTAAGACACTCCCCTTTTAAAATTAGTGAAGTTAAACCTTAATTTCTTTAAACTTTATGATTGAATTGTTTTTAGGACCCTATTTATTTTAAAATTAATCAACTTGCTCCCCTAATAATTCAATCTTGGCTCTATCTCTGCTTAAACATAACATAAGATAACATTTTTATTATATTAAAACAAAAAATAAATAGATAAATTCTAGTAAATATTAAATTACATCTTATATTAATTTTGAATTATACTTTCAGTGTAATTATTTATTAAAACTTATAAATAAAAAATAACAGTATAAATATACGTACAACATACCTATCGAAAGAAACTAGTTCTTTAAAAAACGACAGTGCATTGATGTTAAAAGAAAATTATAAATTAAGACCCATTAATTGATCGAGTGGCCAAAGATACTTATATTATCTAATCATGTATAAGTTCGAATCCTGATATTTATCTTGGTAATATAATAACTTTATATTTAATAAAAAAATAATCATGTTAAAAAAAATCATAAATTAGGTAAGCTAAATATATGATCACATGCTCCTACAGATATTGGCTTTAATTGTCTATGTTAAATTATTATTTAAAATTAATTAAGTAATTAAAGCAGGGATATTCGTATCTCGAGGGAATGCCATCTTTCCTCCTAATCATAATTAAATCTTCTTAATCAAATGGATTAGTGGCATCTCTCAACCGCGGCATGCTAAAAACAAACGAAAAGAGAAGTCAAAGAAATATTTACATGTATTTTTTCTAGTTTTATTAAAAGGAAATATTCAGAATTACAATAAGGGTTTACGATCACAATCGTAAACTAAACACATAATTTGAACATTTTTTTATAATCAATGACACAATAAACTAGTCACTTGAGATCATACAAGGGTCATATATAGAAAAGCTTAAAACCCAATCAAAAGACTCGAACAAAACATAGATATGAACAAATTTGACTGCATCGGTAAATAAACCACAAGAGGAGATCAAACTATTGAAAAACCGTCGATAACCGCAAATCAGAGCCGAACGTCGTAAGAAGACTATCCACGAACGCAAACCGTGTATCCAAATCAAATCCGATGGTACAAAGCAAGGAAGATTAACATGATAATCAAATAAGTGACATCTTGATCAGCCATGGCGATGTTAAATTCAACCATGAAAAAAATAAAAACCGAAAAAACAAAAAACGTGCCAAAAGGCAGAAGAAAACGTGCCACAAGACAGAAGAAGACATGCCACAAAGACAGAATTATTCTTAATAAAATTTAGAAAAAATATATAATATAATATAACAAAAAAATAAAAAAGCTACCAATAGTCAATAACCAGCACTAAAATTAGTGCTGCCGCATGCGGCTGAATCAAATAAAAATAACAAGAGCCGGCTGAGCTAAAGAAAACTCTCTAAACTTTGAGAGAAAACCCTAAATCCTTAAAATTATATATCTTTTAAGATATATAATTTTAAGATGAAAGTTATATATCTTTTAAGATGAATCAAATAGAAATAACAAGAGCCGGCTGCGCTAAAGAAATCTCTCTAAACTTTGAGAGAACCCTAAATCCTTAAAATTATATATCTTTTAAGATGAAAGTTAAATATATATTAAGAGTTATATTTACATGTATTCTTAAATATTAAATTATCTTATTCATATATTTACAAATGCGTATGTTATGTTGGTATTACTTTTTTATATTATAATAATTTTATTTAAACTATCATGTGTATACATCTTTTTTCTAAATTAATATTTTATATTAAACAAATGTGATACACTTACGTATTAATATTATTTTTAAATTATTTTTGAAGTCATATAATCAACTAAAATTACAATCTTTTACTTAACCGAGCTTAAACGTCAATTAAATTAAATACAAAAAGTTCTATCATCAAATTTATAAGTCATATAAAAGTAATTGTAGGGACTTCGAGGAATGTGCAAATCTTAATACTGAGATCAAGTTAGTTGAAGTGGTGGGAGGAGAGGGTCGATAATCAAATATAAAACCTTGTTGTTTTTTTGCTGTTGTTCAAATATTTTTAGATTTTGGGAGATCTTTCTTGACAAGTTTGAAATTGCATTGGAGGTAGGGGTGTGCAAAAATATTCGTTTCGACCGACTCGATTTGATCGTTCTATTTATCCGTTTATTTGATCTGAAAATTTGGATATCCGATTTTTTTTTAGATCAAATACGGATCACGCTATTTTAAGTTTATCCAAAAATTTAAAATTTCATAGATATAGATTTTGTTATATTTAGCAATTTGGTGTTTGTTATATTCTAAAATTCGAAAATTTCCATAGATATGAATTTTATTATATTTGACAATTTGTTGCTTGTTATATTTGAAAATCTGAAATTTTCTTAGATACGACCATCAAACTTGAAAAATACTTAAATTAAACTATATATTCTAATAATCAGATATTTAAATATTCATTATCCGAATAATCGGATACCCGATTTTTTTTAAATTGAATACGAATCGCTATTTTACCGATCAAAAAAAATTCAAATATCTGATTTTTTGAATCTGATCCGATTCGGTATTCGAAAATGCATACCCCTAATTTGGTGGGTAATTTTCATTTAACCTGCAGAGAAAAAACATTCAAAGCTACTTAGGTTTGATAAAATTTCCATATCACTTTATAATTTGAATGTTCACCTTTTTATTAGGAAAAAAATCATTCTTAAAAAACACAAACAGTACAAAGGGTTAGCAAAGGTTCACGAAAAAAAGACTCAATACAAGTCGGATCATAAAAAGAAAAACATAGCCAAGTAGCCAACAGACTGACAGAGCGGCTGGAGAACCAAACGGAGGAGGAAACAAGCATGCGACAAAGGAGATGTACTCAAAATTTTATGTTAAAATGAGTAAATTTATACAATTTTAAAAAGATAAATTTATAAAATTTTAGAAAATGAGAAAATAGATTTTTAATATAAATATAATTTTTTTTAAATTGAATATGAATTTTAAATTTTTATGGGGATACTGCTTCTCCAGCCCCCATTTGGATCTATCTCTGTACGTCTAGATCAATGTTGAATCCATCATGTAGGAAGTCCTTGGCGATCAATGAGACTGACGGGTATTTCAAATGGCTAGATTAAAATGTAAAGTCAGAGGAGAGGTTATTATAGCCGTTTGAACCAAAACTCTTCTTAACAGATAAGCCACTAAAATAGAAGAAGTTCATTGAGAGAGGCGATGGAAAGAAGGCAAAATCAATAATTTGCACCACAAGAGACCATTAAAGGGGGGAGGTGAAGAGGGACTTTGTCCCTAGCTGCAACCGCCAAACTTGCAATAAGAGAAAAAAAAAAAAAGAACAAACACCAAAACAAAAAACAGAGAGGTGATAAAAATAGAGGAGGGGCCTCTGTCATTTTCCATGAGATTGTTGTTCACAGAAAAAAAATATTCTTCTCTGTCGCAAGTTGACTCTCATGATTAAGCTATATATGCCACGTAGAGGAGCTCCTAGAGAGCAATCTAAATGAAATCGACTGTAACACGAAAAGGATAAAAAAATTTGCTTGAAGGTGATGGTGAAGGAAAAAAAGAGGCCAGAAAAAGGGTTCGAACGACATTCGACTACACTAGAAACATCGAAAAACTCGTGTCATCATGCAAAACGAGAAAAAAAAAGAGTTCAGAGAAAATGTTCATTACACTTGAGGTTGGGTGACAAATATATTTTTTTAAGGCAAAAGGACAAAAAATGCCACAACGTTTGCATGTTTTGTCATTTGACTCTCTATTTTTTTTTTGAGCAAACAACCTCCAACATTTTAATTTGATCCAAATATGCTCCTGTTGGATAAAAACTGCCAGTCAATTAACGGTCAATGGCTGATTTTGACTGGACTTGCCACGTGTTAAGATGTGGCATATGCCACGTCAGATTTAAAAAAAATATATTTTGTTATACCCTTCTTTATGGTGACACGTAGTTGACTATCATGTTGACATGTGGCCGAACCGGATGGTGACATGTGGCGAATATGATGTTGACACGTGGCAAATATGATGCTGACACGTTAACAGATCTTAACACGTGGCAAGCCCAGTCAACATCAGCCGTTGATCATCAGTTGACTGACAGTTTTCATCTAACAGGGGCATATTTGGACCAAACTGAAACGTTGGGGGGTTGTTTGCTTCCAAATGACAAAACATGCAAACGTTGGGAGCACCTTTTGTCATTTTGCCTTTTTTGAATAGTATAAAGATGATTACAATGTAATATATGTTCATAAATATTCTGAACCATTTGACAATGCACACACCTTGCAGACAAAGCGATTTGAACCCGAATCTCCTAGGATAAACGTCATCCGCTTTTTCAGTAAGAACACTTGTTGGATTTTGGTGACAAATATATTGAATCACTAATGCAAAGGTTTTTTTTATTAATTGAATGTTCCATAAAAGGTTGAAATTCCTTTTTTAATTATATATACTTCTATTTATTCATTTTTCTTTATTTTACCAAATTTTTTAATTAAAAATAATAAAAATGTAATTATTTATAAATTTATTTTAATCACTTCCAAATTAAATTATAAAATACAATATATTCTAATATAAATATAACTTAATTATAATATATATTTTTCATAAATTTAATCTCTCAACTTGTTTGATTTGAAAATTGAAGTCCAATTGGCAACATTATTGTCTTTAAACTTAAGTGGAATTTTAATATTCAAAATGTTTGATTTAAAAGTCAAAGCCTAGTTGTTAGTAAGGGTGGGAATTGGACGGGAAATATTCAAAAACAATAGGGATTCAAACTGACGGGGATTAAATAAAAATGAGGATCAAATCGAAAGAATTCTTAAATATTATGAATTTATTGAATAATTTCAAATTAAGACCAAGTTAATAGAATATGTAAATTTAGAGGATTAAAACAATTATCATACCATGTCATATCACTATTTCCGTTAAGTCAATAGTAATGACTAAAATAAAAATAAAACGTAACATTGTGTACAATTTTACCAAAAACAATTGGATGACTAAAATATAAATATAAATATAAAACTAGGTAGGGTACCAAACATGTAGTTTACCCTATTAATTATAATTCAAAAATCCCACTTTACTATTAAAAACATATTGAAATCAATATAAAATTAAGTTTTATTAATAAAAAAATAATTCAAGCCCTCTAATAATTGCAAATAATAGAGATACAATTACAATATAGGAACAAAATACACCTTTTGCTTGGTTTGAAGGGAATATGAAATCATCAAAATAATACAAGATTTTGAGGAGATATGTCCTCAACAACTAAAAGGTTGATACGCTTGAAAGGCAAAGATAGCACTCAACCCTTTTTAATTATATAAAAGTAACAAATTAAATATAATTATTTTGTAATTTTAGTTTATACTTATTGCTTAAATTACTTCAAACTTTTCTCGGCATTACCGCACGAAGCCATTAATTATATAAAGAATAAAATATGATTACAAATAGTTTGAAGATAGTTGCCAATTTGATGATTGATTGATTTTTAATATTTTTAATAGAAACTTGAAAATTAATACTATCATTTCTTTTATATAATTAGAATTAAGTTGAGTTTGCTACCAAGTGTTAGATATAATAATAATGTAAAGGTTTATGGATAAGAAGACTTTAAATTTTTTGGGGAAAAACAATTAAGCTCGTGATTTTTTTTTTACAGACAATTAAGTTTTTAAACCAATAATTAAATCAATTAATCTATTGAATAAAGAGATTGAATCAATTAAGCCCTTTAACAACTTTTGACCCTTAAATCTTAACAGTTTTTTGGATATGTTGATGTAGTGTGTCGTGTTACAGTGTTTTTAATTGACATTTTTAGATTTTTTTATTTAATTGAATTTTTTATAAAAGTTTTAAAATTCTAAAAAAACTTATAGAATTTATAAAAAATATTTTTTTAATAAAATTTGTAAATACAACTTGATAGAACTATAGTGTAACATGTGTCAGTAATATCTAAAAAAACTGTCAATAATTAATGGTCAAAGGGCTTAATTGATTCAATTTCTTGGTTTAATAGCTTAATTAATTTAATGGCTTAATTGAGTGCAAAAAAAATTAGGGACTTAATTAATTTTTTTTTAAGTTTAAAGGCTTCCTACGCCCTTCAGCTTAATGTAAATTACTCTTTCAAGGGAAAAAGTGTTTCAAACCTTGAAGATCGGGAGCAAATTGTCATTATGGTCCCTCTAAATATTGTACACTTCAATTTTAGTGTTTTTAATTGAAAATTTGTGCCTTTTGCCTCCCGAAATTTTTAATTTCATTTTGTCGCCCTATTTTTTAAAATAGTATCAAAGTGATTGCAATATAGTATATGTTCATACATATTCTTCACCCTTAGAAAAGACACATACCTTGCAGACAAAACGATCTGAACTCGGTCCTAGGATAAACATCATCCGCTTTTCTATTGAAATCAATTGTTGGGTTCTTTTGTCACCCTAAAATAAAATCGTGGCTTTTCCTTGTCGAATACAACATCAGTTTGCTAAGGGGTGTAATCACAACATCTGAATATGGATCATAAAAATAACATGAAAATACAAAGAAGTTTATGCAAGTAAAGGTTATCCCAATCGATGATCCGACATGTTATAAGTATTGAAACAATAGTATTTACATATCTTTCATCAGGTGAGACTGACTGTAAGGCTCAAATCATTAAGAGACAAATAATTCCGAAAAGGAAAGGATTATAGCAGTACTTTGGCAGGTGGTGAGGGCTTGATTGCAAAATGTCACTAATGTTGTTTAGTTGTCTACTAATTACATTTCCTTTTAAAAAAATGTGTTTATTAAAAGAAAAGCCTGCATGCACCTTTTGGCTTTAAAGGAGAGGAAATCGAGAGAAGATTGAGCGGAGATATGCCCCTAACAGCTAGGGACTAATCAAACCTTAGGTAGCTAATATTGGATTAATTATTTAATTACTTAATTAATTTATTGTATCTATTTATAGGATTTGATTTGATTGGCGACACACAATATTTGACTCTCCTTTCCCACATTAAGATTTTCCCTCCCCTGCACTTGTGAGTTCAGCCATTGTTGTCCAAGGTTAGTTCTTTGCTTCTCTATATCTAATTTAATTATTGTTATAATATTTGGTCTTTCTTGATATCTTTTCACAATATGTCTTGATTTTTTCTTTTCTAAATCCATAACATTTTCCCAATGAGAATTTGCCTTTTTTTTAATCTTATAAATCTCCTTTTTTTAAAAAAAATATTAAAATTGGAACTAAAAACTTAGTGTACAAAGTCTCACACTTTAACCATCGTCGTATGTATTTATAGAAAATGTTGGCTTAGCTTTTAGCTCTGGAACTATTAATTAATTCGATTTTAGGTGATTTTTTTTGACAAATCCTAAATTTAATCCTAATCTTGCATAGAGAGTAGGGGAAGATGAGACTTTAGGGGAAAGAATGAGAATGTTCTTAGTGAGTCTAGAACCCGTGACCTAAAGGAATACGAGAGAACAAAGATGAGCAACTTGACCAACAAATTAAATGTACTTGCTCTAATTTTACGTAACTAAATGTGAAAAGAACATGATCTTTCAAATATATTAACAAATTTTAAAATTTGTGGTCAAGGGTTTGACTCTCAGTCTGAGCATGTATTAACTTTAAAACTCATGGCCTATGTTTACTCCTTATGTTATGAGCCAATGTAGCGTAAATGATTAATTACTAGACTCATTCCGATGAAAAAAGAACTTTAAAACTTGAAATTGTACTTATCATGTGTATAACATTAGATATATAATATTTGATTTTCTAAATATATATTTTTTTAATATACTAGTGTGATTACATTTAGTATATATTCATGTTTTTTCTTAATCTTTTGACAAGACACACACAGGTGCTCGAACTTGGATCTCCTAGGATAAACATCATTATATTTTTTCACTTTGGAGCCACTTGTTATAAAAAATAATTCTTTGAAAAAAATTAATATATTTAAATTCAACACTCACTCTTAACTTAGAATAAGATAGACACGACATGTTTCGTAAATAACTTTTTAAGCTAAAATTAGAGATTCAAAGTATTTTTAGAGGTTTGACCAGTCAAATCCGCTAATTAGGATGTTTGATAAATAGAGGATTGTAATAGCGGATTGAGGTGAAATCTCTCATTTTGAAAAAGCTCCTAAAATGAGTTTTTTTGAGTTCTGAGTTTGGATAAAAGACTTGTAAAGACTATTTTGTCCTTGATAATTATAAAAAATCTAAATAAAATAAATTTAAATAATTAATAAAATTTAAAAAATAATTTTATAAATAAAAAATTAATATATAAATTAATAAATATATAAATATAAATTTAATAATTAATAAAATTATATTAAAATATAATTTTACAAATAAAAAATTAATATGTACATCCTTTATATATGCTCAGCAATAATGTTAATAATATTAATAGATACAAAATGTTAATAACTAATAAATTATTCAAACAAGTATAGAATATAATCATGTCCTTATATGTCACTTTGTTTATTCAAATAATCAATCAGCTATCAGTTAATTTTACTAAATATTTTTATACAATCAGATAATACAATCCGCTAGTCAAATCAACTAATGTTATTAGCTATCCGCTATCAGCTAATGTAATCTGTTATTCGTTATCAACTAATCGTTAATTGCCAAACAAGGCGACAATGTTATTGACCAAAAAAAACATGAGAAATTAAAGATGTGATAGGTGAAAAAAACAAGGAAACAAATGATATAAAGGGCAAACACTCGTAATTTGAATTGGAAACCCCAACACCAAAAATAATTGAAAGGTGCATGGGATTTGTTGCCAAAATGACAGCCTTTTGTTTCTTTGGTTTTACCTTGTTTGTTGCCTCCATTGCCTTTGCCCTTTGGTGAGAAAATTGGCAACCTTGTGTTTGTCTTTATATTTTCGTTGGCATTTGGCAAGCCACGTGGTTTTTATAATTTGTAGGTTTTCATGGAGATGAAAATTTGATAATTTTAAAGATTTCTATTCAATACACTAAAGTTAAAAATAATTTTTTTTTATAAACGTCTTAATTTTAGAGCTAGGATTCAGAAGTTGTGGTTAAAATTTAAAAGTTATGGTTAGAATTTAAGGGGTTATAATTTAGAGTAATATGATTACGGATTTATGATTTAAATGTTAGAGTTTATGATAATATTGTGATTTAAAAATAATATATGTTTTTTATTTTTGGTAGAATATTATTTTTATTTTTTGATCAAAATTTTTAATTTTTAAGCTTTCATAAAAGATGATTCTAATAATATTATGGCATAATTATATCAACCAAATAATTAAAATATACATATGCTAAGAAAATATAATTATTACTCCTATTTAAATGAAAAAGTCAATAGCATGAAAATGATTCCTTCTCCTTGTCTTGGTTTTGGCGATTAGCCTTTGGAATTCTCATTTTCTCTCCAAGTTTCCTGGCACAAAGCTTGAGGTGACATTAGAATATTAGCTTTTTTTTGTATAGATTTTTTTAATAAAACGTCGGTCGGCTCTATTATAGAATTTTGTTCAAGTGTTTTATGTCATTTTTTAAAAATTTATTATATATAATAAGTTTTATGTAGTAACAAAATAAATCCTATAATTTCTTAAGTAATTTCAATCAAATCAAAGCTGATTCAATAATCAATGAATTATTAGTTTCAGACATTAAAAAATGAAAACATAAGGTGGTAATTAAAACAACAAAGAGGAACAATGCAATAGACATGGAGCAAGCAAAGTTTGGGTGTTCAAATCTATCACTTGGAATAAACAACCAGATGTTGATAGCTTTCTTTCCTTTCCCTTTCCCTTTCCCCCATTGGCTGTTTGTTCTACTTTTTGTCAGCAATTTAATTAGATCCTGTTTCGTTGTATTTTGCTGTTAATCCTATTATTGGGGGCAGAATAATTGATTGCCAGATCATTTAGTATGGAGACCATGAAATTATAAATAAAAAACTAAAAATAATACGTTTTCATTATTTCTTGCTACTATTGGTATAAAATTTATTGGTCGACTAATCTAAATCAAATATTATATAAGCTCATTACAAGGACGACCCTCTAATATTAATTTATTCCATTCAAAACATTAAAAATTTATATTAAAAGTTAACTCTAATTTCTTTTTTATTTAATAACTAAATTCAAACCCTAAATTATTTTTTTGTTACACATTATTAAATGGAATATATATTTTAAAATGTTTACTATATTTTCTTTTTCATCTAATTGACTTACGCAACACAGACACGCACTTAATTTTAGTGGGTGAGTCTAGGGGTGAGCAAAAATCGATTTGACTCGAATTTTTTTTTCAATTTCGAGTTATTCAAGTCAAATCAAATTACTCGAAAAAATTTCAATTTCGAGTCGAGTTCAAATTTTCAAATTTCGAGTTATTTAATTTTTTGAATAACTTGAAAATATCACCTGGGCTAATTGCACATTTAACCCCTATAATTTTATTTTCAGTTTTATTTCAGTCATGTCTTCTCTTTTTTTATTTTTTTTTATTTTTGCCTTTTAATTTTCTTTTCTTTACAATTTGGTCACTTTCTAGATTCGTTTTTTATTTTATTTAATGCAATTTTTATTTGTATCTTTTATATTATGCTATTTATTTTATGTTTTTAATTTTGTATTTAATTTATCGCTTTTAATTTTTCGCATTTAAATTTCTACAATTTAATTTACGTATTTCATTTTGTTAAATCTGATCCGCTTAGAAATTTCAATTTATGCATTTTATTTCCGTTAATCCAGTCCTTTAGGATATTTTAATTTGTGCATTTATCTTCCTAAATATTTTTAAAATGTATTGAAACAAAAAACCCGCCATAAAAAAAACCTTAAACCTCAAAATTTTAATTATTACAAAGGTGCATTTTAAATTTATCAAATATTTCTTAAACCTTAAACTGGAAATATATTTTGGGACACTCTTTTCCTCCTTCCGCTATCTTTGGTCTCGTCTTGGCCTTACCTAGATAAGAAGGAGGTTTTTAACGTGGCCCGTAATTTAATAAAATGACTCAAACTTATATGTATGTAGATCTTATATTATTAGAGAAAGTCGTTTAAATTTGAATCAAGACATACTATAATATTATAATTAGTTACAATTAAGATTTGTACATAAACTCGAAAATTCGACTCGACTCGAGCTCGCTAAACTCGACTCGAATCGAAAAAATTTCAAATTAAGTTCAAGTTGTAAAATTAGACTTGTCAACTCGAATAACTTAAAATTTTTTGACTCGACTCGCTCGAACGCTCACCCCTAGGTGAGTCTCTAAGCGAAAATTTTCTGCAAACCTTAAATACTTAATTCTATATTAAAGAGCACATTATTAAATGGAATATGTATTTTAAAATGTTTACTATATTTTTAAACGATTCAACTAATATAATCAGGGATTTATTTAACTTGTATTTTTTTTTAAATATGGGTCACAATGGATAGATTCTTAGCACTCACACGCCCCCAATAAGTAGACGTGTGGATAATTATTTGATTTGTGGTTGCAACTTGCAACTCACATTTCGGCTGTCATTTTATATTCATTTTATTTTCATGAAGGCTTAATATCTAATGTAGTTCCTTTATTTTGGATTTTTTTTATTTTGGCCATTTTTTCCAATCAATTTAACACTTTGACTTTCGTTCTACAACATATTTTTTCTAGACATTTTTAATATCGTGTGATCCAACCAGATTTTATTACATGGCATTTCTGTTAGAAAAAACTTTTAAATATATAGAAACTTAAATAAAATCATAAAAATGTGAAAACAAATCCATAAAAACCATCAAAAAAAGGATTTATTTTTGGAATTTAATTATAATGTTTTAAAATTGAATCATTAAAACATTGGTTTAATAGCTTAATTAATTTAATGGCTTAATTGAGTGCAAAAAAATTAGGGACTTAATTAATTTTTTTTAAGTTTAAAGGCTTCCTACGCCCTTCAGCTTAATGTAAATTACTCTTTCAAGGGAAAAAGTGTTTCAAACCTTGAAGATCGGGAGCAAATTGTCATTATGGTCCTCTAAATATTGTACACTTCAATTTTAGTGTTTTTAATTGAAAATTTGTGCCTTTTGCCTCCCGAAATTTTTAATTTCATTTTGTCGCCCTATTTTTTAAAATAGTATCAAAGTGATTGCAATATAGTATATGTTCATACATATTCTTCACCCTTAGAAAAGACACATACCTTGAGACAAAAACGATCCGAACTCGGTCCTAGGATAAACATCATCCGCTTTTCTATTGAAATCAATTGTTGGGTTCTTTTGTCACCCTAAAATAAAATCGTGGCTTTTCCTTGTCGAATACAACATCAGTTTGCTAAGGTGTAATCACAACATCTGAATATGGATCATAAAAATAACATGAAAATACAAAGAAGTTTATGCAAGTAAAGGTTATCCCAATCGATGATCCGACATGTTATAAGTATTGAAACAATAGTATTTACATATCTTTCATCAGGTGAGACTGACTGTAAGGCTCAAATCATTAAGAGACAAATAATTCCGAAAAAGGAAAGGATTATAGCAGTACTTTGGCAGGTGGTGAGGGCTTGATTGCAAAATGTCACTAATGTTGTTTAGTTGTCTACTAATTACATTTCCTTTTAAAAAAATGTGTTTATTAAAAGAAAAGCCTGCATGCACCTTTTGGCTTTAAAGGAGAGGAAATCGAGAGAAGATTGAGCGGAGATATGCCCCTAACAGCTAGGGACTAATCAAACCTTAGGTAGCTAATATTGGATTAATTATTTAATTACTTAATTAATTTATTGTATCTATTTATAGGATTTGATTTGATTGGCGACACACAATATTTGACTCTCCTTTCCCACATTAAGATTTTCCCTCCCCTGCACTTGTGAGTTCAGCCATTGTTGTCCAAGGTTAGTTCTTTGCTTCTCTATATCTAATTTAATTATTGTTATAATATTTGGTCTTTCTTGATATCTTTTCACAATATGTCTTGATTTTTTCTTTTCTAAATCCATAACATTTTCCCAATGAGAATTTGCCTTTTTTTTAATCTTATAAATCTCCTTTTTTAAAAAAATATTAAAATTGGAACTAAAAACTTAGTGTACAAAGTCTCACACTTTAACCATCGTCGTATGTATTTATAGAAAATGTTGGCTTAGCTTTTTAGCTCTGGAACTATTAATTAATTTGATTTTAGGTGATTTTTTTGACAAATCCTAAATTTAATCCTAATCTTGCATAGAGAGTAGGGGAAGATGAGACTTTAGGGGAAAGAATGAGAATGTTCTTAGTGAGTCTAGAACCCGTGACCTAAAGGAATACGAGAGAACAAAGATGAGCAACTTGACCAACAAATTAAATGTACTTGCTCTAATTTTACGTAACTAAATGTGAAAAGAACATGATCTTTCAAATATATTAACAAATTTTAAAATTTGTGGTCAAGGGTTTGACTCTCAGTCTGAGCATGTATTAACTTTAAAACTCATGGCCTATGTTTACTCCTTATGTTATGAGCCAACAGAACGTAAATGATTAATTACTAGACTCATTCCGATGAAAAAAGAACTTTAAAACTTGAAATTGTACTTATCATGTGTATAACATTAGATATATAATATTTGATTTTCTAAATATATATTTTTTTAATATACTAGTGTGATTACATTTAGTATATATTCATGTTTTTTCTTAATCTTTTGACAAGACACACACAGGTGCTCGAACTTGGATCTCCTAGGATAAACATCATTATCTTTTTCACTGGAGCCACTTGTTATAAAAAATAATTCTTTGAAAAAAATTAATATATTTAAATTCAACACTCACTCTTAACTTAGAATAAGATAGACACGACATGTTTCGTAAATAACTTTTTAAGCTAAAATTAGAGATTCAAAGTATTTTTAGAGGTTTGACCAGTCAAATCCGCTAATTAGGATGTTTGATAAATAGAGGATTGTAATAGCGGATTGAGGTGAAATCTCTCATTTTGAAAAAGCTCCTAAAATGAGTTTTTTGAGTTACAGGTTTGGATAAAAGACTTGTAAAGACTATTTTGTCCTTGATAATTATAAAAAATCTAAATAAAATAAATTTAAATAATTAATAAAATTTAAAAAATAATTTTATAAATAAAAAATTAATATATAAATTAATAAATATATAAATATAAATTTAATAATTAATAAAATTATATTAAAATATAATTTTACAAATAAAAAATTAATATGTACATCCTTTATATATGCTCAGCAATAATGTTAATAATATTAATAGATACAAAATGTTAATAACTAATAAATTATTCAAACAAGTATAGAATATAATCATGTCCTTATATGTCACTTTGTTTATTCAAATAATCAATCAGCTATCAGTTAATTTTACTAAATATTTTTATACAATCAGATAATACAATCCGCTAGTCAAATCAACTAATGTTATTAGCTATCCGCTATCAGCTAATGTAATCTGTTATTCGTTATCAACTAATCGTTAATTGCCAAACAAGGCGACAATGTTATTGACCAAAAAAAACATGAGAAATTAAAGATGTGATAGGTGAAAAAAACAAGGAAACAAATGATATAAAGGGCAAACACTCGTAATTTGAATTGGAAACCCCAACACCAAAAATAATTGAAAGGTGCATGGGATTTGTTGCCAAAATGACAGCCTTTTGTTTCTTTGGTTTTACCTTGTTTGTTGCCTCCATTGCCTTTGCCCTTTGGTGAGAAAATTGGCAACCTTGTGTTTGTCTTTATATTTTCGTTGGCATTTGGCAAGCCACGTGGTTTTTATAATTTGTAGGTTTTCATGGAGATGAAAATTTGATAATTTTAAAGATTTCTATTCAATACACTAAAGTTAAAAATAATTTTTTTTTATAAACGTCTTAATTTTAGAGCTAGGATTCAGAAGTTGTGGTTAAAATTTAAAAGTTATGGTTAGAATTTAAGGGGTTATAATTTAGAGTAATATGATTACGGATTTATGATTTAAATGTTAGAGTTTATGATAATATTGTGATTTAAAAATAATATATGTTTTTTATTTTTTGGTAGAATATTATTTTTAATTTTTTGATCAAAATTTTTAATTTTTTAAGCTTTCATAAAAGATGATTCTAATAATATTATGGCATAATTATATCAACCAAATAATTAAAATATACATATGCTAAGAAAATATAATTATTACTCCTATTTAAATGAAAAAGTCAATAGCATGAAAATGATTCCTTCTCCTTGTCTTGGTTTTGGCGATTAGCCTTTGGAATTCTCATTTTCTCTCCAAGTTTCCTGGCACAAAGCTTGAGGTGACATTAGAATATTAGCTTTTTTTTTGTATAGATTTTTTTTAATAAAACGTCGGTCGGCTCTATTATAGAATTTTGTTCAAGTGTTTTTATGTCATTTTTTAAAAATTTATTATATATAATAAGTTTTATGTAGTAACAAAATAAATCCTATAATTTCTTAAGTAATTTCAATCAAATCAAAGCTGATTCAATAATCAATGAATTATTAGTTTCAGACATTAAAAAATGAAAACATAAGGTGGTAATTAAAACAACAAAGAGGAACAATGCAATAGACATGGAGCAAGCAAAGTTTGGGTGTTCAAATCTATCACTTGGAATAAACAACCAGATGTTGATAGCTTTCTTTCCTTTCCCTTTCCCTTTCCCCCATTGGCTGTTTGTTCTACTTTTTGTCAGCAATTTAATTAGATCCTGTTTCGTTGTATTTTGCTGTTAATCCTATTATTGGGGGCAGAATAATTGATTGCCAGATCATTTAGTATGGAGACCATGAAATTATAAATAAAAAACTAAAAATAATACGTTTTCATTATTTCTTGCTGCTACTATTGGTATAAAATTTATTTATATTTTTAATCTAAATCAAATATTATATAAGCTCATTTACAAGGACGACCCTCTAATATTAATTTATTCCATTCAAAACATTAAAAATTTATATTAAAAGTTAACTCTAATTTCTTTTTTATTTAATAACTAAATTCAAACCCTAAATTATTTTTTTGTTACACATTATTAAATGGAATATATATTTTAAAATGTTTACTATATTTTCTTTTTCATCTAATTGACTTAGTTAAAATAACAACACGCACTTAATTTTAGTGGGTGAGTCTAGGGTGAGCAAAAATCGATTTGACTCAAATTTTTTTTTCAATTTCGAGTTATTCAAGTCAAATCAAATTACTCGAAAAAATTTCAATTTCGAGTCGAGTTCAAATTTTCAAATTTCGAGTTATTTAATTTTTTGAATAACTTGAAAATATCACCTGGGCTAATTGCACATTTAACCCCTATAATTTTATTTTCAGTTTTATTTCAGTCATGTCTTCTCTTTTTTTATTTTTTTTTATTTTTGCCTTTTAATTTTCTTTTCTTTACAATTTGGTCACTTTCTAGATTCGTTTTTTATTTTATTTAATGCAATTTTTATTTGTATCTTTTATATTATGCTATTTATTTTATGTTTTTAATTTTGTATTTAATTTATCGCTTTTAATTTTTCGCATTTAAATTTCTACAATTTAATTTACGTATTTCATTTTGTTCGTCCTGATCCGCTTCCGAAATTTCAATTTATGCATTTTATTTCCGTTAATCCAGTCCTTTCCGGATATTTTAATTTGTGCATTTATCTTCCCTAAATATTTTTAAAATGTATTCGAAACAAAAAACCCCGCCATAAAAAAACCTGCCAAACCTCAAAATTTTAATTATTACAAAGGTGCATTTTAAATTTATCAAATATTTCTTAAACCTTAAACTGGAAATATATTTTGGGACACTCTTTTCCTCCTTCCGCTATCTTTGGTCTCGTCTTGGCCTTACCTAGATAAGAAGGAGGTTTTTAACGTGGCCCGTAATTTAATAAAATGACTCAAACTTATATGTATGTAGATCTTATATTATTAGAGAAAGTCGTTTAAATTTGAATCAAGACATACTATAATATTATAATTAGTTACAATTAAGATTTGTACATAAACTCGAAAATTCGACTCGACTCGAGCTCGCTAAACTCGACTCGAATCGAAAAAATTTCAAATTAAGTTCAAGTTGTAAAATTAGACTTGTCAACTCGAATAACTTAAAATTTTTGACTCGACTTCTGCTCAACGCTCACCCCTAGGTGAGTCTCTAAGCGAAAATTTTCTGCAAACCTTAAATACTTAATTCTATATTAAAGAGCACATTATTAAATGGAATATGTATTTTAAAATGTTTACTATATTTTTAAACGATTCAACTAATATAATCAGGGATTTATTTAACTTGTATTTTTTTTTAAATATGGGTCACAATGGATAGATTCTAGCACTCACACGCCCCCAATAAGTAGACGTGTGGATAATTATTTGATTTGTGGTTGCAACTTGCAACTCACATTTCGGCTGTCATTTTATATTCATTTTATTTTCATGAAGGCTTAATATCTAATGTAGTTCCTTTATTTTGGATTTTTTTTATTTTGGCCATTTTTTCCAATCAATTTAACACTTTGACTTTCGTTCTACAACATATTTTTTCTAGACATTTTTAATATCGTGTGATCCAACCAGATTTTATTACATGGCATTTCTGTTAGAAAAAACTTTTAAATATATAGAAACTTAAATAAAATCATAAAAATGTGAAAACAAATCCATAAAAACCATCAAAAAAAGGATTTATTTTTGGAATTTAATTATAATGTTTTAAAAATTGAATCATTAAAACATTTAAAAAGCCTACAAATTGATAAATATAAAAACATTTATAAAGGTATTTTGAGTTCTTTTTATTAAATTATGTTTTTAAAGATTTTTTTAGATTTTTTATTTCCTTTTTCTTTTTAGAAAAATTCAAATCTAAAAAATAAATCTAGAGAAATTACCAAACAAAAATTCTTATTTTAGAAAATTCCAAATTTAAGCAAAATCATAAAAAAATATAGAGAAAATTACCAAAAAATATTATTTTAGAAACTTCCAAATCTAAACAAAACCATAAAAAATATAGAGAAATTACCCAAAAATCGTATTATGATTGTGAATTTATTTTTTTTAAAATACAATAATGCTTAATTTATATTTAAAAATTTTAAAAATTCATAAAATGTTTAAAATATAAAAATCCTAAAAAGGAAAAAGCATCAATGGAAAATAGTAGGAAATAAAAACAAAATAAAATCTTTTCTCCTATTGTACATGGCATTTTCAACTAACTTCTTCAAGTCAAAGAACAAATCAACTATATAATTTTCCATCATCAAGCTCTTGAATAAATAAGTACAAGACTATCTCAATTTAATCAAAGTCTAGAATTTGAGTTTTTGAAAATACAGACACATGTAGTTCACACCACACACACATATATATATATATATATATATATATATATCCGTTTTGCCCTTTAGTGCAGCCTAAGGTAGAGTTATTATCCAAATCATTTTCATCAGGGTACCATGAGATTTTATTGTCACATGAAAGCCCTCAATAGCAATGATAATAGTGGTAGCAATCTTCAACATAATCCAAAACACCCCAAAAGTCTAAATCAAATCATGGAGTTCTAAAAACCAAAAAAGATTAAAAAATTGAAAAATGACGTGGTCTCAATTCAACCCCATTTCCCATTACCAAAGAAAGTGACACTTGCTTTTGGAACCTTCTCAAAGAAAAATTAGATCTTTACCCTTTCTCTCTCTTTATTTTCTTCAATGTCACACCGGATAATGTCATAATTACTCCCCTAATCATGAAAATATATCTCGTGATGTTTTCGATCGTATCGTGTTTATTATTATTTATAAAAGATGAAACCTTTCTTTACTATCTGAGTTGAGCATTTTTTTTTCATTTGATGATAATCTCGTTTGCATTATTTATCCAACAACCCTAAAACACCAGAATTATACTCTAAAATAAGATATAAAAAGATCAAATTAAATGGCAGAAACAATCATGAGTGTTTATGGATAACTTAAATACTACAACGGTTAGCTTATAGATTTTGTTTTTAATATAATTAGATGATACATTATTTTTAGACACCATCTAATTACAGTAAAAATAAAAATTACAAGTTAATTACTGTAGTATTTAGGTTAACTATAAACACCGCAGAAGCAACAACACTCAAAAACCAGAATCAGATATAAACCAGATATTAAACATTGCAAAACATAATCTGCTTCAACACCAAAACCGAGAGAGTCTGGTTTTCTTTGGTTACCTGAAAATGAAACCACCCTATCTGCTTAAACCAGTTGAGGTTTCATTGGTAGCTCAGAACTAGAGTCCCCTAGACTCTGTAATTATAATTTATTATTATTTTAACCATTCTTTTTGTTTCTTCTTTTGGGGACCCTTTGCTCTTAAATGAGTCGAATTGCTGTTGCTGAGCCTATTACCAGTGTTGTTGGTGTTTTAATTTTCATAGGTTGTCTAATTCCCCCCCCCCCCCCCCCATTAAATGCCCTTTTCCTGCAGCCTAATTAATCAACATAACAGAACCAATTGCACTGTAAGCTTTAAAGGTGGAGTCTTTTCAATTTCAAATAACAAAACCTTTTCCTTTTCTCCTCAGCACTTAAAAGCTGAATTGTCAGTTTTGCTTTCCAATCTTCAGGATTTTGTTTGGGTACTAAGAATATATTTAATTCCCATTAGAATTATATTCCCGATTCTATCAGAATTTCCATATATTTTAATGTTGAAAAACCCTTCTTTATGGGATCTTTTTTCAAATTTCTCCCATTTAGTTCCGCCATTCATTTGGCTAACTTGGTGGTGTTTTTACAGATATTGGTAGATTATATATAATCACCATCACCAACAAAAATCGAAGATAAAAAGTTTTGTCGCAAAAAAGCACAAGTCTTGGTTCTCGTTTCCCAGGCTGCGCCGCTTATTGTTGTCGCTCGTGCGTTCCCTAAATCCCAAATCTCGAGGCTGAAAATGGCGAACCACAGATTCTCTCTATAAGACATTTGGTTTTGGATTCTGGGTTTTTTTCTTATGTTTGTTAAAGGGATCTCCTTGAAGATTTTCTCAAGGCTTTTCTGGGTTTAGCTTTCAGTTTTCTTTAAGGTTGAAAATCGAGTTCTGGGGTGTTGCATTGAATCCAAGGTACAAGTCTGGATACCATTCGAGCATTGGTCATTGTTTTATT
Organism: Hibiscus mutabilis; assembly: GCA_019671005.1. NCBI lineage: Eukaryota > Viridiplantae > Streptophyta > Magnoliopsida > Malvales > Malvaceae > Hibiscus > Hibiscus mutabilis. The sequence continues at coordinate 57,475,239 of CM033722.1, read as the reverse complement.
GTCTACTTGACTATTTCCTGTTTGTAATTTTGAATTATTTGGGTTCAATCCCATTGTTTTACATAATCAATTGAGTAAAACTAAATTCTGAATTGGGGATTCCAAGGGTTTCTGGTTAAGTGTTCTTGTGTTGCTTAGAGGATTGTATTGAAAGAGCTGGTTTTTATGTGAAAAACTGGTCTTAATTACAAGTCATGTTGATGTCTGTAGAGAGTGAAAATGATGTGTTCTTTGATTCATTAGATAGCTTGTCGGTTGAAGAGTCGATTTTAGCCGAAGCAGGGCCAAAGGGTGGGAATTTAGAGTATGGAATTTGGATGGATGAGCCTCGGAGTGTTGAGGAACGACGTGAAAGGTTTCTTCGCGGAATGGATCTGGTTGAGTTTACGAAGTCTTCAAGGATGAAGGATTTGGAGAGGATCACAGAATACGGTGATGCCGTCCCGAGTTCTTTGTTTCCTTCTGTTGGCAATGTTGGAGGAAGTATTGCTGGTTGTCATAGGGAAATGGCTTGTGAAGCCAATTTGTTGGTCGATGAACCGGAGCAAGAACAAATTGTAGCTCTCGAGGGTCAGAATAATGTATTGGGGACTCAAGAACACTTTGATGGATCTGAAAATGCTGAAGTTAATAGGAAGAACTTCAAGAAGTGGTGGAAACACTTTTTGAGCATGCGGAAAGGAGGAGAAAGCAGACGTTCATCAATGGGATCAGAACCGAGTTTCAAAGTACATAAAACGAATAGAATGGTGGTGCAGTCCAACAAGAAAGGATACATGGAGTTTTCAGAGCTTTATATGGGACAAGAAATACAGGCTCACAAGGGCTTCATTTGGACTATGAAGTTTAGCCCTGATGGTCAGTATTTGGCGAGTGGCGGTGAAGATGGTGTAGTCCGTATATGGCGTGTCACATCAATAGATGCCTTTCGTAAACCTTTGATGGCTGAGCGCGGTTTAGGTCGATCGTTGGACAGAGGAAAGTTCAGTTTCGGCAGAGAAAAGTTGGCCTCCTCTCAAGTTGTTATTCCTGATAAGATTTTTTGGATCGAGGAGTTACCAATGCATGAGTTTCACGGTCATTCCAGTGATGTTTTAGATGTTGCATGGTCCAATTCGAATGTGAGTCGATGCAGAAACATAACAATCTATTATATACTTAGATTCGGTCCCCTTTATACATTTTTCGTATGCCTGAATCATTTTTTCTGGTTGCAGGTTCTTGTTTCTTCTTCCATGGATAAAACTGTTCGTCTATGGCAAGTCGGTTGCGATCATTGTCTAGATATTTTTCATCATAACAATTACGGTAACCACAAAATGACTCAATCATATTATTCCCTATCTTGTGACTCTATTGATACTTGTATTCATAGTTTATTGATTCCGTTAGTTCGAAATATGTTATGTCGTAGTCTAAATTCTGACCATATTCTTTGTATGTAAACAGTCACTTGCATTCAGTTCAATCCCATTGATGACAATTACTTCATCAGTGGTTCTATAGATGGGAAAGTTCGGATTTGGGGACTGTCCGAGAAACGAGTTGTTCATTGGGTGGATGCACGGGACATTATAACTGCTATATGTTACCGGCCGGACGGAAAGGTTCGGTTCTGAATACTTGAATCAATGTTCTTCTGCTAAAGTACTTGTTTTAGATTTCATAACTTTTATCTGTGTAATCACTGCCTGCCCCTTTGTTCTAACAGGAATTTATTGTGGGTTCCATTAAAGGCACTTGCCAATTTTATGAAGTATCAGGTAATAATACATTTCTTCCATGTTCCTACTGCTTTTCTACTGTTCAAATTTTATTCGTTCGCGGTTCCTTTTCATTCAACCTAACTATTTTCAATTTTGGTGCTATAGGCAACGACATTAATTTGGAGGCCGAGATTCAAATTCACGGCAGAAAGAAAGCTTTGGACAACAAAATCACCAGTATTCAGGTTTTGCACTGAAGTTGTAGATGCTAATATGTATGTTGCTTGCAGTAATGTTTTCATTCATTACTTATTATTTTCTTTCCATCTTTGCAGTTCTCCCTCGATGAACCTCACAAAGTTATGATTACTTCTAAAGATTCCAAACTTCGAATACTCAATGGCAGAAATGTTTTTCGTAAATTTAAAGGTAACGTTTCGTTGCTCTATAACTCGGAAACTGGGTTTATACTGTTCCGTCCATCAGTGTTTCATACTTAAGTTATAACTTATAATGCTTCTAAACTAATATTTTCCTTGAATGTTGCAGGACTCCCGAAGTCTGGAAGTCAGATGTCGGCATCTTTTACGTCGACCGGGAGACATATAATCTCGGTTGGAGAAGACTGTCGTGTTTATGTCTGGAACAACAATGACATGTGCCCCCGAACATCCAAACATACAAGATCTGTTTCTTCTTGCGAGCACTTCTTCTGTGAAGACACGTCTGTTGCAATACCTTGGTTGGACCAGGGTTCAGATCAGTATCCAAGAGAGTATCAGATAGAGGGTGCTTCTCGGGTCAGAGATTCACAACGATTTTCTCTCAGCAAGTGGTTCTCCATCGATGGCTCCTTCAAGGGTTCCGCGACATGGCCCGAAGAAAAGCTTCTGTTGTGGGATACAACATTTGCAGAAGACGAGTTATATACGTATGAACACCATCAACTCTGTGATGACAACGAAGACTATCACACAGCGCTACCGGAAACATGGGAGCTCGTGATCGTTGCAGGCAGTCAGAACGGAACGATCAGGACAATGCAGAACTATGGATTGCCTGTTACTCTATAGGAGTTGTCATGGTTGGCCTCATTTAACTGTTTTTGTAAATTTGTCCAGGTTGATATCCCTTTACCACTCGCATTTCAGTGAAAAGGTGTCAAACAATATGAATAAAAAAATCGTAAAAAAATTGTCTACTAATAATACGAGATTTCAAACTAACTCACAATGTAGTATAAAAATAATTTGGACACAATTTCAATTACACTCATCTATGATCCAAACTAACTTGTTTAATTGATTCAGTTTATTGGTTTAAGAGTTTAATTGGGTATAAAAAGTTCAACTTGAGCTGCGTCGGTTTAAATAATTATAGGCCCAAATATCATAGGAAAAATAACTTAACAAAAATACAAAACATAACTCAACTCAAATAGACTATTTTCTCTCCTTCAAATATGAATTATTAGTAGAGGAGATCAAAATAATCCGAACTGTGAGAAGGGAGGCATAATGGCCGGAGAAGATAGAACACGATAGTTGTGTTATGAACGGTAAAATACAGAGAAAAAAAATATCAAAATTATATTATTAAACAGATTGCTAACAAATTAGTTGTTACAAACTAATAATATAATTTTGTTAGCAATCTGTTAAGACTTTGGGTTACATAAGCCCATCATTTGTATTGAGCTAAGCATCCATTATTCATTCCAGTTTAATAATATAATTTTGATATTCCTTTTTTCTGTATTTTACCAATTCCTTAACCGTTCATAACACAATCATCGTGTTCTATCTTCTCCGGTCACCATGCCTCTCTTCTCACACGAACCAGTAATTCGTATATTTGATCCTTTTTTTATTTTCACATAATTTAGATTGAATATTCGAATAAAAATTAAATAATTGGATCGGATACAGATCGAGTTATTTTGAGTTTTGAGTTAGTCGAAATTCTGAAAAAAATAAAAAAAGAGCTTTTTGCTATATTGGGATTATTCATTATTTTGGTCCTTCATCTTTTTACTATAGTATAATTTCGTATAATTGCTTACCATCTTGGCCCTTTCATGTTCTAATTTTATTCAATTTGATCCCTTAGCATGTTTATTTTTCCTTATTTTTGTTATTTATTTATTATATTGTATATTTAATATTTTTATAAGATACTACTATTATTTTTCGGTAATTATTATATATTTTTATTATAATTGTCATTATTATATAATAGATTTTCTTCTATTTATTATGATTATTTTTAATATTATCATATATATATTACTTTTACTATACTATTATTTATTTAATAATATTATTATTTTTAAAAGAATAAGTTTACTATTAATAATTATAAAAAAACATATATCCGAAAAAACGTATATTTACTTTTTTCTGATCGAATACATATTAGGATTTTGCTGATCCGTAAAATCATATATTCGATTTTTCTGGATCGAATATGATCCTAGTTCGAAGATGAACACCCCTAATTATTAGTGTATAAAATTTGATGAATGAATGTTGTGCTATTAACCTAATAATCAATTAATATCTTAAATGTAATTATAACACAATAAAGTGCACGAATTCGATGTCAAAATATTCTTAAAAAAATCCACTTGGATTGCTAATTCATCAAATCCAAAATATTCTTTGCTTTCAGCATGCGAATCCCAAGGGAACAAAATTCTATATTGCAAATGGTCCAACTAAATCCACTGCCTACTAGGGTGTTCATCATCGGGTACCCGGTTCATTCGGGTACCTATTTTTCGGCTCGTGTCCAGGCCTGTTTAAGTCGGGCATCTGTTATCGGGTACCTGCGAAATCTGGGTACCTAGGTAATCGGGTAACGGGTACCCGATTTATAATTTTTTTTATTTTTTTTTAATTTTAAAATTAAAAAAATTACATATTAAACACATAAAATTTAAAAGTTTATAATACATAATCCAAACACAAAAATTAGTGATTTAAAGTTAGTTTTAGAATATTTAGATATATATATGTATACATACATACATATATATATATATATATATTAAATTTTATCACCAAAAAGTCATTAAAAATATTAATCTTGTTTTTTTTTTCTTTCGGTATTAATAAATTAATAAAAGTATAGTTAAAAAAATTTAAATTTAAAAGTATATAATACAAACATAGAACTAATTTAGAGATTTAAATATACTTTTAGGTACAAATATTAAGAAACCTAAAATAAAAATATAATTTAAAACTAAAAAAATATATATTAAAAGTTATCGGGTAGGGTCGGGTACCCGGCCCGGTTGGGTACCAATAGAATTCAAGCTCTTTGCTACTACATTTTGTATTGTTTATGTTCTTTGTACTGATTCAGCTTTATATTCCTAAACTTTGTATATTTTTTTGGTCATCATAATTTAATTTCTACTTTTTTTGTCTACCCATAACCCATGCATTGATTAAAAACCGTACTCGATCAGTTAGTTGCACGAGTTAGATCGAAACCGGTGGTCTATTTGATGTAACGAGTATTTTAAAATCGAATATGTTACAACAATTGGCAAAAAAACTAATAAATTATTTATGTCAACAAGTGTTGGGTGCAGTGATAAAACTCATCATTGCAATATCAATGTGAGAATTCTTATTCAAATTTTAAAGACGGTAATGCTAAAAGAGATAACCATAAACTCCAAAAATGAACCGTAAAATAAACGTGAACGTATGAAAAAGAAAATAAATCTATCTTATAAGCAAAATATAAAAGAGGAACCAAAAGCTCCATGTATAATAAGAAAATAACAGATTATGTATGCATATATAAAATAGAGGAAGTACTGTAGTTAAAACTTAGGGTTTGTGTGTGAATCAGTGTCAATTAATAGGGGAAAAGATAAAATGAAAATGAAAAAAGATAAAATATTTTATATTTCCAATGAATTAAATGATGCCAAAATTGCATTTATTTATAAGCCTGTTGATGAAATGATATTGTCTTAATCAAGGTGTATAAATTTATAAACAATGCAACAAACATGGATCCTAAAATAAAATAATACATAAATTTCCTTATTATCAAATAATAGCATTGTTTAACAGCATGTCAAATAGTACAAATCTTTAAACTTTATCATAAACCCATTCAAATTTCGAACAAAAATCATCTGCACCTTTTCGATACACTTTTTATGTCCAAGGCTAAAAAATTAAATTTAAAGTTCTAACTCTTAATTTTAAATCTTAAATCTTAAACCTTAAAAAATACACTATACATCCTATTTCCTAAACTTTAATTATAAATTCAACCTTAAACCTTAACCCTAAACTCTAAACTTATTTTTTGAATGTGAGACATAAATAGAAGCAACAAAAAAGCGGTTGATTTCTAGTCCCAAATTTCACCTTTTTAAAGTGTACAACTAAAGTGTTCTCTATATCCATTTTTATATCTATTTTTACCATGTATAAAGGCTAATTTTTAGAGATTTGTGATTATCTCTTCTAACAATACTACTTAATGTTTAAATTCGAATTTTATCCCTAAGAAATACAATGTATATGGACATTTCATAAACATTGTACATACATTCCACCCCATTTTTACTAATGGATCAACAAAGCTCAAGTTTCAATTTTCTTCATTTTCATTTTTACCGTACAATAATCTAGGGTTTCAGACATAGATTTACTTTAAGAATGAATCATCTTTTCCTTAACATTCTAAGACATAAATTTCCTCTAATATTATTTAAATCTCAACAATGAGGACACACATATATAATGCAAAGTTTGCACATACATGTGCTGATGGACAACACCTTCAAACAATAAAAAAATACTATATTATATGCAGAAAGAGAAGGGGAAGAACAAATTTCAACAGCTTTCTCACGTCACAGCTTTATTCCGGGAAAGAGAGTCGGCCAAGCAAACTTTTCCAGCCAAATTTAGACTCTTCAATAATATATATATATATATTATACACACACACACGTCTCTGCGTAACTCAAGCTAACCGTTATCATTATTCCACCCTTCAGTCAACAAAATCCTAACAAACCCTTTTTTTCCAACACTCAATCGTCTCAAGAAAATATGTTGCAAATATTAAGATTCGGATCTCAAATCCGTTGTTATTGATAATAAGAACTAGCTAGGTTAAGTTTCACAAAATATGATATATATATACACACACACACACAACATTTTTTATAGTTTTACATGTTGATTAATTTAGGAATTATTAATAGAGCTAATAATCACTAATTTACCTCGTGATTAAAGCACAAGGGGTTTCCCCCCACTGTCTGCAACAGTGAATCCATGTCCTGGATGTGTCTCCAGTAGGGTTGAGGAGGTGGAACCGAGAGGTTTATTCGTTGGTGCAACTTGCCACGGTGGCTGCTGGTTATCCGATCGTTGCAACACCAGAACTTGCCTCTTCAAGAACTTGACGTACCGGATGGCTTCGTCGAGCATCGAGGCGGTGTCCATTTTAGTCCCTCCTGGGACGAGCCGTTTAAGAATCCTGATCTTCTCGCTTATCCTCTCCCTCCTGTGACGCGCCGCCACGCTCTGGGGGTCGTCGCTGATCCTCACGTTGCGCCGCTTCGGCTTGCGGATGGTGGACGGGTCGATGTCGACGGGCTGCATCGCGGCAATCTTGTACAACATCTCCTTCATGGCGCTCAACGCCTCCTCAGGCTCCTCCTCCTCTTGAACAAGGAAACCTAGCTGTTCATCAAGAGTGGTGTAAACAGTCGTTGGTGAACTAAGTACTTGGGAATATGATGTAGATGAGCTAGGGAATGGGGTTTGTAAAGGGAAACTTGGACAAATTGGGTGCAAAGGAGCTTGTTGATTGATGATTTGATCTTCCATGGACATTTCAACGCTCCAAAGGTGATTTTGGAGCTTTAATGTTTGATTGATATCCATCAAAGTGAGTGATGAAAGATTCAGCTTTTGGGTTTTCTCTCTTAAAAAAAAAAAGAAAGAAAGAAAGAAGAGAGAGGAAAAGTGTGTTCAATGGCTTGTTTGAAGTGGTTTGCACTTATTATAATAACACATTAAAGGGTTACCCTTTGTTTCTATAAAAGACCAAATGCTAAAGGGTTTGGTTATTGGCAAAAGAAAACCCTTCTTTGGTGTTTATCTTCCTTTAAGAAGCTTTCATGCTCAATAAGTCATAACCAGAAGGTTGGTTTAAGTGGTAAACAATTCAGTAACGCTTAAGCTTAAGCGAGTCTTAAGTTCGATGCCTTTTATATACAAAAAATTCCCATTAAAAAAATTAAGTGTGGACAAATGTTTGCACTCAAAAATTAGGAGTGCAAACAAAAAAGAGTGTTTGGGAACTCAGAAATCATGGCACAACTAATATATTTTTTAATCGAAATATTGACTAAAACATTATATATATATATATATTATATACTACTAATATACATGAAAAATTTTTGGAAAAAAGAGATTGTGTAGTAATTTTGTACGTACTCTTTTGGATCAAATGATGAACAAGGGGTACTATTTTTCCTTTTTCTTTTCTCGCGACTGCAGCTCTAGCTAGAACCAAGAATTGAACTGCATGAGCCTACCTAGTGAAGCTAGCAGCAGGCTTTGCCATATTTCTAGACTGATTTCATTCTTTTTCTTTTTCCATCTTTTTATGTCAGACCAATCTTTATCAAGCACTGAAATTTTTAGGGCTTTTATTCATTAGGGTTTGGGGTTTCGATTTAAAAAGTTGTATGGTTTTGTTTGGCTTTTTAAGACCTCTGATTATGCATGCATGTATGGCATGCATTAGTTTTACCATTAAGCTTTGCAATACATTCAAAGCATTTAACTTTATATATTCTCATATTATTTTCAAAATTGTTTCTGTGCCCTAACTATTCCTTTACCCTTTTGGACTCTTTTGATAGTGCTAAACATATGGGTTAAAAAGCTGATAATTATCAGCAGTCAATGATTAGGGACCATGTTCTTATTCATTTTCGTTTCACTTCGCTTTATGATACATTTCTTTTTTCCTTTTTGGTGTATTTTCGTTTAAATTATATTTTTTTTTTTCATTATTCGTGGGTATTTTATTTTTTCCTGTTTTTTTTTAGTGAATCTTTAATCTTTTTAGATGTTTAGATAGTTATTTGGAAGTTAAAATGAGGTTTAACATTTTATTGGTCAATTCTATTAACGTTAAAAATATTTTGTCACCCAACAAAAATGTGACGTGTAATTTATTTTTTAATCATATTTAATTTTAAAATAATCACAAATCTTTATTTTTTAATAAAATGATTCAAATTTTCTAAAATCTCAAAACAACTCATAAATTCATAACCCTAAATCATTAAATCTCTCCC